>VMBQ01000060.1:544489-596614 GCA_007657795.1 Dreissena rostriformis | reverse complement strand
GTGCATTGTCACTGATTTTGCAAGTGTATAGAACAACCATGAATTGTTCAAATATATAAATATTCAAAAGATTCTCTTTTTTTTGTTTTAAAACTTATATGATTGTCAATATCAATCTTAATCGAAAACCTTAGAATGTGAAAGAGTTCGTTAAGAAAGTATACATTTACCAGTGATAACAATTAATACAAACAGTTTATGGACGAATAAAATAAAAGGCCTGAAAAAACAAATTCAAGAAATGAGAAGAAAGAAATTCAATATTAACTCCAATTGAAATTTATGAGCTCTGAGCTTGCCTCCGGATAAATGTCAGGTCTTAGATCGGGTACATCTTCAGACAAAAAAGAGTCCCGCGAACCGGAATCGAACCAGTGACCTAAGGATGACAGTTGTTCATAACCACTACAGTCCTCCGCTCTACCAACTGAGCTATCGCGGGCTTTTGGTGATAATCCTGATATTTAATGACGATTGATTCTTTGATGAAGAGTTTTTATATAAACGGAAAATTGCAATTTTGTTGTTGTTTTGTTTTTACTTTTGCATTGGTGTACCTCGAGATCTATCAAGAAAGTCATAGTCCTGTTGCTATCCACATTCCCTCTCTATTATATTATACTTCATGTATTTTATCAGTAATATAATAAAGATCACTGCATCAATTTGTCGTGTGCAGCTTACACAATAATACACATTAAAATACGCATATGTGTCGCGTTCTTAGAAAACTGGGCATAATGAATGTGCGTTAAGTGTCGTCCAAGATTAGCCTGTGCAGTCCGCACAAACTAATCAGGGACGACACTTTACGCTTTTATGACATTTTTCGTTTAAAGGAAGTCTATTCTTAGCAAAAATCCAGCTTAGGCGGAAAGTGTCGTCCCTGATAAGCCTGTGTGGACTGCACAGGCTAATCTGGGACGACACTTTACGCACATGCATTATGCCCAGTTTTCTCAGAACGCGACACATATGTGACAACAAACGTTTCGTAGAATATTGACAGGTCTCGCCAGGTTTCTTTCAAAAATACTAAACTATGTCCTCTTTTGATAATTATATTTTCCGGTGTAGCTGTCTTACTCAGATTTTCACCTTAATTGACCTTTACCAAGAGCCAACACAATGATGAAGACATTCAACGCCAGTTGGCCGGAGTAAATAACTGCAATTTTCGCATTTGTTTAAGTACCTAAATTATGCAAAATAGAAAACTTTAAAATTTTAATATGAAAAAAAATGTCTGATTATCTTTGATGTGCAGTAAAGCATTAAGGATGTACGCCATTAAGAAATTTCCACTTTTTATGCAGATTTGTTCATACGAAACAAAGACAGATATTTTGTTCGGGAACGTATACAAGTTAACGTGTAAATATCGGCTTTGTGCTTAAAATAACTAACGATAATATCGTCTACATGTCAACATCGGATCATAATTTACCTTTACTGCCATTGTTCGCAAACATTATATCCCGGCCTAAAAAGAAAAGTATTAAATGTAAAGTATTCATTTGCAAATTAAAATCAGATTTGAAACAAGGCAACATGCGACAATAACAACATTTCCCGATGCTTTATGTTGATCGGCTTACCCTGTCATGCATGAGTATTTGTCGAGTCGCTGAACCTATCTGTAATTTACATCTGGAGTGATCAACTGAGTGACACACATCATTTCTTAATCTCCAAGCTTATTGTCACATACACTAGTCTTCGTTATGCGGTTCGTTAGGTTACATAGGGAAAAGGCTCTCCGATATAATTGTAAACTGCGTCATTACTCATTTAAATGCATTTGAATCTAATGCGGCTTGATCATAAAAACATCCGCGACATTAGTCATAACTGTTTGATGTTATTGGCGATCCCTTTCAACAACAAAAACCAATTATCATCAAACGCCGTATATCTTTTTTTTAGAGATATTTCTCGTTCTCAATAAACGATATTGAACAAGCAATTCGCATTTGATAAACATTATTCCTTTTCTAAATGCTCACACCTAATAGTTTCAGTGTGAACTGAATGTAATTAATATTGCGCTCAATTTAATTTCGTGAACAGTAAAACAAGGTTATCACTATATTTGATCAACCATGCAATACATTTAGCAGAAAACACTCATTTTATACTTTTAAATTTTGTGATTGAAACCAAATTAGAAATGCATAAATTCAACGATTTAATCTGTTACGACGCTTAACATATTCACAACGTTTAATGAATTTCACAATTTGAAGCAGTGTAGGCTATATGGGAAGCGTTTAGGATACATTTATAAAGTATAGATTCTGTTTTAATTTGCGGTTTAATTCGCCTTTCGTGGCTAAGTAATAGGTTGAGATGACTGTTGATTCCACCATTTGAGCCTCGTTCTGTGAAAACTGAACTAAATGCATTTGCGTAAAGTGTCGTGCAAGATAAGCCTATGCAGTTCGCACGGGCTAATCAGGGACGACACTTTCCGCTTTATGGTAATTTTTGTTTAAAGAAAATCTTTTCTATGCTAGTGAAATCCTGTTTAGGCGGAAAGAATCGTACCTAATTTGCCTGTGCAAACGGCAATAGTTCCATAACGAGGCTTTTTTTGGCTTCATAACATAACATCAGGCACTGGACTTCAAGACAATTTGTCAACGTGTAGGTAAAAACTCATAATATATTGAATGCCGAGCATGGTCTAACAATTTTATGACACTCACTTTCTCTTAAAACATGCGTGATCTCGGAATCAGACGCGATATTAACTAAAAATTAGGGATGGTAACGAATATCCGTGACGAATCGCGTTAAACTAGCCATGGAGACGCCTTCAAAGCGTCCATGATGTGACTTCTTAATTTCTTCACCGGAGTCTGTCACCGAGGACAAACTTCAGCTTTATTTAGCCGTTAAACCTGATTACGCAACCACCGCTCTCGAATGGTGGCGTCGCAACGATTTCATAAACTAGCATATGTCGCCCGCAGTATACTGGCTGTTCTGGCAACATCGGTTACGTCTGAGCGCGTGTTCTCGTCGGCCGGCTTGGTACTAACCAAGCGAAGGGATAGACTAAATAGTGAATTAGTAGATGCGATCATTTTCATGAACAAAAACCTTAGGTCCATTGATCTAAGTAAATAGAAATGATATGACACTGAATAAATTAAATGTGTTTAGAATGTATACATAGCTATAGTTTGTTTAAGTTTTACGCTGTTGTTTTTTTAAACGAAATACGTATTTTGCAACAATATTATTTATCTTATAAATAAAAATAAAATAAATAAAGCAATCATTTAAATGCGTTATATTGTATATTATTTTGTTAACAGAGTTAAATAACGTTTTCATATTGTTGTGATGTTGTTAATGATGTTTGTAGCAGACTTCTATAGTTTACTAATGAAAGTATACGGATATCCGGATATATTCGAATATTGGAAACGGTTATCCGAATACAAATTTTGAATAGAATTCCCATCCCTACTAATAATGCCCGTGAAATGCGTTGTCTTGAAAAGTTACAGATGCATACTTTTCTTCTGGATTTGTATTTAGGGTAACATAGAGTACAATAGATTGTATGAAATTTAGAGGAAGGTCATCAAGCTATGTTTAGAAACAAATGAGCGCTAGTCTTGTCATTTAAGGCTTATCGTATTTTCTGCCTTTCTATGTCTCCATAAACACTGAGAAAATAATTAGATCAATTTGATATTAAACCAAGTGGTTAAGTGGTTTCTACGCCGAGCTTAATATAAATACATGTATTGGGAAAGTAACTTATATGCTCGATGTACAGATATAACGCATCCCTTATGACAACACAAGCAACACACATATAATCATATTCAACCTTATTTAATCCACTCCACTAGTAAACACAATCGTATGTTGTTGGTTTTTGTTGTTGTTGTTTTTTACAATAGTTTGGCATATCCACGCGCAACACAAACTCATCACTACTCTTCGATTAGATTGCATTGTACATAGAGTACGCATGTCCATCTTTTTCGATTTGGTAAACTGGAATCAATATAATTGTCACACAACTAGTAAACACAATCGTATGTTGTTGATTTTTGTTGTTGTTGTTTTTACAATAGTTTTGCACATTCACTCGAAACACAAACTTATCACTACCTTCTAGTAGATTGCATTGTACAAAGTGTACGATTGACCATCTATTTTTATTGGGTAAAATGTTATCAATAGAATTGTCAGAATAATGTTTTTGATCTAATGTTTTAATATCAAAGACATAGAGGTTAGAGTTTATTACGAAATACATTAGGCTTTACGACCATACGTGCACATTTAGAAATAGGAAATGTATTCCCAACTATTCAATGACGTACATGTATATGAATATATTTTTCAGCAATACAAACCTCAACAACTTTTTTTGAAAACAAGTAACAGCACAACAATTGTAATAAACATGCTAGTGCAATTTCTTTTTGTTTCGGAGTGTTATTAAAACAATCTGGTCATAGATACAACTAACAAATACAATGGTTATAACTTATATGGAGATGCTCTATTGATTATTTATTTCGGTTTGCAAACCTTTGAATGTTAATGTGGTAAGTTTTTGTTTTATTGTTTTTGTACTGCCAGTTTGTAATAGTTCAATATATTTTTTCAGATATGGATGTGTCCAATAATATTTTGAATACCTATTGTTAATCTATTGTTTTCTGAGAGTTAAAAACAAAGTGCACAATAGTGTCAGAAATGAAAATTGTCCTCGAGAATCATTTGCCGTTGAAAATTTGCCGTTGGCAATTATATTGGTCGAGAAAGGTTCAGTTGGTAGTACTAAGCTAAGACAATGGTTACAGAGTGAATGTTGTATGTTTCTATTTCCATAGTTTATACAGTCAATATCCTATTTAATTATTATTGCGCCTATTTTGTCATTGAATGTATGTGCATTGTCCACCGATTGTGTAAGTGTATTGAAGCAGCATGAATTGTTCAAATATATAAATACTCAAAAGGTTCAAATTGTTTTAAAACTTATATGATTGTCGATATAAATCTTCATTGAAAACCTTAGATTGTGAAAGAGACACATTGACTGCAAAACGCTCGTTAAGAAACTATACATTTACTAGTCATAACAATTAATACAAACTTTTTATGGACGAATTAAATAAAAAGCATGAAAAACAAACTCATCAAATGAGAAGAACAAATTCAATATTAACTCCAATTGAAATTTATGAACTCTGAGCTTGCCTCCAGATAAATGTCAGGTCACAAATCGGGTACACTTAAGTCCCGCCAACCGGAATTGAACCAGTGACCTAAGGATCCCAGTTGTTCATAACCACTACAGTCCTCCGCTCTACCAACTGAGCTATCGCGGGATATTGGCAATAAATCAGGCTTTTGGGGACAATCGTGATATTTTATGTTCGAGCAACGTCCTTTAGCATAATGTTTCATTCTTTGATGAAGAGAGTTTAAATAAACGGAAAATTGCAATTTATTTGTTGTTTTGTTTTTACTTTTGCATTGGTGTACCTCGAGATCTATCAAGAAAGTCATAAACCTGTTGCTATCCACATTGCACCCTCATTTTATAATATAATTCATGTATTTTATCAATAATATAATAAAGATCACTGCATAAATGCATTATGTGCAGCTTACACAATAATAAACATTAAAATACGCGTATGTGACAACAATCTTGTCCTAGAATATTGCCAGGTCTCGACAGGTTTCATTTATAAACCACTAAACTATGTCCTCTTTCAATTAGCATATTTTCCGGCGTAGCTGTCTTACCCAGATTTTCATCTCAATTGACCTTTACCAAGAGCCAATAACATGTCAAAGAAATTTCCCGCCAGTAGGCCCGAGTGATTAACTGGAATATTCGAATTTGGTTAAGTACCTTTATTATTTAAAATAGAAAACTTTTAAATTTTAATCTGAAAAAAAACACCGGCTGATTATCTTTGATGTGCAGTAAAGCATTAAGGACGTACGCCATTAAGGAATTCCCATTATTTCTGTAGATTTGTTCATACGAAACAAAGACAGATATTTGGTTCGAAAACTTATACGAGTAAACGTGTAAATATCGGCTTTGTGCTTAAAATGACTAACGATAATATCCTCGACATGTCAACATCGAATCATAATTTACCTTTACTGCCAAAGTTGCAAAAAATATACCCATGCCTTAAAAGAAAAGTATTAAATGCAAAATATTCAGTTGCAAATTAAAATCAGAATTAAAACAAGGCAACATGCGACAATAACAACATTTACCGATGCTTTCTGTTGATCGGCTAACCCTGTCATGCGTGAGTATCTGTCGAGTCGCTTAACCTATCTGTAATGTATATCTGGAGTGATCAACAGAGTGACACACGACATTTTGTTTTATCTCCAAGCTTGTGTTCACATACACTAGTCTTCGTTAGGCGGTTCGTTAGGTTACATAGGGAGTAGGCTCTCCGATATAATTGTAAACTGCGTCATTACTCATTTAAATGCATATGAATCTTATGCGGCTTGATCATAAAAACATCCGCGACATTAGTAATAACTGTTTGATGTTATTGGCGATCCCTTTCAACAACAAAAACCAATTATCATCAAACGCCGTATATCTTTTTTTAAAGATATTTCTTGTTCTCAATAAACGATATTGAACATGCAATTCGCATTTGATAAACATTATTCCTTTTCTAAATGCTCACACCTGCTAGTTTCAGTGTGAGCTGAATGTAATTTATATTGCGCTCAATTTAATTTCGTGAACAGTAAAACAAGGTTATCACTATATTTGATCAACCATGCAATACATTTTGCAGAAAACACTCATTTTATACTTATAAATTTTGTGATTGAAACCAAATTAGAAATGCATAAATTCAACGATTTAATCTGTTACGACGCTTAGCATATTCACAACGTTTAATGAATTAACAATTTGAAGCAGTGTACGTAATATGAGAAGCGGTTGAATTCGCCTTTCGTGGCTAAGTAATAGGTTAAAATTACTCTTGATTCCACCATTTGAGCCTCGTTCTGTGAAAACTGAACTAAATGCATGTGCGTAAAGTGTCGTCCAAGATTAGCCTATGCAGTTTGCACAGGCTAATCGGGGACGACACTTTCCGCTTTATGGCATTTTTTGTTTAAAGAAAGTCTCTTCTAGTCTAGTGAAATCCAGCTTAGGCGGATAGTGTCGTCACTGATTTGCCTGTGCAAACGGAATTAGTTCCATAACGAGGCTTTTTTTGGCTTCATAACATACTATCAGGCACTAGACCTCACGCATTTTGTCCACTTTTATGTAAAAACCTATAAGATATTAAATGCCAAGCATGGTCTTACAATTTCATGACACTCACTTTCTCTTTAAACATGCTTGGCTTACGTTGCGTGATCACGGACTCCGACGCGATATTAACTAATAATTAGGGATGGTTACGAATAGCCGTGACGAATCGCGATGAACCATCTATGGAGACGCATTCAAAGCGTCCAAGATTGGACTTCTAACTTCACCGGAGTCTGTCACCGAAGACAAACTTCAGCTTTATTTAGCCGTTAAACCGGATTACGCAACCACCCCTCTTGAATGGTGGCGTCGCAACGTATCGCGATTTCCGAAACTAGCATATGTCGCCAGAAGTTTGTTGGAAGTTCCAGCAACATCGGTTCCGTCTGATTGCGTGTTCTCGTCGACCGGTTTTGTACTAACCAAGCTAAGGAACAGACTTAATAGTGACTTAGTAGATGCGATTATTGTCATGAGCGAAAACCTTAGGTCAGTCGATCTAAGTGAATAAAAAAGATATGCCACGGAATGTATCAAATGTATTTAGAATGTATATATTGCTGTAGTTTGTTTCAATTTGACGCTATTGTTTTTTTTAAAACGGAATTACGTTTTTTTGCGACAAACAGTATTTTTCTTATAAATAACTTTTAAAAATGAAGAAATCATTTAAATGCGTTATATTGTTAAATATTTTGTTAACAGAGTTTAATAACATGTTCACAGTGTTGTGATGTTGGTTTGAAGTATACTTGAAAGTATACGGATATCCGGATATATTCGGATACTGTATACGGTTATCCGAATACCGATTTTGAATACGATTCCCATCCCTACTTACAATGCACGTGAAATGCGTTGACCTGAAAAGTTACAGATGCATATTGTTCTTCTGGAATTGTATTAAGGATAAAAAAGAGTACAATATGTTGAATTGAATTAATATCGTGTTTTCTGCCTTCTTATGTCTCCAAAACATTTAGAAAATGATGGGCAAAATGTAATATCAAGCCAAGTGGATATGTGGTTTCTACGCCGCGTTTAATATAAATATATGTATTTGGAAAGTAACTAATATGCACGATGTACAGATACAATGTCTCCCTGAAGCTACACCAATTAGGACAACGCAAGCAACAAACATAGAATCAAATTCAACCTTATTTAATCCACTCCACTAGTTAACATAATCGTACGCTGTTGTTTTTTTTTTTTTNTTACAATAATTTGTCACATTCACGCGTAACATAAACTCATCACTACTCTTCGAGTAGATTACATTGTACAATGTGTACGCATGTCCATCTATTTCGATTGGGTAAAATGGAATCAATAGAATTGTCAGAATAATGAATCAGTTTCTTAAAATTTTTTGAATGGAAGTAAATGACTCGTATTTGCCCATGGCTGTGAATAAGTTATAGAATACTTTGATAAAAATATTTAATTGTCGATAACTCGTTTTGTCTTACTCCATGGATAATAAATGTGTTTTTGTTAATGTCTTTAAATGGTTGTAGATATGCGAAATAAAATTGCCATTTAAATTTTCAGAACAATAGTTCACAAATATTTACTCTCATCGGTTTGAAATCTATTAAAAAATCTGCGTTCTCATAAAATACGATAAAAACACAAGTGAGCATCATAATATTCTTAACGTGTAGTTTTCATGTTAATTGCTTAAAACAAAATAGAGTGCTGTTTATACCATTTGAACAGAGTGTTTATACCGAAAAAGCGTACATTCATAACTGCGGTGACACTCATATACTTTAAAGGGACTGTAAACCACGAATGACGAAACAAAAAAGTTTTAAAATACCGTATTTTTTACAATTATTAGTTTGATATTTTAATCAATATAAACTAATAATTGTAAAAAATACGTTTTTTTTTAACTTTTCTTTTTCGTCATTCGTGGTTTACAGTCCCTTTAACGATTTAAACATGTATTAATACAAATGTGCGTTCTCTCTAAATGCAATGGAAAACACAAACCGAGGATCATAATTAAATGTTTTGCTATAAAATGTTTTTTGTTTCGTTTTTCGATTTCCACACCATTCCGTTCAAGGAACACGCTGTCGTTACAAAATGTATTCATGCGCTCAATCTGAAAAAGTAACCGTTACATACTCGTCGAGTTAAGATCATATACTTAATTCAACCATCGACAAGCTTCACTACACGTGTTCTGTGCGAACGGACTAATGTTTTAGCAGATTTAAGGTATAATTAGATGATAATTATTTAAACTATATATTCGCATATGTATTATGGTATCTTCATGTAATTATTGTCTTAATGTGCGTTTCACCGTTTAACATGTATATGATTTTTGTTAGCTGTTTTTCTCATGTTTTATTGTTTACACTTGTTGTTAAGTCGGTTCAAAAGCTTTGCAGCATCGTTACTTGTTATATGTCTTACCGACTCAAAATAAAATTTATTTATTTATAGTTATTATTAACGAATCATTTTTACTATTTATTTGTAAATGAAAACAAAAAACCTAACAGTATTTGTTTTATGCATTTATTACAGATCACTACAAATAATACAAAATTTAAGTTGAAACCATTGCGATATAAACAATTTTCGCAGCGTTTGATGAAACAGTTTTGTGTGCAGTTACAGCGTCTACGTTATTGCATTAAGATAGTAGTACGTTGAAAAAATAAAATGTTGTGTAAGTGTATTTTCGGAAAACGTTCTTTCATACCAAACTGTTTTCGGATGAATCATGACGATTTAAAGTATTTGTTGGTGTAAAAGAAGGCGTGTTTTCGTTAACGACATAAGATCCGGATGGTTTTGGTTAAATGTTTAAAGGGACTCGTTCACGTTTTGGTAAATTGACAAAATTGAAAACAATTGTTACAGATCTGCAAATTTTCGTTGTTATAATGAAATTTGCGAGGAAATAGTAATACTCAAAATTTACCATGCTCTAAAATATCCATTATGTGAATCCTTTGACAATTTTAAAACCTGAACATTATAAAGCGTTACAAACGCGAAACGATTGAATAATTTGTAGAGTTCTGTTGTTATCGTTATATTTTGTGACATTACAAGGATTGCTAGTCTTTTACACCAAGGGTCAGTGGTTCGAGTTCCGGTGTGGATTACTTTTTTTTCTTTCTTTACTTTTACACCTTGTTTTATACTGGAGCTAATTAGTTCCGATGTTTAAATTTATCAGTTTAAAGCATTAAATAACAAACTTCAAAACATCCCAAAATCTGTGAACAAGTCCCTTTAACAGTAAAGACATAGAGTTAGAGTTTAGATCCTAAGTGCACATTTAGTACAACGCAAATTATCCGCAAGTGATCAATGGCGTACAGGTATATATACACTATTTTAAGCAATACACAGCTTAATAACTCAATAACATGCTAGTACAAATTTGTTTTGTTTACGTCGTGTAATTAAAACAATCTGATCAGGGTTACAATTCAGAAATACAATGTGTATAACGTATATGGATATAATCTATTGATAATATATTCCGATTTTCATTTGCTAAGCTTTAAAACAAAATGTGGCATTTTAATTTAAACAAAGTAATATTCATCTTAAAAAAGAAATGAAATTCAATTGAACATCAAATGAAGCAACAACGTTAGGAATAACTTTTACAAACAATTAAAAATGAAACAGTTCTAAAAAACATATTGCCTTAACTACAAAATATTAAAAAAATCTTTAATAAAATCATGGCAGCATCGTAAACTTACACAAATCGGAAAAAAAACACCGTGTTGAAAAGTTTGCACTCCCTAAAATAATTTAAACACTAACAGTTCTCCCAAACCCACCAAATGAAAATATTAAAGGTGTAAAATCAGAAATATTTAATTTCATATGGGACGGTAAACATGATAAAATTAAGCGAACTCAATTAATTCAATCAGTAGAATATGGGGGTATCCGACTAACGGACATATATTCATTCCTGAATGCAATCAAATGCAGTTGGGTTAACAAATCTAGATAATACCAATACGAGTTAATAGAAATTATTTGACCAGAAAAGAAAACTCTAAAAACATATGGTGATTCCTTACCTTTTGAATGTAATATCAGCAATAATATTTTAGATGAAATTTCAACCAAAAACATATTTCTATCTAATGTTATATCGGCATGCTGTAAAGTTACTCATAATCTAGAAACCAAAATAAACAGTTAACCATTTTATGGAACAATAAAGAAATAACAACTAACAATTAGACGTATTTCTATAAACATTTGTTTGAACGAAACATAAAATATGTAGATCAATTGTACGACTACGGGATAAACGACTTCTATTCTTTTGATAATTTATGCTACATATTCGGAATACCTGCAAGTAATTTCCTGATGAACTACACATTGATCGAAATACATATTAAAGCTGTAACCAATACAAATAATCCACCAAGTACTCAAACAACATTCGTAGAAAACCTAATTGCGAAACAAAACAAAACGAACAAAATATTTTACACACTTCAAATTAAAAACCCTGCCGAAACCTCCAAATCTCAAACTAATGGCAAAACCTTCTTAAAGAAAACGAATTTAATTGAAAACAAATATTTATCATGCCATTTAAATCAACTACTGATAGCACACTGAGTAATTTTCAATATAAATACATCCAGAGAATCATAGCTACAAATTAATATCTTTTAAAGTGCAACCTTTCCAACACAAATCTATGTGATATGTGTAGTGAACATATTTAAACAATAGAACACCTTTTCTGGGAATGTAAACATATTCAAACTCTATGGAATCAATTGACAACCTTTCTAGAGAAACAACAATTAAATGTTAAATTATCTCTCTTGGACATCAGTTAAGGGGTAAATACCTTCAAAATACCAGAGGTTAATAACGCTTTGATTTGCATTATTATATTAATGAAATATTTCATATTCAGCATGAACAACAGAAAACAAATACCTTCAATAAACTGTTTTAACAATTATTTAAAACTTGAGATTCAAATTGACAAAGAAATAGCCCTCACCAGTGATACACTTCACATATTTTAACATACATGGAAACACATTTAACTTTCATAAACGAGTCCAGTTTGCTTTCTACCCGCCTTATGCAAATCATCTTTATTTATAATTATTCTGGTTTTTTTAAACACCTATCACAAACAACCAAAGAAAAAAGAACATATACACTTTTTT
Source organism: Dreissena rostriformis (assembly GCA_007657795.1). Taxonomy (NCBI): domain Eukaryota; kingdom Metazoa; phylum Mollusca; class Bivalvia; order Myida; family Dreissenidae; genus Dreissena; species Dreissena rostriformis. The sequence goes on along the minus strand of VMBQ01000060.1, from coordinate 584,113 downwards.
TAATCTAAAGAAAACCATAAGGTCAAAAAGTATATATTTGCATATCTTTTATAACATGTTTGAACATTATTGCTGCTACATGGTATCACTTTGTTTTATGATCAGATACATGTATACACTGTATGTCTTATATTGAATAAAAACAACAACAAAATGTAAAATAAATAAATAATAATACATGGAACACATTACTAGAGACCATGATTCCCTTGTTGTAGACCTAAAACAACTGTTGAGAATTTCTAACTGTTATTGTTTAAATATTTCTTTGTGATTTAACTAAACTATGCATTCTTTTTACCGTGTTCAAATTTTCCTATAAAACCCAATTCAAGTATTTTGTACCTTTTGATATATTTCAGTACGGAATCAAAATCAAAATCTTTGGAAAATAAAAAATGCTGAGTATATATTTTTAATATGCATTTAAAACATGCCTTGCAAACACAACACATGTTATCAACTTTTCATTTTTTTTTAATCCAGGCTGAGCTTCTATGTTATCATAATGCTCTTCGAACTAATTCTTCATATTTACATCAGGCGTGACAATCAGCATTATTCTGCTTTAATATGACCTTTCAATTCTATATATGTTCAATATTTTAGTAATGTATGATTTTGCTCTTTTGACAGTCCCCATTAGAACATTGATTACTGTTATTTTGTTAATGTATAATTTGTGTCTAAAGTAAATATTTGATTTTAGTAAAGGCGAGTTCACATTTAAATTTATAAATTTGACTATAGCTATGTTCTTAGCTATTGTCAAAAGATGTAGGAGAGTTTGTAAAATCAATATCATACGACTTTCAAGGATTAAATAATACCGTCATTAGAAAAAGAGCAAATATTATTTTCTCTGTTACTGCTATCCCATTTATCTATAAATATGGCACCTATGCACAACTTGTTATACACATATCATTTATAACTGTGTCATTAACGGTACAATCTTTTTTGTAAGCATATACATACAGTTGTTCAGCTTGTTTTCTAATAGTAAATTAAGATCAATTGATAACTAACTACATTTGAATTATTGCATATATTTGTTCGTTTTAAAACTTCTTTCGACAAAACGTGTTGGAGATTCTAGTATACATGTTTTTGCGATGATGCATTTTGTTACAAGGTTCATATTAAACACTATGTCTATGCAGAAACGATATTTTTTTCTGATAAAGATATTCTCATTTCTCCTATAACCCGCGTCATTAATTTCCTATACATACATGTTCAATTTATCTTAAGCCATTTCATCCAGAAAATTCGCAAATTGATTAAGGTAATGTGCGCATGTGATAATATTAAGATTTGATTTATCTTTCAGCAATAAACCCGGATACTTCTGGACGGTTGACTGGTTTGTTGAATCGTAGCAAATGTTTGTTAACATTTTGATTACATTATAACGTTCGTGGACTACTCAAGACTACGGTAAACTGATTGAATCTAAAACGTCGATTGGTTTATTGTCGAAATTTATACATGGTGTTTTTAATACCGTGTTATTTGTTTTTGTGTTTAAGGTCCAAGACAGTTAATGGCGTGCGTTTCATTAGTGTTCTTTTTATTACGTGTTTGTGTGTATGTACAAAGTCGATACTGCGTCTCTAGCGCGTTCTTTGTCCGACCATAATTTTCACTTGCGAAAGAAGTTATAAATCGAAGCATACACGCAAACGAATCGGTACAATCCATGTTCTGGCGCCTTGTGCACTCGCAGAACACGGACAATTCGCGTGTGTGACGGATTTCTCTGCTTTGGATTTGACAAAAAAACAAAAACAACATCTTTGACGTTTTTATTCTGAAGTGCGACGTTCGTGGACTGGCGCGTCGTCGTTGCGAATGTGTCCACAATTATCGTAGTGTACTAAAGCAACGTTTGTATCTAAATTTACAAGCACCTCCGGTCTTTTTATATGTTAATATGGCATTTAGGTTGGAAAATCAATATTTGTCAGGGTACTGAGAACATTTTGCATCGTTAAATGTTGATAGCCAGTATATACAGCTAACCATCAAGTTGAACAACACTTTTCAAATATGAATGAATTTAAGTGAAAGTTCTGATACTAAGTATTTTGCGTCGAGTGCAATGCATTAACATATATGTCGACTTAATGTTGTAAGAAAAGAGCAACCGACCTATGTTTTTTATATTAATACCCTTGTGAAAGATATTTGACATACATGTACTTTCATATATGAATATAGCGGTTGAAATTGTTTACAATGGGTTTTTCATTCACAGAGACCTAAACAGGATGGCTAAAATCAGCGCACATGTTTTCATAGGATTCGCCGTTGTGTTCCTTGTAAGTATAACAATATATATATATGACATTATATTATAGTTTTAATATATCTTGAAATTTTCGAATAGAACATAAAACATGTGTTCTTCTACAAAATAAGCAGTATAATTTAATGCAAATGTTCGTTGAAGCGCCTCCATCTATACGTTTACTTTGATAACTAGCTTATTCATGATTGCCAACCATGGTTATTAACATGTATTCAAAATCAAAACAATGTTTATTTACATTCGCACGTTCAACGATTCAGTCACCGATATTTTAGGCTGAGAGCCACTAACCGGTATGCCAAATGCTAAATATTGCAATGTCAACAACAAAATTCGCACACAATTTGTTTGCATACAAATGGTTTTCTTACACGTTCAGGTTTTAAAACCGAATGATGCAACTGTGAGTAAAGTGAGTTTGATATATTCTAAGATGGCTGCCAAAATGGCCGCCAAAATGGCCGCCGAAAGTTAACAAACGACCCTCTACGTTATAGCCAACCTCCGCGCAGAGATTTGACTGGAACCAGCATAGCTGGATCAAATCCCTGCCATCATACACAACCACGTGATGATAGCTGAGCCACGTGATACAATAATTGCGTATTACAGTATCAACGGCATAGATTATAGATAGCAATGCATATACGCCGAAAAAGAATGTGCCGGAAAATTGTTTCCTTCGTGGAAACAATAGTTTTATGTTTAACCGGAAAATAAGACTAATACATATAATGATCTAAAATCCCTGCCGTTATAACTAACTAAGTCATAATAACCGAGCCACGTGGTACAATAAAGTTTCAACGGTTATTTTTAAATTTGTAAACAGTAATTTTTATTTTTTAATTTAAGTAATTTATTTTTTTATTATGAACCTAAACTTATACACTATTTTCAAAATATATAAGAAAATGATACTCCTTTTCATAATATAATACTTAAACAAAAAACTATAACATCCTACCGAATCTGGTAGGATTTTCTTGTGATGGCAGAAGTTGTATGTGAGAGCATGGAACGACAACTCTGCGTGGAGATTGCGTTATATCATGTTAAAACATTAATTAATTAAGCTTATACATTGTGCTTGAAGAATAATGCACCATTTTTGTTAAATCATTGTAAGCAAAATATCTGTTGAAATACCCTAAATAAATGTTAAAATTTCTGCCAAAATACCGCTGTATTATTGAACGTGACCAATACTTATTGCATTACAGCTCTCTTGGATTTGGCTGTACTTGTTAAATGTCCTTAAATTGTTGAAACTTTAATGATGCATTCAACTGTGTGTTATTTATAGTAGCGAAATGAAGAGCGCCACATAACGATCCGTTTTAAAGAACAAACTCCATCGACAAGCTCTTAAATCGAAATCAGATTTTGTGATTTTTGATCAAAAGACGAAGTTTGCGTTTGTCGTAGGTTGTTTGTTCACTGCTTTGAAGTGACTCATATCGAGTATGCTGTCATGTTCTATGTGTAACAAACAAAATGTAAAAACTTAACTGCCCAAAGCAATTCGTGCATACGGTTAAACCGATTGTAATGCATCATCTGATGTATACAATCAATTATGGTGTTATATTTGTAATATTTATTGGATAGTGTCACGCAGTACCTATCACTGTGTTAAAACGTACCTTGTCTTAAAAGGTTATTAAACTCGACCAGGTAAACCTGAACTATGATAATTTCAAAAGTTTATTACTAACATTGTACGTTTAAATATTTTCCCCGATATGTATACACAAACACTAACACTGACAATAAATGTTTGCATAAATATGAAAAATACAATACCATTGCTAGACAAATGGTATTATTAACCGTTTAGAAATCAATTGAAACAGACAAAAAAACATTCCATTTAAATCAGACACAATTTGCTTGAATATTGTAAATATGTATCTTAACACATTGTGGGAGCAGAAGTCTAATGGTAGGACGCTGGCTTAGAGATCGAGAGGTCCCTGGTTCTAATCCCGCCCTGACCACTGGAATTTTCCTGAGCAAGAAATTTATCACCAAGATGTAAACGGACGACTTATGACCCAGTGATCAGGGGAAAAAATGTGAAGCGCCTTTGAACGCACATACTATATGAAAAGGTCGCTATATAAATGTGGTAAAAAAAAAACAAAAAAAAACGTATATATTTGAATTTCCTTCGGAAAAAGCTTAGTGGACTATTTAGGGCGTACACTTTCCGTAATACCCAGCATTAATTGAAAGTTCAATTACTAAAGACAATTTGTGAATTTTAATTTACGCATTTGGCGTCCATACTGACTTTAATGTTTAATGTGTTATAAATAGTAGTGAAATGCCATTAACAAATTACGATCCGTTGTGAGTTACTCATACCGGGTTATTCAGCAATGGTATAGTATTTTTTCAATATTAATGCAAAATATTATTGTCAGATTTAGGAGCTTTAAGCTACACAAATAAGGATTAATTGTAGCCCAAGAATTACACAAAGAACTCAAGAGGATTGCTCTAATAAACAGAATACTACAAAACCCGTAGCCCACTTTTGTGCTTCAACTTATTCAATAAGTCCAGTTTGGTCATAACTGTCCATTACATTGACATGTGGTCAAGATAATAAAATAGGCTCTAGTTGCTTTATTCCAAATGCTTCGATGCGACATTCACTGATTTATCATCACAACATTAAACTGAAGAAGAACTTCCCTGATCTACATCATCATTTATAACATGAGGTCAGAAACAAGAAATCAGAGATTAACGATCATGGATCTAACTTTAAATGGAGGAGGATCGAACGTCCCGACATTGACAACCAAACAGCCTTACGACAGTAGTGATGAATAACTGCTGGGGGTTTATATGAGGTCATAACTCTGTATAACCTCAAGTTGTGGATCTAACATGGAAACAAACATATTTAAAATTGTTTTCAGGCAAGCAGTTTAAAGAATGTGTAAACAAAAGAAACCAGTTGACAGTAAAGCTACGTAAAATTATCAATATAAAAACAGGTCACCCAATCTCCCACATACTACTTACATACGTGTAGAAACACATACAACTGTGACAAACATGCAGCATTTTGACCTTTCATGCTTGCTTGTGTTTAAAAGATAATATCGATTTATGTCTCCTGACATACCGTCTCCTCATATTTGTTATATGTTATATATTCAATTCTATTTCGTACGAATTAACTACGGGACGAAATGAGATAGTGTTCCGCGCATGAGCATCAGTGTGCTTCCGCTCCGTCGTAGACGAGCATGTAAATTTCTATGTGCGCTGCACAAAATTGGAAATTTAAAGTTGAATGTGTGCAACTTGTCATATAAGACAATAAAATTTACAAGCGTAGATTGTGTAGACTTTAACTGTCGTAGACAGTGTGTATTTTTTTGTTAAAAACAAGAAATTAGTCTGTTATTTCCGATCGGTAAATAGATGCACGTGGTGCTACATATTTCGGACATTCAAAATGCCGGATAAAATAGAAAAACCATCAAAACCGTCAGAGACCCCAGTTGTCACAGAGGACAAGGGAAAACGAGCGTGTAAAAAGCCGACGGCTTCTATTCCCTCGACGGGTAGTAAAAAATCGGAAGAAGTAAATGAGGCAATTCTGGCATTCATGAAGAATGTTTCGCTATCTTTGAAAAAGAATGATGACCGCTTGACGGGAATATGCAACAGACTCGACGAGTTTGACAAAGCAATAATGTACGATGACTTCTGTGAAGAGGAGGGAGAATTTCATGAAGAAGAATCCCCCTGTGATGTGGTGCCGTCGGATGTTGTTCAGGGAGAGAAAAGGAAGGCATCGGAAAATTCGAGATTTTCTAATATGACGAAAAAGTTCAAGACTGTTGAAGTCTGTGACCAGAACATTGATAAAACTCTGGCGGAAAATACTAACGAGTTATTCAAAAATGGCATTGATGAGACTAGATATGAGGAACTAGTTAAAGATGAAAGAAATGCCAGGCCAGAAAATTGTGATGGCCTAGGGCAACACTGATAAAGGCATTAATTAGTTAATGGATGGTAATATTTGTCGGTAAATTCGAGCCATTGTTTGCATTTGCATGTAAAAGTCATTCCCACAATTTTCAAATATGCATTCTTTTGATTTTTCAGAATGGCGTTTACGGATGTGAGTTAAAAACTTTATAAACACGGATAGTTGAATATAATTTAGAGAGACGTATTCATATAACTTCAATTTACAATTGAACAAATAATATACTAAACCAAATGTTAATATGTTATTGTAACAAGCGTAATTACTAAGCTTTGTTTTATTATACAATGTCGTTTCGTTAATTGATACTTATAAATATAAGCGGAAACATTATATTGAGCAATTGATGAAATTCAATCTCGTTTATAGTTTTTTTTTTCATAGTTAATTCGTCTAACAATACAGTTTTAGTGNTTATAGAGTTTTAAAGTCATTAATTGATGTGCTTGCAAGCCTCCGCGTTAAATGGTGTACAGACAATCAGAAAGTTTGTTGTGTTGTTAAAAAGGTTCTATGAAAAAGTATTTACAAGATTTAGCTATCAAAATATTCCAATTCACAGCGAAAACTTCAATTCATTAAGAAGTTGAATGGATTCCGAGAGAAGAAAATGGATTGGCAGATAATTCATCTAAGACTATAGAGAGGGATGACTGGGGAATTGGTTTGAATGTATTTGAAATGTTGCAACGCAAATGGGACCAATAAGATGTAGATGTTTTTTACGTCAAAGCATAATGCTAAACTTAATGAACTAAATGTAAGGCGAAAGGCGTTTTGGTTGTGCCAGAATGGAAATCGGCTAGTTTTTGGCCACTAATATATTATAATTCTGGCGAGTTTAGTGCATTTGTTAAAGATTGTATCTTTTTGCCTACAAATCAAGAGTCATATACACCATGCAGTAATGGTGTTGGCATATATGGTACAGAAAACCTGCGTTCCCAATACCATTTTCACTTTGGACCATACGTAACATTGATTGCATCTTTACAATGTGAATATAACAGGTACTAAGAAGCAATGAACGAAGGTGCCATCATTAGTTAAATGTGTAAGCAGTGGAGCATGTAGTGATACACTTTCCTTACATGTTCTCTTTGCGACATGGCAAGTGTTTAGTGATACACTTCCCTTACATGTTCTCTTTGCGACATGGCAAGTGTTTGCTTATCACACATATCGCCAAAACGAATAAGATGTCTTTAATATTCCGCGTTATTGCAAAGCGGCGTAATCGTATGTGTCAAATGTAAATTTAGTAAACTTTTTATTAGCCTCGTGTGGAGTGTAAGCAGATGAGAAAGATTACAATGTCACTGGAAATTAAACTGTATGTCGTATAACGAAACTTTCGATACAGGATGCACTTCGAAACAGGATGCCCATCCTATTAATGGTTACATGTTTATCGTTAACAATCTCTTAATAATTAAGTTTACTGCTGTGAACACTTCAATTATATTGTGTTTGTGAAGTATACACCTAAGAAAACTACAGAGGATGCAAATTATTAATACAATCGATTTAATCGTTAAAGATAGCGCAACCATAGGCGTGTCATATGGCAACGGAGCGTACTGACCTTTGGTAAACTTAGGGTAACGTATCTCCTTGTACATGAGGCGATCGTGTCGAGTCGAGACACAATCGTGGAATCATTTGAAACACTTCCATTGGATCCTATGTAATCGTTTATGAACTGGAGATCAGACCGTTCCGATCGCGGAACTTGTAATTGTCTAGGCGCAAAATAACGCATCATTAAGTACAGCCAGGCATTACATCGTATCTTAGTCTGAAATCTGTTATATTTACCATGATCCGTTACGTGCCGCCATGCATGGAGCTCGTGTCGGATCGCACGACAATATGAACCTAGCATAAGATGGACAATTATTTATCCCAGTCTAAAAGGTGAAACTGCATGTATAACGTACCTGAGCGAAGTTGATGAAGAACAGCTGGTTGTGCGTGTAGTTGAGGCCCGGAAGTAGCGGCTCCTCCTTGCCGACGGACTCCACCCACCGGCGGTACGCCTGCATCAAACATGGGGACGGCATAGTGTATTTAGACAGGGGTCCGGTACTGCTTGACTGAGGCAGAACCTACTGTGCCACTCTCCGAAGTCGTCAATGACCATTTGTTTAAGATAAATCTTTATGGCTGCGGTATAACAACAAACATTGGTGCTATTTATATCTTTTTTATACAACTTAATATAAACCAATTTTTGAAAATAATAATATTACATTCCAACCCGATTACGGCAATGTACATTTTTTTATTTTGCCATCTTTAAGTCAAAACAGTTTATAAATCTCTGATCCTATAGAGCAACTAAGAAACAAACATTTATGCATGATATCCATTGTAATTATTGTTTGCAAATTGATAAATAAATTCAGTAAAAAAATATTTGAGTGTAATTAATATCCATTAGAATTTATTTCTGTCGGAAACTACGTCGTCAACAGGCCACTTTTCAAATAACGTTGTGGGACCAAGCACGGTCCATAAATCAGGGATGAAAATAACTTACACGGAAACTTTGTTTCAGGCCGCCATTATCGGCGATATTTTCACCTTGTGTGTTGATGCCATTAACCTGAAAACAGCAAACGGTTGATTAATATAAAAACTGACAATGGTGAAGTAACCACATTGCTAGCGACCTTGTGTTGCGGTAAGCAACTTATGAAAGTCAGCATAGAAAAAAATACGTTTGATAAAATCAATCTCACTAAAATCAAAATGCAAAGTTCGCTCTAATAGATGCGTTTGATGATCAAAAGATTTTATTTTATTTAGATAAAATATATAAGTTCATATGTAGTGGATGATCCAAAGATTTGAATGGAAAATTGATTTAAATTGGATAAAATACATACGTTCATATGTAGCACTTGATCATGAATAAGATACGAATAATGACAATGAAAATATATTGAAAACAACATTACTATTTTAACAACAAATTCTGTATTTAACTAACCATAAAATAACACTTAAATACACATAAATAATAATACCAATTTTTTAACTCATAGATCTGTTTAAACGTCAGGTTGACTTCTGACAGGCGGGAATTGTTCCCGCCGTCGGGTTGAGATCAGTCTGACACGTGTACATTTTAAAAGTGGACTTGCACACGTGGACGTTTGTATTTTCTAGCTCGTCTCTAACGCGTTGAGCTTCTTACCGTCCATTTTTCTTGGCCTTTTAATCATGGACATTATTACAGTCATATTAGCTTCTCGCCTAATTAAATACTTACACTCTTATGATGGCTTAAGAAACCTTGGAGTTCAAATAAAGTGAAACCTTAGCCCAACCATCAGAAGATAAACCCCTTATTATACATTGCGGTATTTTATTTCTTGCAATTAACCAATTGCCGAACATGTAGACACACAAAAAACTAGACAAAACACACACGTTCATAACAAACGCACACACATGAACAAAACTGGGGTCGTCGCCTTGGAACGGTCAATCCAACAACTTTTGGGGTTTAAACCCGTTTGAAGGAGCTCCGAACCTCACACGCGGCCCAGAATTATTCATAACAAAATTAAGAGAACGTAGAAATTAACCTAATAACATCATAATTCAAATTAAATAGCAATACAACACAATACATTTTAATATTACGATGTTACTTCTCAATGGTTATGAACAGACCAGAACATCCAAACCATAACTTTTGAATACAAGAAACCGTCGGAGACGGGTGATGCTCTCCAAAGTGTTTTTTGTCACAATATTGAACTATATAATCAAATAAAAGGAAACGTCTTGGGGGGGGCATAACTTTGCACAAAATAATACGATGAATGGTTTAGCAACTTAAAAATTTCAAAGAGCCATAACTATCTATATAAATCATCTAACCAGAACCCACTAATAACATGCGCATCTCTTCAAGGTAGTTAAGCTTCCCATAAAGCTTCATATGAATTCCAGTCGATAGTTGGGGAGAAATAGCCCGGACAAGAATTGCACAACATGTGTATATGTACAGTTTATAGAAAATTTCAAAGGGCCATAACTCTATTAAAAATCATCCGACCAGAACCGGCTGATAATATGCACATCTCCTCTTGGTAGTGAAGCTTCCCATAAAGTTTCATTGAATTCCCGTAATAAGTTGCTGAGAAATAGCTCGGACAAGAATTGCACTATTTGTACAATGGAGAATTTCAAAGGGCCATAACTCTGTGAAAAATNTAGTAATCGTGAAAGTAGATATTCCCTTGACCGTCAAGGTCTATTTCTAATGTGCACATGATGGGGTTTCAAAAGAAATTGGACACATAACTTACCTTGTCAAGACGACACACTCTATGTCTGTCACAAAACATTTTTATCTGTGTTCAGTAACACATAGCGGGGGCGTCCGTGTTCTATTAACCCATTGGTTATCGTTTTCCAACAGCATGCACACCTGATCTTCAAAAGCGATGATATTATGTGCATGCAACAATATATGATGAACCTCTAGTGGTGACAAACTTAAAACAAAATGTTTATTAACAAACCAGGTATACTCATGTTCGTGATTTATTAACGATTTGATGTTTTCATTTAATAAAACTAAACAGTTTTTATTTATCTGTTTTTGTAATAATTAAAAACATATATGACGAGTATCAGTGAGTAACTGTAGTCCCTTGGATATAAGCTGAAAAGTATTGTCAGATATTGAGGTCAAATACTGCTCACTTACTACAAGAAAGCATTATATGTTCTGATTCTAAGTGGTCGAAGTAGTAGTACGTTTTAACATATCTTAAGAATTAATGTAGAACGTGTAGTACTATAATATAAGAAGTAACTAAAGTAATTATAGAGCATCCAATAATGGCATATAACTATAATAAGCAGTTCGATGAAAATCTAGTACTTTCACAACACACAAGTATAGCTTTCACCCTCACTGCTATTTACACTATTCGGTTGCCATGGTTATCAAGTCGAGTGAAGAGGTTCAGGAGAATGTCTCATGAACTAAACTGTTTATCAAAACGACATTACGTTGACAGAAATTTGCGGATAATGAGAAGGTAATGGGGAACACGGTTTTTATTCGATACTTTTCTGGAAGTACGTGATTCTGAAAAGCTCATGCAGCAAGTCGTGCTTCTAATTATCGGCTGTATAGAAATATTTGTAATGGAATGAGGAGACGTTTACTACAATTAAAAAGCTATTTTAGGTATATGAACGTCAGCGCTATGTTCTGATATAGACAGCAGCTATTTTCAGTGTTTTGCTATGGTAAAGTGCATCCATGTCCTTTATTTTATTGTGTTCTATAGTACGTGTTTTGTGCGTTTTACAGTTACATGAAGATTAAGCATTTACAAAAATCACCTACGTATTTGTCTCTGTACGGTTGTTTTTCGTACACATTTTTCGAGCTTATAAAAATTTATTTTATGCAAATATAAACAAAGAAAACGAATATTATTGTTTTGTTACACTTTATTAATCCCGGACAAACATCCAACCAAAATAAGACAGTCAATTCGTATATTTTTTTTCTGGAAACATAACTGTATCAGAAGCATTCACGAGTGTGTGTGTCTTGGTCTCCTTGACTCGAAGTCGTAGATTTAAGGTGCATTTCAATTATATGTTTCCTTCTTTTGTTTAATATTTACCGAGTTCCGCTGACCTTTCAACAGTTTATGTAACTGACGTTTATACGGCGTCATAAAAATCATGCTTATGGACAGTGTTTGGTTTGCAAATAAGGTTCTTGCATATATTCTTATTATTTTCAAACATGATTATGTATGTTTTTGCTTCAAATTTACCCCAGCATCGTTGAATGTGTTCATAGAACTTCTGACATATAATAACATTATCGAAATTGTCAGATGACAACCGCCTTAGGAAAGGCCACTATTTTGTCGTGATTATCGACGTCTTGTTTTCGATCGGAAAGCTAGATTTATCGATGAAACCTGAGTGATGTTTCTCATTCTGAATTACATAGCGTTTAACAGATATGTTCTGATAAAACGCTGATATTAACGTGGTATGATTTGGGTGTAAAAATAAAAATGAATGCACCATACATATATGACATGAATTAAAGGTAAGTCGAAATTCTATCTTGTCTAAGACTTGTGTTAACAATCATTGCAAAATATGAAATAATTGAAAATGACTGTTTGCTTTGTCTGTGTTTCGATTATACGCGTGAAACAATTTATAACAAAACATATTGTCCACGTATATTTAGGCATTTAACACTTATAATTGTTATTATTACAATACTATAACCAGATTAACATAATATGAAACATTCTTAAACTTTATACACACATTAAATGAGTAGTCGTATTGAAACGATGTTTGGAAAAAAATGGTAATCATGTACATGTATTCAAGAAATAAGATCATTGACTGCCGCAATCATTTCGAGTGTATTAACCTTGTTCTGCAAAACTTGTTTTAATGCATGTGCGTCAAGCGCTATCCCAGATTAGCCTGCGCAGTAAGCACAGGCGAATCAGGGACGACACTTTCCGCTTAAACTGGATTTTCGCAAAGAACAATGGCTTTATAGAATTGCTACATTGTGAGTCTGATACTAGCGTTGGTTTTACATTTTTACAAATATGCATTGCTGAATTTCTTATTTTACAAATATTTACATTATCTATTTAATTGTTTATATTAATGTCCATGTTTCGAACAAGCATACGGAAGAACAGTTTTTATAAATATAGTTTAGAAAAAGCGTTTTCTTTCTTTGAACAGTAGTACACAATTCAGTGCAGTGCAACAGACATTTAACTGTTCACATTTAAGTTAGCATAATTCTCTTGACAGTACCTCTAGACAGGCGGATAAACAGTTTTAATCCAATTAAGCGCGTGCCTTTTTCGATTGAAAAGAAAGCTGACTGTACTATGAGTAAATCCGTAAAAGCCTATGGGCGTCTTACTTGTCTACGACTGTAATTAGCATTTATTTTACCTATTTCGCCCGGGCTGTATGTTTTTGCGATATCAATTCGGAATTACACTAATAGGTGTTCTTGCGTTCTTATAATTCACAAGGATACTGCTTGTTTTATTATATCACTTCATACAGTGAATCATTTCAAATATAAAATCTGTAAGTTATTCAAAATAATGATTTATAAATAATTTTGATTTATAAATGAAGCCCCAAATTGTAATCATTGTATTTTTCCTTAATAATGTTTATTTAAAACATACTATGGTTATACGCGATGGACGTAAGCGTATGAACTACACGTTTGTTTTAATTCTGAACCTTTGATACGGTTGTTAAAGTGGGCGTTTGCGCGTTTTAATTCTAACGATATAATAGCTTCTTTACTGTTATTATATTGAAAAGTAAAATCATTTAATCTGTTTGAAACCTTATCGGGTGATGCTTTGCAAACAATATAAACACTTTTGTGAGCGTCGCGTATTTAGATGTATAGTATTTAAGATTGAGTGACAATCTCATAGTGTTAATTTAATACAATTTTATATGCAAATTGTCCGTTTACGCATATATATATTATTATTAATCTTTCCAGTATTTGTTTCTGCAGAAAAGAGACACTATTTTTTCTGTAATAATTGTTCGATCATTCTTGCAAAATTACCACTAATGTTTGATAAACATAGTTAATTGTTCAAATGTTTTTGTCGTCATAAAAACCTCTGCAGCGAATAACGCCTCGGATCAGCGATAAATTGTGTCGAAAAGATAAATATTTGGTCCGATATTGTTGTGCATTAACATCCGAAACATGGAAAACCGACTTCTCCGATGGTTATTTAAAAGTATGTGCAATATGAGTTCTCAAAATATACATAAAACATGCACAAATAATGATAAAACCGATATACACTGAGACACATAGCAAAACCGCCGATTTTGTTGTGCGTTTCTTTTAACAAATTATTGTTTTGTATGTTTTCGATGGAAATTCTTATCTTTCTTTCGATCTTTACAAATTACCAGATGAGTTGAAAACAAAACACTTGCGCTTAAATGATTAAAAACAAACACAAACTCCTTCATTTATGTATTTACCATAAATGGAACAGTGTCAACAGTTCGTATTATCATTTAATCACATGACGAAATCAAATACAAACTAGTAAAACATATTTTCGAAATTAGAGCGCTTTTATCTACGATTATACAAATTTGTTTATTGGCTACATAGATGTCAAATAAATGCTTTTCGATTGTAATGTCATCATATCAAAGGTCCAGGTCACATGAGCTTGCACCAATATTGATTTTGCATGTTTTCATTTAAGAACGCTTCGAAATACGATAATCTAAATAAGAATGCTGATAAATTGCGATGGCAGCAATGTGCGCAATTCTTTTATTCCAAGTAACCAGCATACTCATTTATATTTCTACTGAGTCATAGTGTACCTGCTAAGCATCAGCCCCATGATTCACGGGAGTTTCCTCTGACATCCGATCATTACAAAATTTCGTCTTGCAATTGCAACCATGGGCACTTTCCTTTTGTCAACGTAATTACAGGCACTTTTAACAACCATACTCTTTTTCTTACGTGAAGTGTTTTTACCCAATACACTACTGTCGCGCTTTTGATGGAGGAAGTCACATGCCCTTGTATGAAACACTGCTCTAAAATTGATGTTGATTGTATGTGTTTTAGGTTTTATAATTTGTAACACTTGTTAATATATTGAATCATTGTTTTGATTTGATGTCTAAATGATGGTCATTATGATACCGCACACATTTGTTAAACAAGCAAACTCAGAACAATACATGTGTACCGATGACTTTCACCTACCCCCCAGCAGCATAATTTTGTCATAATATATATTTATTGTAAAATAAATTATGATCAAAGTGTATCACATTGCGAAAGGTCAATTGACAAGACAATGCGTTTTTAAATCCATGTGACAGTTTAGTTTGTTATGTACTGCGAATGTATCTATGAAGTCCGAAGTATTTTTTCTGTCTTCATGTCTTCAGCACATTCTATTTGACATGTATTCTTTAGGTCCTCGTCAAAGTGAGGGAATAAAATATAATATGTGTTGAAACTTTTCTTAAAGATCAAGAAACATTGCGCAGAAATGCCATCAACTTTCTTCAGAAAACGTATTTTCGTTCCAGACATGTATCGAGAGACGTCATTACTAAGCTGATTTGACTAATTATATTCCCTAGATTGTGCTTTTCATACGCAATCGACTTTAGCAGACATATTGAGAACGGGAATTTATCAACATACTTTTGTTATTTCCCACAGGAAATTATTCACAAAGCATAACACCTTTCTCGCAATAATGGTTGGTCGAATAATGAAATGTGGCTAATCCAAGAAATCTATAGGAGTAACTTTGTGGTACAAATACTTTATGATATTTAGTATTGGCAGGTTATTTACCATTATCTCTCGTTAATCATCGCGATATAAATTCAATGTTTCTATGATATAAATGTTTATTTGCTCTGATCGGTTTCCATATGACAATGCGCGTATTCACTTTCACAATAAGAGAGACTACAACATTAATTAACGTCAACAATTCCGTCAAAACATGTATTAACTTAAGCATTTTGAAATTTTTTTTTTTTTTCTTAGCGATCAAGTCTCATCAATGGTGAAAATAAAACAGAACAGTAAGCATATATGTGTCAATCGTTTACTCACTGATATGTTGATATTGTAATGACTTTCCAACTCTTTTCCCGATAACACATATTCATTTTACGATTTACTTCAAAATAAACGTATATTGCTGAATATTAAATATTTTATAGTAATGGTGATACCGTCATAGTTATACAGTCATAGTTTTACCAATATGAACTCTACAAGCATTCATTGATTTAAAATTGATTTTTAAATACTGATTTCGAAGCGTCTTCTAGTATGTTAGAATTTACCATAGAAAATCAAATACAAATAACGGTTTGTTTGTTTTAAAGATCAAATATTTTGTTTCTTAATTAGATTTAAACAGTGAAAAGTTTAGACGTAAAAATGCAATTCCGAAATTCATTAACACAATTGTAAAAAAAATAATATATAATTCAAGCACACTTCTATTCCATTACTGTTTTTTAGTAATAGTTTCCTGTTATAGTAATATCGGTCACTTTCTATTGAGAAGACCGCCATTTCCATTAAGAACGTATTCGTTAGTGCGTTTTGAGATAGCCTTCGGCTTAACGAGACATATTCGTATAGCTTGCGTAATGGCGCTGTAATAATATTCACACACATACACACGCAAACTCTTACACTATTGTGGACTTTTCTCCGCAGACAAAAAAGTTCACACGGATAATGAATATATAACAGATTTATTAAGATGTATATAAATGAACAGTCGTTGGTTTGTTGTGCTCAATGTATTTAACGCATGTCAGGGTGAAAACTGATATGACTGTCAGTATTCGTCTTTTCCGTTTATTTGTCGGATTTTTGTGCCGCGCCTAACTTTAACGTATTTATATTTCGATGAAACAACATTTCCAAACATACTTCTCCATACATGTT
This sequence comes from Dreissena rostriformis, assembly GCA_007657795.1. Taxonomy (NCBI): domain Eukaryota; kingdom Metazoa; phylum Mollusca; class Bivalvia; order Myida; family Dreissenidae; genus Dreissena; species Dreissena rostriformis. Next base: position 567,229 of record VMBQ01000060.1, on the reverse strand, counting down.
CTAGGGCAACTGGTTATTTTGATACAATATATTCGTAAAAAATAGTAACGTTAATGTTCATTGAAAATTTGTTGAAGACTTTAATTTCAGAAAAGCAATTCGGGTGTTTGAACAGATCTTGGAGTAAAACATAACATTTGTGTCCTATACTTTTTTTTTTAAACAAAACGTGTTACGCATCTCAGTTACGCATTCAGCAACAATGTGTTCGTTATTGCCGACTATTTTTAGTTAGGCAGTTCCTAGAGGGGCTGATAAACATTTTACCCGAATAATCAAATTAAGTATCCGTCTTTGTCGTCGATAGACACAAAAGCTGACATTTACTTTACGTTGAGTGAATCCTTAAAAGCAGTTGACGTCGTATATGTCGCAAAACATTATGGAAAGGTTATATCGGAATTTGCTACGTTTTTGTATGTCCTTACATCGATTCGGAAGTCGACTTATAGCGGTTCGTATGTTATTACAATTTGTAGTGATATTGTTTGTTTTTATTATGTATTTATTTTATTTGTATTATTGTCCCCTTTTAAGTGTATCAATTTGAATAAAAAATATATCAGCTTTTTAACATTTATTTATGAATTATGTTGCAAAATAAATGAAATAATGTTATGTATATTTCAACAAAACACACATGCCTATCTTTTTTAATCTCAACTTTAAGAAAAAGACCGACGTGTATAAACTGCACATTTCGGTAAGTTCTTTTACATTGATACGATTCTTAAATTAATTGATAATTTGCGTTCTTTTAAACAATTTTAAAGATTCATTGGTGTGACTGTAGTGTAAAGTAATTCGTTCAAGCTGTTTGACCCCTATCGGTTTGTCAACAATGTACACCGTTTTGAAGAGATGCGTATGTAAATGCAGTATTTTTTTTTGCAGTATCTTTTTATGATATTACACTCTCTTGTAGTCACTTTTTACTATAATATTTAAAAATTGATCCATTTACGCGCGAAAAGAATTATACTTATCTTTAAGTATAAGTAACTGAATATTAGAGATATATTTTCAATTTAAAAAATGTTATAACCTTTTATAAAATTAACATTATTTTGATAAATATTATTAACTATTTTAGCCGTTATAACAACATTAATATGCAACAAAGAACGCTAAGGTTCAACTATCGCTTGTATAACAAAGATAGCCAATATGACGCTAAATGTTTAAAGGTAATTTACCATAACAGTCTACATTAAGTATGTGACCGTTGGCGTGGCCAGTTTAACCTTGACCTTTAATGTAATTTTACAAACAAAATCAAACCTCTAGGACTCGTCGTTTCAGAGAAGTAGATTTGTTTTATTGTTTACTATAGAGACTGTATTAATAAGAGATTGTTTTTTTTTAAATAAACTAGGTAGAGCAATTCCTTACGATGACACCCACGAAATATTAAACCCCTTACCCTTACGGTCTAAAAAAGTCCTGGTAAATCAAGTGAATCCTAACGAAAAACCAGGTTTCTATATATGGGCATCACGACAAACTTCGTGGAAGATACGATTTATTGTTACAAACCAAATATTCTACCCATTACTCTTTCGGTTTCAGAGAAGGTTTTTACGTGTTAACTTTATATATATGTTCTGATCAATTGGATGTGGTCATTATTGACTTCAGAGGCATGATTTAAAGAAACTTTGTAAAAGATCTCTATCAGATGTTATGTACTAAATATCAAAAGCTCTGGGATTTAAGGTTATAGAGATTTGTTTCAACTGTGGATTATTTAAGTCTATATGAATCATATTTAAGGCAAGTTTTGATCCCATTTAACCACTGGGGTTTGGCCAGTTTTGACACAATATGTATGATTGGAACGCATTTTGTTCAGGACCTCTCTTATATTACAAAAAAATATTAAATCAAATAATGACCCTTTGGTCAAAGGTGGCTAAGCCCCAGACGCTACAAGTTTAACAATATAAAACCAAAGGTCCCAGAGCTGTGATAATATTTTTCTTGAATGGTTGCAATTTCAGTTACACTTTTTTCGATCTTTTGTTGCACTTAACAGATAACCAGATCAGTAGACAAATATTGTTATATTATGAATATGAAATTATAATTGGATTCTACAAGAAGACAATTTGTGAAATCATCTTATTCCAGTTAAACATGACCATATGGTGCGAAATCGACTTTAAATTAGATGTTCCCACTAAGTGCTTGTTCTCCCACATGGCAGGCGGATGATAATGTTTTCGGTGTATTCCAATATAATGTGATGTCTTGTCGTCGATTCTTTAATAAAAATCACAAACTGATTTTTATTACAGCCTTAATTGCAGAGAATGTTCTGATCTTCGCACAAACGTAATATTTCTGATGAAATGCTCAAGTGTTCGTAGGATTTGGTACTAAACTTGAGAGTGTATATTTCCGGCAATGTGATTAATTTTAAATATTATGAAATGGCAATATTTACATCAAAAGTTAATTTATGTCGTAAACAATGTAATATTGTTGAAGTTTTTGTTTTCTTTGCTACAACACATACACGAGTTAAAATACCTAGATATAAACGTCTTTAAACATATAATAAACAGATTGTGGTACATTCGATAAATGTTAACTCCTTTAATACGAAATACAACCACATTGCAATGTGATCGACGAAAAACAGTTATTTTGATTGATTTCATTCATACACGACACAAACTATCGATTGTGTGTAAGTATCACAAATGTTAGTATGATTCTTACATAAAGATATTTTTAAATATGACACAACTGTACCCGGTTTGAATTAACGATCATAGCTGCTGGAACTTCAAATATGGCAAGACTCTAATGGTGTGACTAGAGAGATCAGCATAGAATTCTACTTGCTGCATAAATTAAAAACAACTCGTCAAGAGCATAAACCTCGTCAATGGCACAAAACTGCTACAAATACAGTCTGCTTTGGATCAATAAAGATGTACGTGTTATTGTCTGCAATAGCTCGAACATGTCGATAACATAAACGTTGCCAATTTATTTCCGTGAAATGTAAGTTAATATAATTGACACTACAACTTATATTTCCCAATAAATATATTGTACTTGGGCTAATCGTCGCTAAAACAAATGTTTATTGGTAAGATATCTCTGCTGACAAACTTCTGAATATTGCCGTGTTAAAACCATGGTTACAAACATTGTAAACGTAATTTACCGAAGGTACTCTTTTCGTTAGGCAAACAAGTCATTTGTTTCCACTAATATCGCCAAAAAAGTAGGGTAGGCCATTACGTTTTGGTCGTTAACTTTTGTATTCCCTATTTAATAATTATAGGTTATTAGACGTTTCACTGTACAATACGGTGATATATTTGGACGAGCACACAGTTTGAAGTCATATTGGACGAACCGTAAGGCGAGTCCAATATTACTTTAAACTGTGTGCGAGTCCCTATATATTACGTATTGTACAGTTTAAACGTCTAATTAGTTTTTTTTTTATTCTTTATCCCTTTTTTAAGCTCTTTGTTTGATTTTAATGCTACATATGCATATTCATTTAATGGTTTCCGGTGGTTAATAGACAAATAATTACTGTTTCAAACAGGGAAAAATAACAGTGAAAATTATCGATAGTTTTCACTGTTAAACTGTTAAATGACGTCATTTGTTTGACCGAATAACGTCATTATTCCAGCGAAATTCTCCAGTTATACTATTTTGCAATGTAAATAAACGGTTAAAAAGCATACAAAAAGAAAAAAATATATTTTCTATGATCACTCGTGAATTTAAACGATATTCCACCGAATCCAACAAATATCCTCTGTATTATCTTTATTTGCAGCACGATACGCGCCTTTGTGAATCGATTATTGTACATTCGGATACTTTTTCTCAGTAACGGCTTGTATCATTAAAAAAAACAATTGCTTAGTGCAATTGAACTCAACTGTCCAATATGGAAAAAAATACAGACTTTTTGGATCCAATACCGGAATATATTAGGCGGTCACGTGGTACTTATGAAGAATGCCCACTGGATGAATTTATTGGATATAGAATAAGAACATATACTGACATGCAAAAATCTTCCAAATTTATATTTCAAATTATTTCTTTATCTAATTTTGTTAATTAAAAGATTATAAATATATTATAATCGGATGCATATAATTTACATTAATTGTAATTTTAGTGAATTCATCAACAATGATTGAATATTCAATCTAAAATACAAAACAGGTTTCGTGTCGGCACAAACAAAATAAGGTCCGTCAGGTGGTAACAAGCAACTTGTGTCTCGCTAAACGTAAACTTCTTTTCTTGCGCTTTTGATCATAACTGTTTCATAAAATGAAAAACAACGCCTACAATTTCCGGCTTGTATTGCTTAATTCTCTATAGCTTATGTTGCTTAAGTAACAAAACGGTTCACATAAACTGGTTGAACAGTTCGTCATTAACGATGCCATTAAATGTAAAGTGTTAAGTTGTGGTAACATACGCCGCCATAGAACTGTGATGAGACGATTGTGGATATTTCTTTCTGCGGATGTTTGTAACAGATGAGCAGCGTGCTTCGAAGAGACAACATTTATTGACTTGATATTGGAGATACAAATGCGGGAAAAGACACAATAATTCGTATTGAGATGCAGATTCGCTATGTGTGAATGCAAGATTTGCATTTAATTAATGTAATGTTGGAGAAAGCATTGTGTATACAGATCTGGTGTATGACTACTATTCATAAACGAGATAAGGTGGCAAATGGTGATACACGTATGTAGGCAACTCAGTTGATTAAAGGTAAGTATATTTGTAAATGTCATGCCATTATTCTTGTAAGGTCGAATTGTATTTTTGAATTGAAAAGTTCGAGCGTGTTGTCTTAATAATATATTACATCAACTATTTTTAAAATACTGTGATAGTAAATGGATCCTGTTGCAAACAATATACGAGCAGTCGCTTAATAAATGTATAGAAACATAAAATAATGAGTCGTGACAAAGTCTCGGAAACCATAAAACTATATTAATTCTTTAGTTTTTTAATCTCACAGTTCACCACGAAGTTCGCAACATGTAATATAGGGTCGTAGTGTGCAATATGAATGTGAGCAATTGCGGTTATTATAAACGATACAAATGGGATCTCATTGGGATCTCATTACTTATACTTGCTTACTACGAGATGCATTAGATACTTAAAGCGAAAAACATTAATATAAAATGCGTTTAAACATTATTAGAAGAAGGTAATCATATGGTTTTATATCAAATATTTTGCTAAAACATGACGTCGATGTGTGTTATACAAATAAGACGAATACTATTCAGACGTAAGTTAATATACTTGTGTAACTTGATTAAATCAAACGGCAAAGGCGCTTTCTCATTCATATTTAAATGGCACATATTGGAACGTTGAAGTTTTCCGCTGACCTTCATCCGCAAACGATCTGGCATTGTAATCAAAGAATATGTATTTTTGGAAAGTGTTGAACTGGACATGGTTTTTGTACATAGTGCAACATACCAAGTTTAACACGACGTAATTTCTGTCAACGTGGACCGCGTTGTGAATTGATATTTGGCAAACAGTTATTTAATTTAACATAAAATATGTAAATAAACTTTATAAAAAGCAGACTGTCTTTGGGTGAATGAGCCATTTTCTTATGACTAGCTTAATAGAGCCTTAATTATATTCACACACAAGCATAACTCTCATTAAACCATAGCGGACGTTTGTCCGTAAAAAATGCGCACGGATAATCAATATATAATAGACTTGTGATAATGTATAATAATGAACAGTCGTTGGTTGTTTTGCTAAATGTATCTATTTTATGCCAGAAAGAAAAATGATTTGCCTTTGTCCGTCATGTCCCTCATCTTGTCCGTTTGGTGTGCCGCGCATAACTAACTTATTATTTTTATAAAGGTAACTCAAGACGCGAACAAGGGAAATTTGTTGTGTATGCAGCATGGTCGTAGAGAAGATCATAACGTTATAAGCCATTGTTAATATCTTACAGGCTTATCTTTCATAAATGCATGTCGTGCTTGTGGGTACTCCTTGTAGTAACTAATCAAATTGTCGAATGTAAATGCGTGTCTTATACATTTATTTAGAAACCATATTGCTCAACATAGAAACATAAAAATGGGCTGAATCGTTTGCTTTCATGACACACAAATTGACAGCGTCTTTTCAGATACCACCTCAAACAAGAGCAAGTCTGGGATAGACTGAAGTGAATCGGTGTAGAAATGAAGAAATTATAGTAAAAGGCACTTTTGGGTGGGTGTGGTCTATGTTGGCGGGGCCCCAGGTTTGGTAATGGGGCCATGCATAGTTAAGATTGACCGTATTGTCATAAGAGAGGTTCAGTATCAATTTGAAGTGAATCGGTGTAGAAATGAAGAAGTTAATGTAAAATAACCTAAACAAATGAGTGAAAATCTCTGACCCGGCCCCATCCCAACCCCCATAACTTTTGACCCAGAGGTCAGATCAAAATTCAAAATAGTGCAGGGTCGCACATATGCTCATAGCTACCATGTGTGTAAGTTTCAAGGTTCTAGTGCTAATAGTGTATGAGAAGATATTGGCCAAGACGGACGGACGGACGGACAGACGGACGGACGGACGGACGGCGGAGATAACCACAATATCCCCACCTTTTTTTCAAAAAGCGTGGGGATAAAAAGAAATAAATGTACACGTATGCAACAATATTATCATGAACCTCTTGTGGATAAAAAAATAGAAACCATTTTTTTTATAAACAAAGCATGTATATAAAGTCTCGAGATGTATCAATGATAATGTTTTGACGTTTTTGTTTTTAAATCTGTGTTTAGAATGCCTTAAAACATAAATGACGAGAATAAGCTATTAACTATTAAGCTATTAACTAAAGTGCCCTCAAAAATAAGGCAAAAGGAAGTGTAAATTATTGAAGTCAAATACAGCTCATTTATTACAAGAAAGCATTTTATTATCTGAATTTAAGTGGTAGAAATAGCAGTACGAATAAAGATCTCATGAATAAATGTAGCACATGTAGTACTATAATATCATCAGAACAGTGAGGTAGCTAAAGTAATAATATAGCATGCACTAATGGCATATAAGTTTAATAAGCGGTTCAAGGAAATTCTAGTACGTTCACAACACACAATTATAGCTTTTATCCTCACTGCTGTTTACATTTTTCGGTTGCCATGGATATCAAGTCGAATGAAGAGCTACAGGAGAAAGCCCAATGAACTGAACTGTTTATCCATACGACATTACGTTGTCAGAAATTCGCGGATAATGAGAAGGAAATGGTGAAAACAGTTTTTATTCGATATTTTTTGGAAGTACGTGATTCTTAAAAGCTCATGCAGCAAGTCGTCCTTAGATTTATCGGCTCTATAGAAATATTTCAAATGGAATAAGGAGACGTTTACTACAATTAAAAAGCTATTCGAGGTATCTGAACTTCAGCGCAATGTTCTGATTTAGATAGCACCTATTTTCAATGTTTTGCTATAATAGAGTGCATCAATGTCCTTTTATTTTATTTTGTTCTATAGTACGTGTTTTGCGCGTTTTACAGTTTACAGGCAGATTACAATCGCACTAACATAGTATTCTATTTATCCTACCTTTTTTTATTTAATTCTGATGCAATCAAAATAGTAGTCTTGAATTGCTTAAATTAAAGCAAAAGCAGATTAAACTAACTGAATATAACATTGCGTAGTAATATTAATTGTGATCTTTCCCGTTTATGGAACTCGAAAAAGTCCTTAAGAATTCCACGCAAAAGAAGAATAACGAGACAAAATATCGCTATATGCCTCGATTCAAATTTAATCAGCGTTCATTATTTTACACACTCAAGTAGAACACAGACGGTTTTGTTCGAACTTCAATTCTTGTTTCACCACAGTAAAATACCAAAAACAAAAATGGCTGCCATTTTGAAATTTACAGAATGTGTAGACCCTTGCGTGAAGCAGCATTTATCTCCGCCGATATTGTAAATTTTAGTCTTTAAACAACTCATCTTTTTACACACTTTTTACCAACGGACATAAAAAAAGTAAAACATCTACTGGTTCTTGCTCTACTCACCGAAGTTGTGTTATAACCATGTTTTTTTGTCAAGTTTAATTTGCTTCTATGTGAGTTTAAATTGTGCACACATTTCTTTATCGCCATCCAACTTTTCCATTTTAAAGCACTTAATGTAAGCATTTATGGATAGACATTCTTTGATCGACTGACAAAGGACCGACTTATTCATCAAAGAAATTAACCTTTTTACTTCAACATCGATTTCCTTCGAAAAGTTAAAGAACAATTCACTGACACTTTTCTTAAAATTAATCCATCAATTGTTCAACAAAACATCGCGTTATTCGAGTGCATTTGACATTTTAACGAAATCGAAAATGCAGTCTCACCAGTTTCATTCCAGTTTTATATCCCAACACTGTTATTCACATTCATAATATTATAATAATCCTTCCTAAACACACACGCGTTAACTTGTTAAACGACTGCGTACCTATTGACCTGAATGAGGCAATAAAGTGATTTCTTGTTACGTAAAATATGGTCTTTCGATTTCAAACAGTTACGCAATCGGGTGAGCACTTTAGCCTCGAAGTTCAAGTTTCTGGCTACCAGGCGAGAGACCATAGTTCAATCCCCCGTTGGATCAATTTGTTTTTTCTTAAGCAAAACGAATTTAAAAGAAACGCTGCATTGGATTGATAACTTACGGCTTTCATTTATAAACGGTATATTTATTTCAAAAAGTAAACATCCATTTTATGTATGAATCCAAATTTAAGAACAAATGAACGAGGAGTGTAAGCAAAAAAGTAGTCCATATAGGTGTGGGATTAAGGGGTTTCGGATAAACCTTATCTTTTCTTTATGGGTCATATTGTGTTCTATAAAATCATTTAGCTGTAGGATACATGTCTATTTGCTCTGATGCATTTGCATAGACACACATATGACTATGCGTGTAGGGTATTCAGATCAAAACACGACTGGAACATTTATACAACTCAGCGACATCATCATGAGTTAAGCGGTTTTAAATTCAATATCTTTCATTAATGGGGATAATAGAAATTACACATTGCTTTTATTTTGATTTTCTGTTTGCTAGTTTTAAGAATAAGTAACTCTTGTTTGTATATTTAAACATGTTTGTGATATCGGGTCTATTTAAATGTCAATTTAATACAACACACGTGTTAAATTAGAACATGCAGAACAATACATGTGTAACGTGTGAGCATGTCTGATGACATTTACCTAAACCACATCAGCATTGCAATACAAGCGTACACGAATTTATGTGTTGAAAATGTGGTGAACATATCAATGTGCACATTTCTCGTATAATATAGTCATTGTAGAATACATTATTATCAAAGTACATCGCATTGCGAAAGGTAAATGAACAAAATGGTACGTTTTCATCATTAAAGTTAAGTTTGTCATGTATTGTGAATGTTCAGTCCGCAATATTTTCAGATTGTAGTTGAAATGTACAATTATCCAATAGGTCATTGTCAAAGTGGGAAACTAAAACATACATGTCTTTTAAATTTCCTTAAATGTTAAAGAAACGCTGCGCAGAAATATCATCGACTTTCTTTAGCAAACGTATTTTCGTTTCAGATGTTTACCAAGAGACGTGATTACTAAGCTGATTTGACTTATAATATTTATTAGAATGTGCTTTCTGTCCGCAATCGACTATAACAGACATATTGAGAAAGCGGATTTATCTGCATTTATTTATTTCCCAAAATAAGTTATTCACAAAGCATAACAATTTTTTAGCAATCAAGGTTGGTCAAATTATCAAATGTGGCCAATAAAATTAATCTATAGACGTAACTTTTAAGTACTGACAGATTATTTACCATTATATCTAGTAAAACATCGCGATATAAATGTAATTTTTGTATGATGTAAATGTTTATTTGCTCGAATTCATTTCCATTTGCACACAAATGATTATGCGTGTATTCACTTTCTCAAGAGAGAAAGCAAAATTAATTAACATAAACAATTCCGTCACGACAAGTATTAACTGAAGCTATTTGCAATTCAATCTTTTTTCTTAGCGATCAAAGTTCATCAATGGTGACGATAAAACAAAACAGTATGCATATTCAAGTGTTACATATGTAGATACTGTATTGCCATTCCGACTTTTTTTCCGATAACACGTATTCATTTTATGAGTTTCTTCCAAATAAACGTATATTGGCGAATATTTAATATTTTAAAGCCATGGTGATACAGTCATAGTGTAACATTCATAGTTATATAAATATGAACTATGAAAGCATTGATTTAAAATCGAATTCTAAATACTGATTTCAAAGCGTGTTCTAGTATGTACCATATACCATTAAATATAAATAACGTCGTGTTTTTTTTTAAATATCAAATATAAGTTTTCTTAATGAGATTTAAACAGACGAAAACATGCAATTCCGAAAATCATTAATTTAAACAAATTGTAAAAGCAGTTCTATAATTGAAGCAAAACACTATTCCATTACTTTTTTTGTACTTTTTAAATCCTGTTATAGTAATATCTGACACTTTCTATTGGAAAGACCGCCATTTCCATTAAGACCGTGGTCGTTAGTGGGTTTTGAGATAACCTTTAGCTTAACGAGACATAGTTTATGACTTTTTTAATGGCGCCGTAATTATATTCACACACACGCAAACTCTTATGACACTATTGCGTACTTTTCTCCACAGACAAAACTGCCCACGGATACTGAATTAATAACATATTTGTGAATATGTATATTAATGAACAGTCGTTGGTTTGTTGTGCTCAATGTATCTATTGAATGCCAGGGAGAAAACTGATATGACTGTCAGTATTCGTCTTTTCCGTATATTTGTCGGATTGTTGAGCCGCGCCTTACTAAAACGTATGTATGCTTCGATGAAACAACATTTTCAATCACACTTTTCAATAGATATTCTAAGGCAACCGGCTATGTTGATGCAATATATTCATACAAGAAATAGTAACGTTAATGGTCATTTAAATGTCTTAAAGACTTACTTTCAGAAAAGTAGTTCGCGTTTTTGGAAAATTCTAGGAGTAAAACATTACGTTCGTGTCCTATACTTTTCTTAACAAAACATGTTACGCATCTCAGTTACGCATTAAGCAACAATGTGTTCGTTATTATCGACTATCTGTAGTTAACCTTTTAGTTAGCATTCCTCTTGGCAGTTCCTAGACAGGCGGATAAACAGTTTACGCGAAGAATCAACTTAAGTATCTGTCTTTGTCGTCGATAGACAAAAAGCTGACATTTACTTTGCTTTGAGTAAATCCTTAAAAGGAGTTGACGTCTTATATGTCGCAAAACATTATGAGAAGGTTATGTCGGAATGTGCTACGATTGTGTATTTCCTTACATCGATTCGCAAGTCGACTTATAGCGGTTCGTACGTTCTAACAATTAATAGTGATATTAATTCTTTTATTATTTATTAATTTTATTTATATTATTGTCACTTTTTAGTAGATCAATTTGAATCAAACAATCATTTATGAATTATGTTGATATATAAATGCAATAATCTCATGTATATTTTAACAAAAACACACATGCCAATCTTTTTTTATATTTATTTGTGGCTTTGAAGCCCATAAAGCGCTCAAAAGTTAACATATAAATAATCAGTGTTCCTTATAGCAATAGCCAACATTTCAACGCTAGATGTGGTCTGGTAACATAGATTGAACAAGATAGACAATTCTTTTTTTTCATTTGTGTGTGGCACAATAAATTCCATTTTAATATCCCGCAACGATATCTTTTCAAACGACACATGACCAGTAAATTGGTACATGAACATGTGTTGAATATATTGAACAACAAAAAATAAAATAGAGCATTTTGTATCGTGTTCAATCTATGTTTACCAGAGCACATCTGACGTTGCAATTGTGGCTAGATATTCACACTAAGTGCTTGTGCTACCACATGGCAAGCGGATGATAATTTCCTCTGTGTATTCCAATATAATTTGATGTCTTGTCGTCGGTTCTTTAAAAAAAATCACAAACTGATTTGTATTGCAGCTTTAACTTCAAAGAAATTTTCTGTTCTTCGCACAAATGAACTATTTCTGATGAAATGCCAACGTGTTCGTAGGATTGTGTACTAAACTTGAGAGAGTATATTTCCGACAATGTGAGTAATTTTAATTATAATGAAATGGCCAATTTTTTTATCAAATGTTCACGAAGTAAATTAATGTCGTCAACACTGTAGTATTGTTGACCCATTTGTTTTCTCTGCTAAAACACACACACGAGTTAAAATATAACCGTATTTAACTTGTGGTAAAGTTTATAAATGTAAAATACGTCGCAATCTTTTAATACGAAATACAACCACATTGCCATGTGTTCGACAAAAGCAGTCAATTTAATCGATTTCATTCATAAACGACACAAGCTATCGATTGTGTCTGAGTATAAGAATTGTTAGTATAATCCTCTACATATAGTTTAATTTGTTAAAATATAACACAACTGTGCCCATGTGGCATTAACATATACTTTTTTTTATTAAATATCTGCATTTTATAGAATAACTTACACGCACATGCCCCTTGTCAGCGAACACCAACATGATGAGATAACCCACAGTAAGGAGTATAGATGCGTTGGAATTAAATCAAGAGTGCGAAGCACGAATGATTTGATTACACGCATCTATACTCCTTACTGTGGGTTATTCGACAACAAACCATTATAGAAAAATATTATTTCGATTTTAACACGATTCTGATTGATTTGGTTCAAGCTTTTGGACGTGAACTATATTTTTCGATACTCCGCCCTTCTTATTATTAAGTTCACTATTAAGTTACGTCATTGAATCGTAACAAAACATATGACGTCGTTTTCATTCACAACAAAAATCGTAGAAACTAAATGACGTCACGTTTTATGATGCTACTAAAAAGCTGACATGCTATAAATGTTTTCTTCATTACGTTTCCTAACAAATAACATTCTTTGTAGGCGTGGTTATGCGACTTATCACCAAATATACAATGTGTTGTTTTATTACACTTATATACATGCTACATTTATTATATTTCTATTAGAGCGGGTTTAAGCACGTGCATTTTAAGAGTTGTGGGAGTAAACTGATTTGTCTTGTCCGTCTGGCCAAAATTGAAAATAGTCCTTATTTCTTGGACCAGGGCAGCTATTCTTATGGATGCAATCTAGTCAAAGAGGATTTAGTTTTGGCACGGCCAACATGTCATAGGTCACATGAGCTTGTATCAACGAATTTGTTCCTGTATTTTATTTAGAGAACGCTTTGACCTACGATCATCTAAATTAGAATGCTAATTGTTTGCGATGAAATCAATAAGCGTCATTCTTTCAAACCAAGTAACAGGCAAACTAATTTAGAGTTCTCTTCCGTCATATTGTACATGCTGCGCTAGCCTAGCCCTATCTATATATTAAACCGAACGTTTGCTCTGACAACCACTCATTAAAGTTTCCTTGTTCAAGCCATGGGCACTTCCCTTGTCAACGTAATTGCAGGCACATTTAACAAACTCTTCTCTTCTTCTAATGTGACGTTTTTTTTCCCGCATTCAGGTACTCTCGCGCTTTCGATAGAAGGGAATCACATGCCCTTTCATGACCCACGAAATTTATTTAGATTTTCCTTTTGCTAGTTTTAATAATAAGTAATTCTTGTTTATATATTTAAACATTTTTGTGTATCGGGTCTATTTTAAGATCAATTTAATACAGCACACGTGTTAAATTAGTAAATGCACAACAATACACGTGTTAAGTTTAAACATGTCCGATGACCTTTACACAAACCTCATCAGCATTGCCATCGAAAAGTTCATCCACCTATGTTGAAAATGTGGTGCACGTAGCAATGTGCACCTTCCTCGTATTATATGATTTGTAGAATACATTTTAATCAAATTGCATCGTATTGCGCAAGGTAAACGAACAAAATGGTACGTTTTCAAATCCTCATGACAGTTAAGTTTGTGATGATTTGTGAAGTCCGCAATGTTTATAGCACATACTATTTGATATGTACAGTTATTCAATAGGTCGTCGTCAACGTGGGGAAATAAAATATATTTGTCTTTTAACTTTCCTTAAAGTATCAAGAAACTTTCCGCAGAAATTTGATGAATTTTCTCCAGCAAACGTATTTTCGTTTCAGACGTTTACCTAGAGACGTCATTTCTAAGCTGATTTGACTAATGATATTCCCTAGATTGTGCTTTACGTTCGCAATCGACCTTATCAGACATATTGAGAACGGGGATTTATCAACATAGTTTGTTTTTTTGGTTTTCCCAAGGGAAATTATATACAAAGCATAACACCTTTCTCGCACTTATGGTTGGTCAAATAATGGAATGTGGAAAATAAAAGCAAACCATAGACGTAACTATCTGGTACAAATAATTAAACGATATTGAGTATTGACAGTTTATTTACCATGTTATCTCGTAAAACATTGCAATATGAATTCAACGGCTGTATGATGTAAATGTGTGTCTGCTCTGATACATTTCCATATGCACGCATATGACAATGCGTGTAGTTTATTTATTTATTATCATATCAAAACAAGACTGCATAATTTATCAAATTCAGCGACTTCATAATGACGTGTTTTAATTGAATCTGTTTTAAAAATCAAAATGTTATCTCATCGAATAAGTTTTATCACTGGGGACAATAAACTAAGACATTGCTGACCGTAACTTATAGATATGTTGACAAACTCATGCCCAACTCTTTTCGCGTAAAAACATACTCATTTTTCGAGTGTCTTTGAAAAAATAAATATTGCGACATATTAAACAGTTAACAGCTATAGTACAAACATGAGCTCTAAACGCATGATTTATAATAATTATTCAATTACTGACTTTAAAGCATGCTCAGGTATGAACAATATAAAATCAAAAACAAATACCGTCGTATTGAGTTGTTCATAAATGTTTCTGAATAAGATTTAAATAGTGAACAGTGTACAAGAAACACATGAAATTTAAACGTTAGTCAGTGCTGACTAACTGTACACATGTTCAATATATCAAACACAGAACCATTCCATTACCTATTTCTATTGTTCATTTACTCCGTTCTTGTCATTTCGTTGATAGTGTAGACCGACAATTAAATTAAGATTCTTGTCATTAGAGCGTTACGATAGCCGTAAGCTTAACGATACATATTCTTATGACTTGCTTAATGGCGCCCTACTTATACTGACACCGACGCAAAACTCTTATTATACTAGTGCAGACTTTTCTCCGCAGGACTAAATGCACACGGATAATGAATATCAATATGAGTATAAATGATGGATTATTCTGATTTTCATATTAGAGATCAAAGGTCAATGCCACAGTGACGACATTGTTAGAAGTCGGTGGGGGAATACATGTTTTTCAGAAAAGTATCTTCCTAATATACGGTATAACGATGATTCTGTTGTTTTGTTTATAAACAATAATGACTTTTGATTGAATATAGCCATTGTTATGATACCCGAGAGTTGTGTTGGTTAACTGATATGTCTTGTCCGTCTGACCAAAATTAAAAATAGTCCTCATTTCGTGGACCTGGGCAACTTTTTTTATGGATGCAATGTAGTTAGAGATGATATTAGCTTTGGTACTAGCACGATGTCAAAGGTCACGTGCGCTTGTATCAACGAATTTGTTCCTGCATTTTATTTAGAGAAAGCTTTAACGTATGATCATCTAAATTAGAATGTTGGTTGCTTGCGATGAAATTAATAAGCGTCATTCTTTCATCCCAAGAAACCAGCATACTAATTTATAGTTCTCTTCCGTCATATTGTACTTGCTGCGCTAACCTAGCCGCATCTATAAAGTTAATGGAATGTTTTCTCTGACAACCAATCATCAAAAATTTCCTTGTTCAAGACATGGGCACTTCTCCCTGTCAACGTAATTGCAGGCACATTTAACAAACCCTCCTCTTGTTCTAAGTTGAAGTTTGTTCCCCGGATTCCGGTACTCTCGCGCTTTTGATTGAAGGGAATCACGTGCCCTTCTATGAGACACGAACATTTATTTTGATTTTCTGTTTGCTAGTTTTAAGAATAAGTAACTCTTGTTTATATGTTTGAACATGTTTGTGATATCGGGTCTATTTTAAGGTCTTTTTAATACAGCACGCGTGTTAAATTAGCAAATGCAGAACAATGCACGTGTAACGTGTCAACAACGTCTTAACCTCATCAGCATTGCCATCGAAGAGAACATCCACCTATGTTGAAAATGTGGTGCACGTAGCAATGTGTACATTCCTCGTTTTATATGTTTTGTAGAATACATTGTAATCAAAGTGCATCTGATTGCGAAAGATAAATAGACAAGATGGTACATTTTCAAATTGTCATGACAATTTCGTTTGTGATTATTTGTGAATGTTAAGTCCGCAATATTTTCAGCAAATACTATTTGGCATGTACAATTATTCAATACGTCATCGTTAAAGTGGGGGTTATACAATATATTATGTATTTTAACTTCCCTTAAAGTTCAAGAAACATGCCTAAGAAATGTTATTGACTTTCATCAGAAAACGTTTTTTCGTTTCAGACGTTTATCGAGAGACGTCATTACTAAGCTGATTACACTAATGATATTCCCAAGAATGTGATTTAAGTCCGCAATCGACCTAGACTGACATATTGAGAACGGGGATGTACCAACATACTTTTTTATTTCCCAAAGGAAATTATTTACCAAGCAAAACACCTTTCTCGCAATAATGGAAGGTAAAATAATCAAACGTTGAAAATAAAAGTAAACTATAGAAGTAACTTTGTGGTACATATACTTTTATGATATTTAGTATTGGCAGTTTATTTACCATTATGTCTCGTAAAACATCGCGATATAAATTTAATGTTTGTATGATATAAATATTTATTCGCTTGCATTTATTTCCATGTGCACACACATGAAAATGCGTGTATTCACTTTCACAGCAAGAGAGAAAGACAAATTAATTAACATCAACAATTGCGTCACGACATGTATTAACTTAAGATATTAGAAATTCAATCATTTTATTGTATCGATCAAGTTTTATCAAATGGTGACTATAAAACAAAACAGTCAGTATTTGCAATTGTTGACTCATAGATATGTTGATATTGTTATGCCATTCCAACTCTTTTCCCGATAACACATATTCATTTAACAATTGTCTTGGAAATCAACGCATATTACCGAATATTTAATAGTTTACAGACATGGTGATACATTCATACTGATACTCTAAAAGCACTGATTGATTTGAAATTGATTTTTACATACTGATTTCAAAGCGTGTTCAAGTATGTACCATAGACAATCAAATACGATTAACATCTGTTTTTGTTTAAAAGTTCAAATATTATGTTTCTTAAGGGGTGTTGCGGCAGTTTATTACACCGAGGATATATTTATGGCAACACCGATGCTATTATCACAACCCTATAGTTTTGTTATCAGAATCATAACACATTTATGACCGAGTAGGTTCATAATAGGTACTCAGTGGTTCGATCCCAGGTGCGGTTAACTTTTTTTTTATTCTTTTTTTCTTTCTTTTATTTCACTATTGCTTTTTTGCCTGGAGCTCTTTAGTCCTGTTGTTTACATTAATCAATTTAAAGCATTTAATCACAAACTTCAAAACATGCCGAAATCTGTCAATAAGTCCCTGTTATGGATGATTAAGGTCGAGTTTGATACTGTATGGTCTTATGTTTGTGATTAAATATTGTATAAGTGTTGTGTTTTAGTAAGCCGTTGTGATCCCAATTAAGATTGTAAACAATCTATAATGTTTATGCATATCTCTAACAGTCTATGTACCGGTACTTGGGTTTCGCCTTATTGCTGTATTTAAGGAAATTTGACATAGACGGTAGGGATAGTTAAACAAAAAAATCTCTGTTAAAAGTGCGGTGACCCCCCTTTTTTATTTTTGTTTTATGATAACAATATGTAGATGAACATATTTGAGTTTCGCAAAAAGTTATTACACAGAACTTTTTTAAATTCCATTTTTGTGGTTAAAATTAGTAAAAAAAAATGACGTTTTTTGGGGTGACATAAAAATTATAAAAATTAAATTTCTTAAAATTTAACTTGTGTTCTCCATTTTTTGGTAGTTTGTGGTTTAATTAAATGGTAGTATATGATATATATTAGCTTATATAATATCTACATGTTGCCAATTTCATAGGTTATTAATCATTTTTATGCAATTAGAGATTTTTCAGTTTTAATGAAAATGTACATGTTATATAATGGTGAATAAAATCAAAACAAGGCCGGTGACCCTATGTTTTTATTTCATTTTTCATATAGTATTTGTAAGTAGAAATTGAATATAAATTTTTAGCAAAAGTTATTAGATGGAAACAAATCAGCAAAACTGCAGCAACACCCCTTAATACGATTTAAACAGTGAACAGTGTAGAAGAAGAACAAATGCAATTCAGACATTCTTTAATTTAAACAAATTGTATAAAATGTTCTATAATTCAAGCAACAAACTATTCCATGATTGTTTTCTACTTTTCAAATCCTGTCATAGTAATAGCGGTCACTTTCTATTGGGAAGACCGTTATTTTCATTAAGAGCGTGGTCGTTAGTGCGTAATGAGATAGCATTTGGCTTAACGAGACATGTTCTTATAGCTTGCTAAATGGCGCCGTAATTATATTCACACACACGCAAACTCTTATTGAAAAATTGCGGACTTTATGCGCAGATAAAACAGCACACGGATAATGAGTATATATCAGATTTGTGAATATGTATATTAATGAACAGTCGTTGGTTTGTTGTGCTCAATGTATCTTTTGAATGCCAGGAAGAAAACTGATGGGACTGTCAGTATTCGTCTTTTCCGTATATTTGTCGGATTGTTGTGCCTAACTAAAAAGTATTTATTCTTCGATGAAACATTTCCAAAAATACTTCTCAATACATGTTCTAAGGCAACTGGTTATTTTGATGCAATATATGCGTAAAGTAGATAGTAACGTTAATGTTCATTTAAAATGTCTTAAAAATTTGACCTTCAGAAAAGCATTTCACGTGTTTGGATAATTCTAGGAGTATAACATTACATTCGTGTCTTATACGTTTCTCAACAAACATGTTACGCATCTCAGTTACGCATTAGGCAACAATGTGTTCGTTATAATCGAATATTTTAAGTTAACCTTTAAGTTAGCATTCCTCCTTGCAGTTCCTAGACAGGCGGATAAACAACTTACCCGAAGATTCAAATTAAGTATCCGTCATTGTCGTCGATAGACACAAAAGCTGAAATTTACTTTACTTTGAGTGAATCCTTAAAAAGAGTTTACGTCTTATATGTCGCAAAACATTATGGACAGGTTATATCGGAATTTGCCACGTTCGCGTATTTCCTTACATTGATTCGAAGTCGACTTATAGCGGTTCGTATGTTATTTCAATTTATAGTGTTGTTTCTTTTATTATGTATTTATTTTATTTATATTATTGTCCCTTTTTAGTGGATCAATTTGAATACAAAAAATATATAATCTTTTTAACATTCACTTATGAATTATGTCGCTATATAAATGAAAAAAATGTCATGTATATTTCAACAAAACACACAGGCCTATCTTTTTTAATCTTAACTTTGTGGCTTTAAGAAAAAGACCGACCTGTATAAACTGCACATTTCTTAAAGTTCTTTTCCATTGATACGATTCTTGAATTGATTGATAATTTGCGTTCTTTTATACAATTTTAAAGATCATTGGTGTGACTGAACTGTTCTTGCGCTTGTTATCATATTTTTTTATACAATAAATGTGTACATTTAGTGTATAGTTCGCTTTTGTAAAGTAGTAGATTGGTTTACAAATAAAGCTTATAGTCTATCAGCCAGATGGGTTGGGGTGTACCACTCAGGGGGGCAAAAAAACACCTATCTTACTTGATTATACTAAATATAAAGAAACAAAATTTGTGATAACAATCTCAGTTGGGCAGCTATAAGTTATTATTGAGCTGTTTCTATGGCAACCGTCAGGCTTTAACTAAATAGCTTGTTTAGCTAGTATAATTCTCAAATATTTCTTCAATTTGAAAATTGGTTCTAGAAAAAAAGGTTTGGTGTTAAAATGAAGATAATGATTATTACCTTGTTTGATCTGCAGTTAAATATGCAAATTAGTACATTTGCATATCGATGAATATTAATGAGATTGCAAGAAATGTTCCTATAAACTAGCAAACCTCAAATAGTAGGGTCAATATATGCAAAAAATACCTTCAACCTACAACAAATTGCTAAAAAGGTATTTTAACTGAACCTGGTAGGGTAGAAGCTTCTTTAAAACATATCAAACGTTTACCACAATCGGACCTCCGGAAAGTGTTTTTTTTTCAAGATGTCCGCCAAGACGGCTGCCAATTCCTATTAATGATCATAACTATGTTACTATACAATCAAATTTGATGAAATTGGTGTCTCTTACTAGGTTTTAGGGAGCAAAGAACACATAAAGATCATCAGACTTTGTTTAAGTGTACAAAAGTACAAACAAATCCAACATGACGTCGAAAAATGGCCGCCAAGATGGCCGCCAAAACCTATTAATGGTCATAACTATGTAAATATCCACTCAAATTTGATTATTTTGGTGGTTATACATAGGTTTCAAGGGGCAAAGAACACATTAAGATGATCAGACATTGTTTAAGTTGATTATATTGGACACAAATCCAACATGGCCGGCAAGATGGCCACCAAAACCTATTAATGATCATAACTATGTAACTATCCATTCAGATTAGATGATTTTGTTGTCTATACCGAGGTTTCGAGAGGTAAAGAACACATTTCGATTGTGAGACATAGTTTAAGTTTATTATGTTACACAGAAATCTCACATGGCATCCAATGACACAATACGAAGAACCGCAAGTCCATTACTTTTGACGTGATGCTTGTTATGTGAAACGCCATAGTTTGGACCTGCCGCGATTTCTGGATTTTGACAAGAGGATCGATATTTTTCAGCTTCAGGCAACACTGAATTGGCAGGCAATGATGCGTATCTTGCATCAGCAAAGCCAGTACCCTGGGCTGTTGTCAGTCAAAGTCTTGCCTATGATTAATATGTACAATGGAACAAGGCGGGCATTCTGTCAACATAAAGTCTTAGTTTTCAACGTTGCTAAAACCTTCACACCATTGTAACGTTTGACCAACCCTTGTATTAAAAGGCTGCCGAAATCAACATTGATGCGCCACAAAGTTGTTGAAAATGTTGTTCTGAATTTGGGATGTTTCATAAACGTATGAACTTGCGGGGGGGGGGGAAAGGATCCCATATGGAAGAATTTGCAAGCAATTGAGGCGGTTGCGAAAACAATCATAAGAGATATCATAGGAAAGTCGGTCTTGGCTTATAAATTCACGAGAAAATACAGAGCCAAATCTCTTTGGAATAGCTTGGTTGTTTAGATCGCTTCTGACCGTGATTTTGATCCTGCTCTTCTGTTCTAGCGTTTTCTGGTGGTGTCAAAATCTGGAGATCCTTCCCTTGCAGTCGTATTGTCTTATGAACTGAGCTCCCATCCTGCTGCCTTCTTTGAAGCCAAGAACATACTTCGTACAGCAGATAAGCCTCAGATCGATGAGGCCTTTTGAGAGTATACACAATCCCAGAATCGATAAATTGACCGCCGCCATATTGGCTATTACGTCACCCGCTACTGAAAACGGTACTGAAGAATTAGGCAGATTACAACGTTATCATAGTGTACACCCGCTTTATTCCAATAAACAGTACTTTATGACTTAGCACAGTAGGACTGAAAACAAGTGAAACATGAAACCAAGTGTCGATATGTATCACATCGTTAAAACAATCAATATACCTTAAATAAAAAATATACACGATAGATTCATAAAATATGTGTCTCTGCAGCAATATTCAGTGACAACACGTAATGTTTAAGGCCGAGTTGGCATTTTTAAGCATACCTTTCAGTAATGCCTTTGTATAAAATTTAATTATTTCTTTATGGAATAAAATTATTCAAGCATAATTATAAAGGTATAGAAATATCTAAAGTCTGAAGTAAACGTTGTGATTTTAGCGTAAATAGTGCCGGAGATATTAACAAAGATCTATCAATATATAAAGATTGGAAACATCCATTCAGACCAATTTTTTTGGATAGATCTTTGATATTAATTAGATAGATTTAAGGTCGATGTAGACAATTAAATTGATATCTGCCTTTGTTTAAGCCTATATTATTTCTTATTAAATGTCGTACTTTCTATACTTTCCGGAGATATTCATTAAGAAACGTTGTAAGATTTAAGACTGAGGACGACTTCTTTTATTGAATAATACATATCTTTGTTTGTCTAAACAGTTACCATTTCGCTATTAATATTTCCCTTGTAAGTGTCATTTTAAAGGTAATATACAAATCTATAGCCGAAATGAAGTTTGTGATTCTAAAATTGTTCCGTAAATTTTTATTATTGAAACTCTGTAAGATTTCAGGTAGCGATTTTTTTTTTAATTAAAATTATGTATCTATTTTAGTTTAAAACTAAAGTGGTTTTTAGCAATCTTTTATTT
>VMBQ01000060.1:500045-543926 GCA_007657795.1 Dreissena rostriformis | reverse complement strand
GGGATGCGATGGCTACGAAGATGGTGATTACAACAAAAACAAAACGCATCGGAAACGTGAATCATATTGTTGGTTTCAGCAAAGAAACAGAATGCTCATGTTAAAAAGGAAGACTTTTTGTCTCGTGACAGAAACAAGGCCGGCATGATTGCTCTGATCAGCACAACTCTGACTAAAATGGGATGCTATGTTGTTCTGTCTTCAGGGGATGCAGACGTTCAAATTGTTAAAGCAACAGTATAACGATCCCGTCGTAGCACCACAACGTTGGTGGGCGAGGATACAGATTTGCTCATCTTGATCCTGCATTACTCCGAAAGGGACAATAAGACCATCTACTTCCGCTTTTATGTAAATAAATAGTCAAAGGAACGCAAAGTGTATATTATTAACCTTTTAAAAGAACTCGTGCTTATTCAGGCTGTAATTAATCTTCAATGATTTTCAGCAACGGTAAAAAATCAAGTCTACAGAAGTTAGTAAAACCTGATCCTATCATGAAGTCATGTGCTGGTTCATTCTCTCTTCCAAATGTCGTAAATTGGATTTAATGATTACTCAACTCCTTAGTGATAACCTCAATTCGAGTAAAGTGTTCCTTGTCTCCTAAACTATGGCATTTTACATAACAACCATAATGTTTAAGTAACAAGTTATGGACTTGTGGTCCTTTGTATTTTGTTGATGGCCATTTTGGACGCCGTGTTGGATTTCTGTGTAACATAATTAGCTAACATTTTGTCTGATGATATAAATGTGATATTTATGTGTTGTTTGCTCTCTGAAACATGGGTATATACACCAAATTTATCAAATTTGAGTGGATAGTTACATTTTATAATCATATATATGATTTGGCGGCCATCTTGGCGGCCATTTTGGACGCTGTGTTGGATTTGTGTGTAATATAATAAACTTAAACAATGTCTGATGATCTTAAAGTGTTGTCTGCCCCCCTGAAACCTATGTATAGACACCAAAACCGTCAAAATTGAGTTGATAGTAAAATAGTTATGATCATTTTATAGGTTTTGGCGACCATCTTTGCGGCCATCTTGGAGGCCATTTTGGACGCCATGTTGGATTTCTGTGTAACATAATTAACTTACACTTTGTCTGATGATATTAATGTGTTCTTTGCCACCTGAAACCTGGGTATATTCATCAAAATTCATCAAATTAAAGTTAATAGATACATAGTTATGATCATAAATAGGTTTTGGCGGCCATCTTGGCGGCCATTTTCGACGCCATGTTGAATTTGTGTGTACTATATTAAACTTAACCAATTTCTGATGATCACTATTTGTTCTTTGCCCATTGAAACCTAGGTTAAGACACCAATTGCATCATGTTTAATTGGATAGTTACATAGTTATGATGATTAATAGGTCTTGGCAGCCATCTTGGCGGCCATCTTGAAAAAAAAAACACTTTCCGGAGGTCCGATTGTGGTAAACTTTTAATATGTTTTATGGACCTTCTACCCTACCAGGATCAGTTAAAATACCTTTTTTGTAGCAATTTTTGGGTGGTCACAGTGAATATTGACCCTACTACGGTTCAATTTCTCACAGAAAATTTATGAAAATTAAGCTGATTGATGCCCCATCTTCAAAGGAGAAAAAAAAAGGCTGCCAGTACTAGACTTTTATCAACCATTTTCATATGCTACTGGCATGCATCTTCCAAGATATATAGGCGTAGTTTTGCCCCACCCCCCTTACTGGTACAACCCACCTCAATTTTGGGTGCTTGGCTGAAGGACTATTACGTGCAAAGTGCGTTAAAACAATTTGTTTCATACAATTTTTGCATTTACCGATTTAAGTTGTTCTAGGTCGCGGTATTGTTGGCGTGTTCAACTTTTCCGGGCAATAACGTTCTAATGCACTAAAACAACGCATACACTTTAAGAATTGTATTGCTTAATCCTCTAGAACGGATGCTGCTTGAGTTACAAAACGGTTCACATACACTGGTGTAACAATTCACCATAAACGATTAAATGGAAAGTGTTTAACTGTGGTAAAATACGCCCGCCATGAAACTGTGACGAGACGACTGTGGATATTTCTATTAGCGGATTGTTGTCACAGTTGAGAAATGGATTCAAAATAGACAACAAGTAGAGTCTTGTTGTTAGAGATACTCATGGGGGAAGTGACACAATAATTGATATTCAGATACACTTTCGCTAATACAGTGAGTGCAGGATTTAAATGCATTGAATTAATATAATATTGGAAAAATAAAAGATCGGGTGTACGACTCAAGTTAATAAAAGATGAAATGAGAAATTGTGATAAATATCTGTAGGCAGCTCAGTTGAGTATAGGTAAGAATGTTTGTAATGGTCGTGTCATTATTGTTGTCAAGGATATTTGTTGCAGATTGATTAGTCAATTGTAATTAAAAAGCACTTGCGAGTTTTTTAGATTATAAACTACGAGTACAGCAAGAATATTTATTTAGTATTATAGTAAATCCATCCTGTTGCGAACAATTTACGAGCAGACTCTTAACAAAAATATTGTAACTAACAAGAATGAGTCATGGCAACTTCTTGGAAACCATGGAAACAATAGTAAATATTTTATTTGTTAAGGTCAAAGTTTACTATGCAGTTCGCATATTATACTATTGTATCGTTTTAATGTAAACGTTTGCAAAATGAAGGCGAGCGATTGCGCCTATTATTTACTATAGAAAATGTGATCTTATAACTTAAACTGCTGACTTAGAGATTCATGTGATGCTTAGTATATAAAACAGCATAATAAAAAGGATTACACTTAAATGCATTTGACCAATATTAGACAATCGTAATAATTAGGTTTTATATAAAACATTTTGCTAAACATGACGTCGATGTGTGTAATACAAATAAGAATAAAACTATTCAGACTTCAGTGAATTAAGTCTAATGCTCGATTTTATTATACGATTAAGGCGCTTTCACACACCTGTTAAAATGGCACACTCAGAACAAGACATACTGTATTGTTTTTCTGTCGACCTTCACCGACAAACGAACCAGTAATGTAATCAAAGCGTGTATGTTCTACACCTGGACATTGTTTCGTGTATATTGTGCATAATACTAAGTTTAAAACGACGTGATTTATGTCAACGTGGACCGCTTTGTGAATTAATATTTTGCAAAACATTAAATATGTAAATAAACTTTATAGAATGTAAACTGAAACTGAGCTTGCAGTGTTGGTTTCTAATTCAAATGCTGATTGAACAATGTTTTTGAAGCAAATAAAATTATATCCTAGTATATATGTGAAGCTGCATTTGTTTCTTAAAATTAAAGATTAATAAGAATGTTATTGACAAGAAATTGATGTTAAAAATGTATTGTTTGATTTGACTTGTCATACCTGTATGACCGTTAATTGTGTGATGTTCTTTTAATTAACCTATACGGTCCACAATATGTTCCTGGTTTCTTTTTAGCTCAAAATATTTGACATGCTTAAATCGTTAATAGTTTATCTGCAAAGAGCAAAAAAGCTTATTTACGTATCTTAAAATTACTGAAGGCATTATTAAACGCGATGAAACCAGAAATGCCATCATTTTTCTTCAGAAAACGTTTTCGTTCCAGGCTTTTACTAAGACACGTGATCACTTAGAGGACTTGACTAATGCTCTTTATTAGAATAGCTTTTCTGTCCGCAGTCGACTATACCAGACATATGGGGGACCGGGATTTATCTACATAATTTGTTGTGTTTCCCAAGGGAAATTTATCGCAGAACATGTATGCCACAATAATGTTTGGTCAATAATGATGTGGCAAAATTAAAGCAACTCCTATTGGTGGATTTTTTTCCCAGCAAAACACTATTTATTAAAGGGACGTGTACTTAGATTATGGCATGTTGAATTATGTCAGTAAATGTGTGCAATTGCTAGATTTTAACCACATAAATCTAGCACTCCATTATAATGACAAGAACATAACATAAAAAAGAAAAACGCCCTTTAGAAAGTTATGGCCTAAACTATTCGGTCATCCGGACTGTTAGATGGGTAATGCCCTTCTACGCTTGATAAGTGCATCAATTTCAAATGATGTCAATTCATATACGAAGCTTTATTTTCAGTATGAGTCTAGGTCATCACTGGCTTTCGCTTTCTGATTTATAGTATTATTTATTATTTGAATCTGTGACTATAATTTGTATAAACTTGTCATTATAACCTTGTGCGGAGGTAATAATTTTATTTAAGTCTCATAAGCCCAATTGTCAATTTAGTTTCATATGATTTAAAATTGCATTTGCTAAGTAACACATAAAACAGGCACAGGTATCATGATGCATGTGTTTTTCTTATGTGAAACATTGTTTGCACGTATTCTATGTGTGGATTATAAGCCCCTATAATGAGACTAGTTTCATTTCCTTTCGAGTTTTCAACTGCATAGTATATCCCGTGTTGCTAAGTAATACCCTAATAAATTGTTTATTAAAATGCAATGTTTTTATGGCTTAAGAGGACAAATATAACTGACGAGCACACATTATAGTTTGTATATGGCTCAGGAACATACCGAAACCATCCTCTGAATAAATAATAAACAGGTGAATTTGGTACTAGCTGTATACACCACTTTAAATAAAGAGTGGCTTAACAGCAACGAGCGGACAATTTCATCCAAAACATAATATTTAAATTCAAATACAGTTTATCCTACCAATACCTCAAATGATCTTGTGTAAAATATCATAAACAGAAAAAAATGTCTTAACAAAAAATACGTTTGTCTAGATTTTTTAAAACCGTTTGCTGAAAGCAAGGGACCAACTCGGATTACCCAAGCATTTGTTGGCATTCTCATCTTTTGAAAAAGTGTAAATATGAGCATTTATTCAAACGATGTAAAAGCTTCTTTAATGTTATTGTATTGGAACGTAAAACCGTTTAACCTGTTTGACCCCTTATCGGGAAATGCTGTGCAAACAATTGTAATGCATTTTGTAAGCAATGCGTGTTTAGAAGGAGTGACATTGTACTATAGTTTATTTATAACTATGCTATCCGCAAATTGTCCGTTGACGCACGAATATAATATTAATAATCCTTCCAGTATTTGTTTCTGCACAAAACGATGCTAGTTTTGCATTAATAATGGTCAAATAATTCTTGCAAAATTACCATGATTCATTGATAAATGTGGTTAATATTTAGATGTTTCTGTCGTAAAAACACCTATGCAGCAAATATTTTCTGAGATAAGCGACACTTTTTAAAGAAACAAATCTAAGTTTTAGTCTGATATTGACGAACATAAATATCCTGGACCGCCTTTAAGATCGTAAATATAATAATTTTGCAGAATATAAGTGCATAAAATATAATTAAACGATGCACACATAAATGCTAAAACCGATCAGGAATGACAGTAATCCGTGTTAAGTCTCAACTCAGAAGTGATCAAAACATACGTACGCTTAGAAAAAATGCAAAACCGCAGATTTGTTATGCGTGCATTTTAACAAATTATTGTTCCTGTATGTTTTTTATGTAAATTCTTATCTTTTATTTCGATATGTGGTATTCAATTGAATTTACAAATTCCCACATTAGTGGAAAACAAAACACTTGCGCGTGACAAATTCAATACAAACACACGTTCATTTATTTATTAATTTGTGGTAAATGGCAAGGTGCAAATCAGTTCGTAATATCACATGATAAACACAATCCCAAACGAATAAACATGGGATTTCGAAAATTCGTTTCAAAACCTTATTGAGAACGCCTTTACCTAGCACTATTATGCAAATTGGATTTTTAGGAACATGGGGGTCAAGAAGATGTTTTTTGGTCGAAAGGTCTAGGGTCTCATGAGCAAGTATCCAGTATATTGGTTTCTGCATGTTATTTTGAAAACGCGTTGAACTACAATCATCTAAATTAGAATGCTGGTTACTTGCTATGACATCACAAGCCGTCATTCTTTCATCCCATGATTCCAATTTAGATTTCGCTTGAGTCATAATGCTCTTGCTATGCTAACCTAGCCCCAGCTATATGTTTACCGGAATGTTTCCTCTGACAACGGATCATTACAGCTGTCCATGTTCAAGCCATGGGCACTTTTCTTGTCAACGTTATTGTAGGCACATTAAACAAACACTCTGTTTTCCAAAAGTGAAATGTTGTCATCAATACATTTCTCGTGCGCTTTAGATGGAAGGCAACCACATGCTCATGTATAAAAATGCTAGGAAATTGGTGTACATGTTCTTTTGACTTGTTTTAGCACTTTCGAAAATCTTGTTAGTATATTGAATCCTTCTTGTGATATTTGGTCTGTTTTATTGTAAATATAATACAGAACACTTCTTGAACTATTACACTCAGAACATTACACATGCAAAGTTTAATCGAGCCCAATTACTTTTACCTAAACCCAATCAGAATTGCAATCAAAGCGTAAATTGATATAGATGTTAAACGTGTGGTGCAAGTAGCAATGGACATGTGTTATATAATATATTTATAGTTTCTTAAATAGTTATCACATTTGTTTAGGTAAATTTACAAGACGGTACGTTTTCAAATCTATATCACAGTTTAGTTTGTGATGTTCTGTGAATGGATCTCTTCTCTCAAGTCCGCGATATGTTTCTGTTTTCGTTATTTCAGCACATAATATATAATAACATGTAAAATTATTCAATAGGTCATCGTCAAAATAGGGAAATAATACATATGCATTTTAATAATCCTTAAAGGTTCACGACAACTTCCTCAGAAATGTGATCCATTTTCTTCAGAAAACGTATTTTCGTTTCACACGTTTACCGACTGGCATCATTACTAAGCTGATTGGACTAATGAGATTTCCTTAGAATGTGCTTTCCGTCCTAAATCAACTGTAACATACATCTTGAGAACGGGTATTTATCAACACAGTTTGTTTTGTTTTTCTCGAAGGGAATTATGCACAATCCATATCACCTTTATCGCAATAATGGTTGGTCACATAATGGAATGTGACAAGTAAAAGACAAGTATACACGTACGTTTTAAGTACACATACATATAGGATTTTTAAATATAAGCAGTTTATTTACACTGTTATCTCGTAAAACATCGCTTTATGAAGTCGATGTGTGTTTGATGTAAATGTCTTTTTGCTCGGATACATTTACATATGCACACATACATCACGAAAAGACTGGACAATTTATTACACTAAACAACTCCATCATGACATGTTTTAATTTATTTTAAGCTGTTTCAAATTCTACCTTTTAAGTTTTATCAATGGTGACAATACAACAAAAAGTAAGCATATGTCTATTATTGATCGCAACTCACAGAAAAGATGATAATGTTATTCCATTTAAACTCTTTACGCGGTAATACGTATTAATTTTACATGTGTCTGAAACAAAAGGTGATTGCGGCATATTTAACAGTTGACATCCATAGTTATATCAAGATTAACTCTAAATACATTCTTTGATTGAAAAGTTATTTTTAACTGCTGGTTTTAAAGCACAGGTTTGAACAATTAAACAAAAATTATTAACGTCTTACTTAGTCAGAGTTCATATAGTTTGTTCCTACATAGGATTTAAATATTGAAAAGTGTAAAAGCAAACATATGCAAGGCCGAAATGCATAAATGTGAACGTTACGCAGAGCTGATGAAATGTACCAAATGTCCAGTAAAGCTTTGTACTTTTCATAAACTCCGTTGTTTCTATATCGGTGATTATGAAGACCTCCATTTCAATGAAGAACCTGGTCATTAGTGTGTTTTAAAGATAGCCTTTAGCTAAACGAGACGTTTTCTTATGACTAGCTTAATAGACGCTTAATTATATTCACATGCAACCACAAATCTCATTAAACCATTGCGAACTTTTCTCAGCGGAAAAAAATGCGCACGGATAATCAATATATAACCGACTTGTGATAATGCACTAAAATATAGGGAAAATACACGTTTTCGAGGGCATGATCATCTGTGGGCGCTCGAAAAATCCGTTCCAGGAACGGATTTTGAGAGCGCCCGCAGATGATCATGTCCGAGATAATAATTATTTTTGCTATTATTGCAAAAACAAATCACACATACCAAAATAAATTAAAATAACATCAACAACAATTTGTCTTGTTCATTCGACATCGACACAATAATTCGATTATTTCATATGACGTCACACAGTTCAAGGTTGTGTTTTACATATGCCTCACTCGGTTATCATCAGAAATGACGAGGCTTTACCTTCGGATAGGAAGTTTTAGATCTAAAATGAGTTTAAACAGTGGGTTAATGCAAATTAGAAATGCAGCCGCGTAAAGTAAGAAATGAGGAATTATTTTGGAATTTACTGGTCGTGACAGATAAATATATCGTCAGAATAAGTCATTACTAAGGGAAGTAACTTCGCGTGGACCAGTTTATGGATATTAAAAACACATAATAGAGCATAAACGGCACGTGAATCGCCTTGTTAATACACGATTTCTCCCGTTCAAGCCCTCATTTTGCCAAGTTTCTGCACCCCGCCAGAGGGCATAATAGATAGAATGTATGCAAAAATAAACATTCATTGGTTGTTTTGCTCAATGTATCTCTTTAATGCCAGGGAGAAAACTGATTTGCCCTTGTCCGTCTCGTTCCTCAGTTAGTCGGATTGGTGTGCCGCGCTTAACAAACACGTACTTATGATTAGATGAAACAACTTTTCCAAAAAGGTAACTCAAGACATGTATAAGGAAAATTTGTTATTATGCAGCATGGTCGTAGAGGAGATCGTAACGTTTTTGGTAATTGTTAAAATCTTAAAGGCGAATCTCCAAAAAATGCATTTTCTGTTTGTGGGTACTTCTTGTATTAACTAATCAAATTGTCAAACGTTAATGCGTGTATTATAATTTTATTAACAAAACATATTGCTCAAGTGAGAAATATAAACATGGACTGAATTAGTTGCATTCATGACACACATCGTCTTTTCAGATTTAACCTCAACACAGACTTAGCCTGGGAAAGACACAGGACGGGCTTTATCAAAGCTGTATCAAACAATTTTCGGAACATTTAGCTTAATGCATGTGTGTAAATTGTCATCTCGGCTTAGGCGCGACACTGTCCGCCTTAACTAGATTTTTGCTAAGATAAGACTTTATTTAGGCAAAAAATACCATAAACTCGGAGGTCTCGTCCCTGATTATTCTGTGTGGTCTGCACATGCTAATATGGCACTTAACTTTACGCAAATGCATTAGGCTCCGTTTTCCATAAGCGAGGCTCATTTGTTAAACTTTCAACTTAAAATAATGTTTTGGAAGGTTCTAATAGAATTGTGCGATTTAGAAATCAGTTATTCTAATTTTAGAAATGCTTTTGCTATTATGTAGTGAAACTACACTTTAGTTCCTAACAATCTTACAATTTATCGAAAACAAGAAAACCGTTTGAATCTTAAAAAGCAATAATGTTACAAGTATGCAACATATTATGATGAACTTCTTGTGGTTACAAACTTAGAATCTATTTTTTTTATAAACAAATCCGTTATATACATTTTTGAGACTTATTAATGTTTTGATATTTATTTTTTTAGTTTAGTTTATGTCAACATACAGTAGGCTTTAAGCCCATGAGTACTCACATTTTACAACACAATATATTCACAGATGATCAATGACGTACATAATTTCTTTTAAACCTTAATTAAAATATTAAAACAACACATTTGCATACACTTTATCGTATTTATGAATTTGTATAATAAGTAGATTAATACATGTTAATACACGGAGAGAAACTATTGATAACATATGTCAGCTCTCAATTAAAAAATTTAAAAGCTTTAAAAACTAAAATTGATAGATTGTGTACCCTTTTGTCATTGTCAGGCTGTAAGAGGTCAATAAACTTGATCATGTTTGTGTTCTTCCAATAATATGTATGTATATACTTTTTACGTAAATGAACATACAATGGGCATTCAAGTAAAAAATGGAATTCGTCCTCAAGGACGTTACAGTGTTTGCATTTTCTGTTTTCAAACAGTATCTTTTCAGGCTTGTGCAATCTCCCTGCTTCCATTTCAAGTCTGTGGGCAGATACTCTAAAACGAGTAAACGCAATTTAAATATGGTTGGAACTAAAATATTCTTTAAAGGCTATAATATCTACCTCTGGTCACGTTTACCATTTCACTTGTTTAGGTTTGCAAAAACATATCAGATATTCCTTGTTTAGCTATGGATAAAAACATATTATATAACAAAGATTATATTAAATTAATATGTGACTGGAATACCTTAAAGCGGGACTGTACGATTTTGTCAAATATTTATGATTTTTTTTAAATGTGTTAAAAATTAGTATACATATATTTCAATATAAATTAAAATAAAAGCAAAGAAGAACATGTGTCGAAAAATGCGAAATAAGCCAGATATTTAAATCTGAAAGCTTAAATGACTGGAAGTCAAATAAGCCAGCATAGATATAATGCATGTACAATGTGAATCTAAATTTAGTTTTAGTGCAGATTCGTTCATACGACACAAAGACACAATTTTGTTTCCTTACAAATTCGAGTAAAAGTGTCGGCATCGGCTTTAACCAGCGCTAACTTGTCTTTGCTGCATTTTATGAAATTCGTCTTCAAAGTATATTTTTTATTGCCTATTTTGAGTCATCGTAACATAATTTAATCAATATATTAAAATGTAACACATGTGAAAATCGTACAGTCCCGCCTTAAAACATAAATGATGAGAATTATCGAGTTACTGAAATGTCCTCGGATATGAAGCCAAAGCAGTGTCAACTATTGAACTCAAAGAGTGGGCACTTATCATATTCTCGGGTTCAAAGTAGATAAGCTGTACTACTTATAAAGATCTCCTACGAATTTATGTAGCACGTGTAGTTCTATAATATGAGAAGAACAGTGAGGTAGCTAAAGTAATACTAGAGTACGCGATAATGGCATATAAGTCAAATAAGCTGTTCGGGAAAAATCTAGTACGTTCGCAACACATTATTTTAGCTTTCATTCTCACTGCTATTTACACTTTTTGGTTGCCATGGTTATCAAGTCGAATGAAGAGCTTCAGGAGGTTGTCTCATGAACTAAACTGTTTATCAATACGACATTACGTTGACAGAAATTCGCGGATAATGAGAAGGAAATGGGGAAAACAGTTTTTATTTGATAATTTCTGGAAGAACGTGATTCTTAAAAGCCCATGCAGCAAGTCGTGCTTCTAATTATCGGCTGTATATAAATATTTGTAATGGAATAAGGAGACGTTTACTACAATTTAAAAGCTATTCTAGGTATATGAACGTCATCGCTATGTTATGATGTAGACAGCACCTATTTTTAGTGTTTTGCTATGGTAAAGTGCATCCATGCCCTTTATTTTATTATGTTCTATAGAACGTGTTTTGTGCGTTTAACAGTTTACAGAAAGATTAAGCATTTACAAAAGTCACCTACGTATTTGTCTCCGTACGGTTGTTTAAAGCTTATACATTAATATAATGCCAAAAAAATCTTATTGTTTTGTTACACTTAATCAATCCAGGACAACACCCAACCAAACTAAGACAGTAAGTTTGTATATTCTTTTTCTTCAAAACTGAATGTATCAAAAAGTTATAATGGATCACAACAAAAAATAATCATATTCTCTTCAAAAGAAGTATTCACGATTTTGCGTGTGTCTTGGTCTCCTTGACTCAACGTCGTAGATTTAAGGTGCATTTCAATTGTCTGATAGATTTTGGTAAATATTTACCGAGTTCTGCTGACCTTTCAACAGTTTATGTAACTGACGTTTATACGGCGTCATACAAATCATTACAGTGGACAGTGTTTGGTTTGCAAATAAGGTTCTTGCATATATAAGTATTATTTTCAAACATTATTCTGTATATTTTTGTTTAAATTTTATCCCGGCATTGATTGATGTGTTCATACCACTTCTGACACAAAATAACATTATCGAAAATGTTTGAATATTTCTTTGTTTGAACAAATGATGAATCGCGCATAAATGCCTAATTTTTGGATTTCAGGTATTCGCATCATTAAAAGAGATTGGCAAACGTGTGGCTGTCACTCTTATTGGCTGTTTCTCTCACTTTAATTAAAGGATTGTTTACGGTCATTGGTTTAACAGTGTAATAAAGAACGCTTGTTAGACATGTTTCCTTTTGGCACACATATTCTTGGATAAAAGCTTTTAAATTGTCATCTTACAACCGCCTTTAGAAAGGCCACTTTTAGTCGTGGTTATCGACGCCTTGTTTTTTTATCGTAAAACTTGATTTATCGGTGAAACCAGAGTGATGTTATTTTTTTTCGGAATAACATAGCTTCTTAACAGATATGTTCTAATTAAGCGCTTATATGAACGTGGTCTGAATTGGGTGTAATAATTGGGATGAATGCAACATACATATGTGACATGAAGAAATGGTGAATCGAATCTAAAACTTGTGTAAACAATGATATCAAAACATTAAATAATTGTAAATGACTGTTGTACACTTGTATCGTCTGTTTTTCGATTATGCGCGTGAAACCATTTATAACAATAAATAATGTCCACGTATATGTATGTAACAGATTCACTTAAAACATCGAATACGTATACTTATTATTATTATTAAAATACTAGAACCAGTTTAACATAATATCAAACATTGTTGAACTTTAAACAGACATTAAATGAGTTGTCGTATGGAAACGATGTTTGAAACAAATTATCGTAATCATGCATTTAATAAATAAGATTAGTTGCTGCCGCAATCATTTAAAGTATATTTTCCTCGTTCTGCAAAAACTGTGCTAAATGCATGTGCGTTAAGTGCCGTCACAGATAAGCCAGCGCAGTAAGCAAACAGGCATATCAGGGACCACACTTTCCGCCTAAACTGGATTTTCGCTAAGAACAATGGCTTTATAGAATTGCTAGATTGTGAGTCTGATACAAGCGTTGGTATATTTTTTGTTACAAATATGCATTGTCGAATTTCTTATTAGCTCGGCTGTTTTCGAAGAAAACCCGAGGTATTGTCATAGCCAGCTCGTCGTTCACCGTCCGCCGTCCGCCGTCCGCGTCTTGCTAAAACCTTAACATTGGCTCTAAAATCAAAGTGCTTCCATAAACAACTTTAAAACTGCATATGTAGATGCACCTAGTGAGTTCTACACGCCACACCCATTATTGGGTCACTAGGTAAAAGGTCAAGGTTACTGTGACATTTTTTCATTTATTTATTTATTCAAAACTGAAACCACAGCCGAGCGTTGGCACCCGCTATGTTGTGCTATTGTTTTACAATTATTTACAATATCTATTTTTTGTGTTAATAGTTATGTCCATGTTTCGAACAAGCATACGGAAATACAGTTTTTATTAATATAGACAGTTTATAAAAAGCGTTTTCTTTCTTCGAACACTAGTTCACAAGTCAGTGCAGTGCAAAAGACATTTTAATGTTCACATTTTATTTGGCATTTCTCTTGACAGTACTTTAACATAGGCGAATAAACAGTTCAAATGCAATTGAGCTCATGCCTTTATCGATTGAAAAGAAAGCTGACTGTACTTTGAGTAAATCCTTAAAATCCTTATGGACGTTTTATTTGTCTACAACTGTTATTAGCATTTGTTTTACCAATTTTGCCTGGGTTGTATGTTTTGCGATATAATTTCGGAATTACACTAATAGCTGTTCTTTCTTTGATAATTAACAATGATACTGCTTGTTTTTATGTCCACCAGTATATATTGGGGGACATATTGTTTTTGCCTTGTCTGTTGGTCTGTTGGTTTGTTTGTTTGTTTGCGCCAACTTTAACATTGGCCATAACTTTTGCAATATTGAAGATAGCAACTTGATATTTGGCATGCATGTGTATCTCATGGAACTGCACATTTTGAGTGGTGAAAGATCAAGGTCAAGGTCATTCTTCAAGGTCAAAGGTCAAATTTATGGGTCAAAATCGCTCAAAAGTGGACATAGTGTTTCACAAACACATCTTGTTTTGTTTTATCCCTGCATACAGTGAATCATTTTGAATATAAAATCTGTGAATTATTCAATAATGATTCATGATTTTTTTTTATATAAATGAAGTCTGAATATTTATAATTTTATTTCACTGTAATAGTGTATTTTTAAACATACTATGTTAATACCGTTGGTTGAACGATGGACGTAAGCGTAAGAACTTTACTTTTGTTTGAATTCTTAACCTTTGATACGGTTGTTAAAATGTGCATTTTCGCGTTTCTATTTAAACGATAGTATAGCTTCTTAAATGTTATTATATTGAAAAGTAAAACCTTTTAATCTGTTTGAACCCTTTTCAAACAGTATAAACACTTTTGTGAGCATCGCGTATTTAGATGTATAGTATTTTCTAAATAGTGTTAATTTAAAACAATAGTATATGCAAATCGTCCGTTTACGCACTAACATATTATTATTAATATGTCAAGTATTTGTTTCTGCAGACAAAGAACGCTAATGTTTCTTAGATAATTGTTAAATAATTCTTGCAAAATTACCACTACTGATTGAATAGTTAATTGTTCAGATATTTCTGTCGTCATAACAACCTCTGCAACAAATTATGCTTAGGATCAGCGCTAAATTGTGAAGAAAAGATAAATATTTGGTCTGATATTGTTGTACATAAACATCCGAAACAAACATCCGAGGCCGACTTCTCCGATGGTTATAAAAAAGGTTTGTGCAACATGAGTGCTCAAAATATACTTAAAACATGCACAAATATATGAAAAAAGATATACCCTGAGCCAAAATGCAAAACCGCCGATTTTGTTGGGCGTTTATATAAACAAATAATAGTTTTGATAATGTTTTAAATGAAAATTCTTATCTTTCTTTCAATCTAAACAAATCACAAGATGTATTGAAAACAAAACTCTTGCACTTAAATGATTCAAAACAAACACCAAATCCTTCATTTATTTATTAACCATATATGGCACAGTGTCAATAAGTTCGTTATATCACAAAATCACATGACAAAAACAAACACAAACTAATAAAAACTTGTTTCGAAATTATGTTGAGAGCGCTTTGATCTACGATTACACAAATTTGTTTATTACTTACAAAGAGGTCAAAGAAATGCCTTTTGATTTTTTGGTCATTATGTCAAAGGTCCAGGTCACATGAGCTTGTATCAAGATTTATTGTGCATGTTATTTTAAGAAAGCTTCGACATACGATCATCTAAATAAGAATGCTGATTACTTGCGATGACATCAATATGCACAATTCTTTCATTCCACGTAACCAGCATATTCATTTAGATTTCTACTGAGTCATAGTGTACCTGCTAAGTCTGAGCCCCATGATTTCTACTGAGTCATAGTGTACCTGCTAAGTCTGAGCCCCATGATTTCTACTGAGTCATAGTTTACCTGCTAAGTCTCACTGAGTCATAGTGTACCTGCTAAGCCTCAGCCCCATGGTTTCTACTGAGTCATGGTGTACCTGCTAAGCCTCAGCCCCATTATTTCTACTGAGTCATAGTGTACCTGCTAAGTCTCAGCCCCATGATTTCTACTGAGTCATAGTTTACCTGCTAAGTTTCACTGAGTCATAGTGTACCTGCTACGTCTCACTGAGTCATAGTGTACCTGCTAAGTCTCACTGAGTCATAGTGTACCTGCTAAGTCTACTGAGTCATAGTGTACCTGCTAAGTCTCAGCCCCATTATTTCTACTGAGGCATAGTGTACCTGCTAAGTCTCACTGAGTCATAGTGTACCTGCTAAGTCTCACTGAGTCATAGTGTACCTGATAAGTCTCACTGAGTCATAGTGTACCTGCTAAGTCTCAGCCCCAGGATTTCTACTGAGTCATAGTGTACCTGCTAAGTCTCACTGAGTCATAGTGTACCTGCTAAGTCTCACTGAGTCATAGTGTACCTGCTAAGTCCCACTGAGTCATAGTGTACCTGCTAAGCCTCAGCCCCATGATTAACGGGAAGTTTCCTCTGACAACCGATCATTACAAATTTCCGTCTTGCAACCATGGGCCCTTTTGTCAACGTTATTACAGGCGCTTTTAACACCATACTCTTTTTCTTACGTGAAGTGTGTTTACGCAATACACTACTGTCGCGCTTTTGATGGAGAAAGCCACATGCCCTTGTATGAAAAATTGCTCTAAAATTGATGTTGGTTGTATTTGTGTTACGTTTTATAATTTGTTACACTTGTTTATATATTGAATCATTGTTTTGTGTGATGTCTAAATAATGGTCATTATAATACCACACACATGTGTTAAACTAGCAAACTCAGAACAATACATGTGTACCGATGACTTTCACCTCACCACATCAGCATTATTGTGTCATATTATATATTTATTGTAAAATAAATTATGTTCAAAGTGTATCGCATTGCGGGAAGTGAATTGACAAGACGGTGCGTTTTTAAATCCACGTGAAAGTTTAGTGTGTTATGTACTGCGAATGTATCTATGAAGACCGCACTATGTTTTCTTTCTTCATGTCTTTAGCACATTCTATTTGACATGTATTCTTTAGGTACTCGTCAAAGTGAGGGAATAAAATATAATATGTATTGGAACTTTTCTTAAAGATCAAGAAACATTGCGCAGAAATGCCATCAATTTTCTTCTGAAAACGTATTTTCGTTCCAGACATGTATCGAGAGACGTCATTACTAAGCTGATTTGACTAATTATATTCCCTAGATTGTACTTTCCACGCGCAATCGACCTTAACAGACATATTGCGAACGAGATTTTATCAACATACTTTTGCTATTTCCAAAAGGATATCATTCACAAAGCATAACACCTTTCTCGCAATAGTGGTTGATCAAATAATGTGGTTAATACAAGTAACCAAAAGGTGTAACTTTGTGGTACAAATACTTTTAGGATATTTAGTATTGGCAGTTTATTTACCATAATATCTAAAAAAATAATCGCGATATGAATTCAATGTTTGTGTGATGTTACTGTGTATTTGCTTCGATTCATTTCCATATGCACACATATGATAATGCGCGTATTCACTTTCACAATAAGAGAGACTAAAACATTAATTAACATCAACAATTCCGTCACAACATGTATTAACTTANACGTAAACTATTCTTGCGCGTCTGATCATATCGGTTTCATACAATAAATGTGAACATTTATTGTCTAGTTCGTTTTTAAAAGTAGCAGCTTGGTTAATAAATAAAACGTTCGTGCAAATGCGTTAACCATTTGTTTCAATGCACCTTTTGCATTGACTGATAACAGTTATTCGAGATCACATGAGTTTGTTCATATTTTCCGTATACGCCAAGTATTTATGCACTTAAACAACGCCTACTATAAAAAAATGTATTGTTACATTCTCTTCAGCGGATACTGCTTTAGTAACAAAACGGTTTCCATAAACTGGTGTAACAGTTTGCCATTAACGATGCCATTACATGGAAAGTGTTGAATCTTGGTAACATACCGCCGCTATGAAACTATAAAGAGACGCTTGTGGATATTTTGTACCAGTTGAACAGTGTGTTCCAGAGTGACAACACGTATTTGTGTGTTATTGGGGGAGATACGCATGGGGGAAGTGACACAATACTTTATATTGAGATACAGATTCGCTTATGTGAATGCATTATTTGATTGTATTTAGTTTAAACCTATTTATTTTAGCTCGACTGCATCGAAAGCCGTAGGCTTATATAAACGCTCTCGAGTCCGTTTCCTGGGACTATAACCAGTACTTGGTGTCTTTGAGGTAGATCAAAGGAACGCTCCCAGTGGGGTTCAAACCCATGACCTGCCGATTTGATTGTATTTAATTAATATTATGTTGGAATAATTGTTTAAAATAAAGATCTTGTGTATGACTACAATTCATAAAAAGATGTGGCGGCAAATGGTGATTTACATATGTAGGCAACTCAGTTGATTGAAGGTTAGTATATTTGTAATTATCATGCAATTATTCTTTTAAGGTCGAATCGTCTATTTTAATTGAAAAGTGCTAGCATGTTTCTGGATTATATATTGCATCAACTATATTAAAATACTATGATAGTAAATTGATCCTTTTGCAAACAATATACGAGCGGACTCTAAATAAATTAATATAAACATAAAAGAATGATTCGTGACAACGTCTCGGAAACCATAGCAACAATATTTATTCTTTAATTCTTTAATTTCACAGTTCACCACGCAGTTTGCAAAATGAACTATAGTGTCGTTGAATTTATACGTATGCAATATGAAGGGGAGCCATTGCGGTTATTTTAAACGATACAACTTTGATCTCATAACCTGTACTTGCTTTCTACGAGATTCATGTGATACTTAACACGAAAAATAAATCCTGAACGAACAAATGATGCACCTAAATATTAAATGCGTTTGAACAATATAAGAAGATAGTAATCATATGGTTTTCTATAAAATATTTCGCTCAAACATGACGTCAATGTGCGTTATATAAATACGAGTAATAGTATTCAGACTTTAGTGTATATAAGTCTATTGATTGATTTTATAATATGACAAAGGTGCTTCCTCACACCTGTGTTAATGACACACTCAGAAAAAAACATACCGTATCATTAAAGTTTTTTCTGTCGACCCTCACTTGCAAACAAACTAGTTATGTAATCAATGCATATATGTCTTTTCTGTGGACGGTATGGAATATTTTTTCGCATACATTGTGGAACCAAGTTTTAAACGACGTTATTTCTGTCAACGTGGACCGCTTTTTTAATTACTACATGGAAAAACATAGAATATGTAAATAAACTGTATAGAATGTAAACCGATACTGAGCTTTCAGTGTTGGTAATAAAACAAATGCTGATCGAACAATGCGTTTGAAGCAAAAAGAATACTATTTTATTATATATGTGAAGCTGCATGTTTTTTTTTTAATTTAAGGGTTAATAATAATGTCATATACAATAAATTGATGTTTAACATGTATTGTAAGATTTGAGTTGTAATACCTAAATGAATGTTTGTTTTTGTTTAATTAACCCAAAAGATCCACAATATGTTCCCGCTTTTTTTTTATTTCAGCTCAAAATATTTGATATGCTTAAATCTTAAAAAGATCATCTTCCAAGAGAAAAAAAAACTATGTACGTCTCTAAATATTGTTGTAGGCTTAAGTATACATTCCGCAAGAAATGCCATCGACTTTCTCCAGAAAAACGTTTTCGTTCCAGGCTTTTACTGAGAAACGTCCTTAGTAAGCAGATTGGACTAATGGTATGTATAAGAATGTGCTTTATGTCCGCAGTCGACTATAACATACATATGGGGGACCGGGATTTATCTACATAATTTGTTGTATTTCCCAAGGGAAATTATTACAACTACGCCATGATAATGTTTGGTCAATAATTCTGTGGCAATTAACTCCTATTTGCGTCTCTATTTCCAGAAGAAAAAAAACATTTATCAAAGGGACTTATTCTCAGATTGAGCAATTTTCGAAGTTTCAGTAAATGCGTTTAATTGCTAGATTTTGACCACCGAACTCTAGAGCTCCATCATGATGACAAGAATATGTTAAAAGAAAGGAAAACACGAACCAGAGTCCTTGAGATCATACGAGTTTTACTTAAAATACTCATCCATTCGGGCTGTTTTATGGGTGTCGTCATTTATACTTGATATTGTAATCAACACAATTTAACAAAGAATAATAACAAATTATTGAAATTGTATTTTATCGTTTCGCATTTGTTACGCTTTGCAAGCTTATCAATTTCAAATACAATTCATATACGAAGATGTATTTTTACCTTTTGTGTTATGAGTCTACGTCATCAATGGATTTCACTCCCTGATTTTTGTTTTAATTTTTATCTCTTAAGTCAACTTGTCAATTAAGTTTCATATCATGCCAAATCGTATTTACTAAGAAACAAAACAAACAGGAACACGTATCATGATACATGAGTGTTGTGTATTATGCTTTCATATCAAGGAAAAAGATTTAAGAGTATATAACGAACAAACATCATGATATTTAGTGTTTTAAACTGTTAAATTTTAATCATAGTGTTCCCTGAGCGATACATTTGAATAAATAGTTATCATAAAAAAGACAGCAAGCATATGTTTTTTATCGAATACGACGTGTTAAAAATGACATGGCAGTAGTTTTAGGCAAAACGTGTCGCCCCTGATAGGCCTGTAAAGACTCCACAAGCTGATCTGGGACTACACTTTACGCCCATGCTTAAAACTCCGTTTTCCCAGAGCGATGCTCATCACTTGATTGAATAGTAAAGTTATGATGTTTAATTAAAGGCCTCTTCGCATGTTCGTTCTAGCAAATACAATCGCGTTAAGATGATAAAGTTGTGTTGAGTTTTTTCTTACTGTGTGCATGATTTGCAATAAAATGAAAACTGCATAATCCCTGGGGCGTGGCAAGTGTTGAGCCTTGTTCACGATTTGTTAACTTAGTAGATCACCGATTTACGATTATCTCCTAGACATATTAAAGGACCGACCCTTACCTTTTAAGACAAGAAGATTTGTAATGTATTTAACTATATAAGTCTATGTAAATCATGTGGCCCTACGGCAATACCAGTTTTTTTTATGATACCTTAATACATAAGTTAGACGCTTAATTATATTCACATTCAACCACAAATCTCATTAAACCATTGCGGACTTTTCTCAGCGGAAAAAAAAATGCGCACGGATAATCAATATATAACCGAATTGAGATAATACACTATAATATAGGGATAATACACGTTTTCGAAGGCATGATCATCTGCGGGCGCTCGAAAAATCCGTTCCAGGAACGGATTTTTAGAGCGCCCGCAGATGATCATGTCCGGGATAATAATTATTTTTGCTATTATTGCAAAAACAAGTCACACATACCAAAATAAATTAAAATAACAGTGAAAACAATTTGTCTTGTTCATTCGACATCGACACAATAATTCGATTATTTCATATGACGTCACACTGTTCAAGGTTGTGTTTTACATATGCCTCAATCGGTCATCATCAGAAATGACGAGGCTTTACCTTCGGATAGGAAGTTTTAGATCTAAAATGAGTTTAAACAGTGGGTTAATGCAAATTTGAAATGCAGCCGCGTAAAGTAAGAAATGAGGAATTATTTTGGAATTTACTGGTCGTGACAGATAAATATATCGTCAGAATAAGTCATTACTAAGGGAAGTAACTGCGCGTGGACCAGTTTATGGATATTAAAAACACATAATAGAGCATGAACGGCACGTGAATT
Source organism: Dreissena rostriformis (assembly GCA_007657795.1). NCBI lineage: Eukaryota > Metazoa > Mollusca > Bivalvia > Myida > Dreissenidae > Dreissena > Dreissena rostriformis. The sequence goes on along the minus strand of VMBQ01000060.1, from coordinate 522,583 downwards.
GCCTTTTTAATACACGATTTATCCCGTTCAAGCCCTCATTGTGCCAAGTTTCTGCACCCCGCCAGAAGGCATAATAGATAGAATTTATGCAATAATAAACATTCATTGGTTGTTTTGCTCAATGTATCTCTTTAATGCCAGGGAGAAAACTGATTTGCCCTTGTCCGTCTTGTTCCTCAGTTAGTCGGATTGGTGTGCCGCGCTTAACTAACACGTACTTATGATTAGATGAAACAACTTTTCCAAAAAGGTAACTCAAGACATGTATAAGGGAAATTTGTTATTATGCAGCATGGTCGTAGAGGAGATCGTAACGTTTTTGGTAATTGTTAAAATCTTAAAGGCGAATCTCCAAAAATGCATTTTCTGTTATGCGTACTTCTTGTAGTAACTAATCAAATTGTCAAACGTTAATGCGTGTATTATAATTTTATTAACAAAACATATTGCTCAAGTGAGAAATATAAACATGGACTGAATTAGTTGCATTCATGACACACATCGTCTTTTCAGATTTAACCTCAACACAGACTTAGCCTGGGAAAGACACAGGACGGGCTTTATCAAAGCTGTATCAAACAATTTTCGGAACACTTAGCATAATGCATGTGTGTAAATTGTCATATCGGCTCAGGCGCGACACTGTCCGCCTTAACTCGATTTTTGCTAAGATAAGACATTATTTAGGCAAAAAATACCATTAACTCGGAGGTCTCGTCCCTGATTATTCTGTTTGGTCTGCACATGCTAATATGGCACTTAACTTTACGCAAATGCATAAGGCTCCGTTTTCCATAAGCGAGGCTCATTTGTTAAACTTTCAACTTAAAATAATGTTTTGGAAGGTTCTAATAGAATTGTGCGATTTAGAAATCAGTTATTCTAATTTTGGAAATGCTTTTGCTATTATGTAGTGAAACTACACTTTAGTTCCTAACAATCTTACAATTTATCGAAAACAAGAAAACCGTTTGAATCTTAAAAAGCAATAATGTTACAAGTATGCAACATATTATGATGAACTTCTTGTGGTTTCAAACTTAGAATCTATTTTTTATAAACAAATCCGTTATATACATTTTTGAGACTTATTAATGTTTTGATATTTATTTTTTATAGTTTAGTTTATGTCAACATACAGTAGGCTTTAAGCCCGTGAGTACTCACATTTTACAACACAATATATTCACATATGGTCAATGACGTACATAATTTCTTTTAAACCTTAATCAAAATATTAAAACAACACATTTGTATACACTTTATCGTATTTCTGAATTTGTATAATAAGTAGATTAATACATGTAAATACACGGAAAGAAACTATTGATTACATATGTCAGCTCTCAATTTAAAAGCTTTAAAAACTAAAATTGATAGATTGTGTACCCTTTTGTCATTATCAGTCTGTAAGAGGTCAATAAACTTGATCATGTTTGTGTTCTTCCAATAATATTTATGTATATACTTTTTACGTAAATGAACATACAATGGGCATTCAAGTAAAAAATGGAATTCGTCCTCAAGGACGTTACAGTGTTTGCATTTTCTGTTTTCAAACAGTATCTTTTCAGGCTTGTGCAATCTCCCTGCTTCCATTTCAAGTCTGTGGGCAGATACTCTTAAACGAGTAAACGCAATTTAAATATGGTTGGAACTAAAATATCCTTTAAAGGCTATAACTTCTACCTCTGGTCGTGTTTACCATTTCAATTGACTAGGTTTGCAAAAACATATCAGATATTCCTTGTTTAGCTAAGGATAAAAACATATTATATAACAAAGATTATATTAAATTAATATTTGATTGGAATACCTTAAAACATAAATGATGAGAATTATCGAGTTACTGAAATGTCCTCGGATATGAAGCCAAAGCAGTGTCAACTATTGAACTCAAAGAGTGGGCACTTATCATATTCTCGGGTTCAAAGTAGATAAGCTGTAGTACTTATAAAGATCTCCTACGAATTTATGTAGCACGTGTAGTTCTATAATATGAGAAGAACAGTGAGGTAGCTAAAGTAATACTAGAGTACGCGATAATGGCATATAAGTCAAATAAGCTGTTCGGGAAAAATCTAGTACGTTCGCAACACATTATTTTAGCTTTCATTCTCACTGCTATTTACACTTTTCGGTTGCCATGGTTATCAAGTCGAATGAAGAGCTTCAGGAGGTTGTCTCATGAACTAAACTGTTTATCAATACGGCATTACGTTGACAGAAATTCGCGGATAATGACCAGGAAATGGGGAAAACAGTTTTTATTTGATAATTTCTGGAAGAACGTGATTCTTAAAAGCCCATGCAGCAAGTCGTGCTTCTAATTATCGGCTGTATAGAAATATTTGTAATGGAATAAGGAGACGTTTACTACAATTAAAAAGCTATTCTAGGTATATGAACGTCAGCGCTATGTTCTGATATAGACAGCAGCTATTTTCAGTGTTTTGCTATGGTAAAGTGCATCCATGTCCTTTATTTTATTATGTTCTATGGAACGTGTTTTGTGCGTTTAACAGTTTACAGAAAGATTAAGCATTTACAAAAGTCACCTACGTATTTGTCTCCGTACGGTTGTTTAGAGCTTATACATTAATATAATGCAAAAAAAATCTTATTGGTTTTGTTACACTTAATCAATCCAGGAAAACACCCAACCAAACTTAGACAGTAAGTTTGTATATTCTTTTACTTCAAAACTGAATGTATCAAAATGTTATAATGAATCGCAACAAAAAATAATCATATTCTCTTCAAAAGAAGTATTCACGATTTTGCGTGTGTCTTGGTCTCCTTGACTCAACGTCGTAGATTTAAGGTGCATTTCAATTGTCTGATAGATTTTGTTAAATATTTACCGAGTTCCGCTGACCTTTCAACAGTTTATGTAACTGACGTTTATACGGCGTCATACAAATCATTACAGTGGACAGTGTTTGGTTTGCAAATAAGGTTCTTGCATATATAAGTATTATTTTCAAACATTATTCTGTATATTTTTGTTTAAATTTTATCCCGGCATTGTTTGATGTGTTCATACCACTTCTGACATATAATAACATCATCGAAAATGTTTGAATATTTCTTTGTTTGAACAAATGATGAATCGCGCATAAAGGCCTAATTTTTGGATTTCAGGTATTCGCATCATAAAAAGAGATTGGCAAACGTGTGGCTGTCACTCTTATTGGCTGTTTCTCTCACTTAAATTAAAGGATTGTTTACGGTCATTGGTTTAACAGTGTAATAAAGAACGCTTGTTAACAATGTTTCCTTTTGGCACACATATTCTTGGATAAAAGCTTTTAAATTGTCATCTTACAACCGCCTTTAGAAAGGCCACTTTTTGTCGTGGTTATCGACGCCTTGTTTTTTTATCGTAAAGCTTGATTTATCGGTGTAACCGGAGTGATGTTTCTTTTTCGGAATAACATAGCTTTTTAACAGATATGTTCTAATTAAGCGCTTATATTAACGTTGTCTGAATTGGGTGTAATAATTGGGATGAATGCAACATACATATGTGACATGAAGAAATGGTGAATCGAATCTAAAACTTGTGTAAACAATGATATCAAAACATTAAATAATTGTAAATGACTGTTGTACACTTGTATCGTCTGTTTTTCGATTATACGCGTGAAACCATTTATAACAATAAATAATGTCCACGTATATGTATGTAACAGATTCACTTAAAACATTGAGTACGTATAATTATTATTATTATTAAAAAAATAGAACCAGTTTAACATAATATCAAACAATGTTGAACTTTAAACAGACATTAAATGAGTTGTCGTATGGAAACGATGTTTGAAAAAAAATATCGTAATCATGCATTTAATAAATAAGATTAGTTGCTGCCGCAATCATCTAAAGTATATTTTCCTCGTTCTGCAAAAACGGTGCTAAATGCATGTGCGTTAAGTGCCGTCACAGATTAGCCAGCGCAGTAAGCAAACAGGCATATCAGGGACCACACTTTCCGCCTAAACTGGATTTTCGCTAAGAACAATGGCTTTATAGAATTGCTAGATTGTGAGTCTGATACAAGCGTTGGTATATTTTTTGTTACAAATATGCATTGTTGAATTTCTTATTAGCTCGGCTGTTTTCCAAGAAAACCCGAGGTATTGTCATAGCCAGCTCGTCGTCCGCCGTCCGCCGTCCGCCGTCCGCGTCTTGCTAAAACCTTAACATTGGCTCTAAAATCAAAGTGCTTCCATCTACAACTTTAAACTTCATATGTAGATGCACCTTGATGAGTTCTACACCCATTTTTGGGTCACTAAGTCAAAGGTCAAGGTCACTGTGACATCTAACATTTTTTCATTTATTTATTTATTCAAAACTGCAACCACAGCCGAGCGTTGGCACCCGCTATGTTGTGCTATTGTTTTACAATTATTTACAATATCTTTTTTTTTTATTAATGTCCATGTTTCGAACAAGCATACGGAAATACAGTTTTTATTAATATAGACAGTTTATAAAAAGCGTTTTCTTTCTTCGAACACTAGTTCACAAGTCTGTGCAGTGCAACAGACATTTTAATGTTTACATTTTAGTTAGCATTTCTCTTGAAGTAACTTAAGATAGGCGGATAAACAGTTTAAATGCAATTTAGCTCGTGCCTTTATCGATTGAAAAGAAAGCTGACTGTACTTTTCGTAAATCCTTAAAAGCCTTATGGACGTTTTATTTGTCTACAACTGTTATAAGCATTTGTTTTACCAATTTTGCCTGGGTTGTATGTTTTGCGATATAATTTTGGAATTACACTAATTGTTCTTTCTTTGACAATTAACAATGATACTGCTTGTTTTTATTTTATCCCTGCATACAGTGAATCATTTGGAATACAAAATCTGTAAATTATTCAATAATGATATATTTTTTTATATAAATGAAGTCTCAAATATTTATAATTTTATTTCACTGTAATAGTGTATTTTTAAACATGCTATGTTAATACCGTCGGTTAAACGCTGGACGTAAGCGTAAGAACTATACTTTTGTTTGAATTCTTAACCTTTGATGCGGTTGTTAAAATGGGCAATTGCGCGTTTCTATTCAAACGATAATATAGCTTCTTTGGTCAAAGAAATGCCTTTTGATTTTGTGGTCATTATGTCAAAGGTCCAGGTCACATGAGCTTTATCAAGATTGATTGTGCATGTTATTTTAAGAACGCTTCGACATACAATCATCTAAAAAAGAAAGCTGATTACTTGCGATGACATCAATATGCGCAATTCTTTCATTTCACGTAACCAGCAAAATCATTTAGATTTCTACTGAGTCATAGTGTACCTGCTACATTTCTACTGAGTCATAGTGTACCTGCTAAGTCTATCATTTAGAATTCTACTGAGTCATAGTGTACTTGCTAAGTCTATCATTTAGAATTCTACTGAGTCATAGTGTACCTGCTAAGTCTATCGTTTAGATTTCTACTGAGTCATAGTGTACCTGCTAAGCCTCAGTCCCATGATTAACGGGAAGTTTCCTCTGACATCCGATTATTACAAATTTCAGTCTTGCAACTATGGGCACTTCCCTTTTGTCAACGTAACTACAGGCACTTTTAACAACCATACTCTTTTTCTTACGTGAAGTGTTTTACGCAATACACTACTGTCGCGCTTTTGATGGAGAAAGTCACATGCCCTTGTATGAAACATTGCTCTAAAATTGATGTTGATTGTATGTGTGTTACGTTTTATAATTTGTAACACTTGTTAATATATTGAATCATTGTTTTGAGTTGATGTCTTAATGATGGTCATTATAATACCACACACATTTGTTAAACTAGCAAACTCAGAACAATACATGTGTACCGATGACTTTTACCTCACCCCCATCAGCATTATTGTGTCATATTATATATTTATTGTAAAATAAATTTTGATCAAAGTGTATCGCATTGCGAGAAGTGAATTGACAAGACGGTGCGTTTTTAAATCCACGTGACAGTTTAGTGTGTTTTGTACTGCGAATGTATCTATGAAGTCCGCACTATGTTTTCTGTCTTCATGTCTTAAGCACATTCTATTTGACATGTATTGTTTGGGTCCTCGTCAAAGTGAGGGAATAAAATATAATATGTGTTTGAACTTTTCTTAAAGATCAAGAAACATTGCGCAGAAATGTTATTAACTTTCTTCAGAAAACGTATTTTCGTTCCAGACGTGTATCGAGAGACGTCATTACTAAGCTGATTTGACTAATTATATTCCCTAGATTGTGCTTTCCATCCGCAATCGACCTTAACAGCCATATTGCGAACGAGAATTTATCAACATACCTTTGCTATTTCCAAAAGGATATTATTTACAAAGCATAACACCTTTCTCGCAATAAGGGTTGGTCAAATAATGAAATGTGGTTAATACAAGTAATCAAAATGCGTAACTTTGTGGTACAAATACTTTTAGGATATTAAGTATTGGCAGTTTATTTACCATAATATCTAGAAAATCGCGATATAAATTCAATTATTTGCTTCGATTCATTTCCATATGCTCACATATGATAATGAGCGTATTCACTTTCACAATAAGAGAGACTAAAACATTAATTAACATCAACAATTCCGTCACAACATGTATTAACTTAAGCTATTTGAAATTCATTTTTTTTTTCTTAGCGATCACGTCTCATCAATTGTGAAAATAACACAGAACCGTGAGCATATATGTAACTTATTGACTCACAGATATGTTGATATTGTAATCAACTCTTTTCCCGATAACACATATTCATTTTACGATTATCTTCAAAAAAAGAAGTATATTGCCGAATATTTTACAGCCATATATTTAATATTTTACTGCCATGGTGATACGTTCATAGTGATACCGTCATAGTCGTACCAATATGAACTCTAAACGCATTCATTGATTTAGAATTGATTTTTAAATACAGACTTCAAAGCGTGTTCTAGTATGTACCATACACAATCAAATAGATTAACGTCTTTTGTTTTTTAGTTCAAATATTATGTTTCCTTATTAGATTTAAATAATGAAAAGTGTAGAAGAAAAAAAATCGAAATTCAGTAATGTCAACAAATTGTTAAAAAAAGTTATATTATTCAAGGAAAAATCTATTCCATTACTGTTTTCAACTTTTCAAATCTTTTTATAGTAATAACGGTCACTTTCTATTCGGAAGACCGCCGTTATCATAAAGAGCATGGTCGTTATTACGTTTTGAGAGAGCCTTTGGCTTAACGAGACATATTATTATGGCTTGCTTAATGGCGCCGTAATAATATTCACACACACGCAGACAAAACTGCACACGGGTAATTAATAAATAACAGATTTGTGAAGATGAGTATTAATGAACTGTCGTTGGTTTGTTGTGCTCAATGTATCTTTTGAATGCCAGAGAGAAAACTGATATTACTGTCATTGTTCGCCTTTTCCGTATAATTGTCGGATTGTTGTGCCGCGCCTAACTAAAACGCATTTATGCTTCGATGAAACAACATTTCCAATTATACTTCTCAATACATGTTCTAAGGCAACTGGTTATTTCGATGAAGTATATTCGTAGTAGAGATAGTAACGTTAATGGTCATTTAAAATGTCTTAAAGACTTTACTTTCAGAAAAGCATCTCAGTTACGCATTAAGCAACAATGTGTTCGTTATTATCGACTATTTGTAGTTAACCTTTCAGTTAGCATTCCTCTTGGCAATTTCTAGACAGGTAAATAAACAGTTTACGCAAACAATCCAATAAAGTCCGTGTCGTTGTCGTCGATGGACAAAATAGCTTACATGTACTGTACTTTGAGTAAATCCTTACAAGCAGTGGACGTCTTATAAATTGCAAAACAGTATGGGCATTTCATATCGGAATTTGTATTTCCGTACATCGATTCGGAAGTCGACTTATAATGGTTCGTACGTTCATATAATTTACAGTTATATTGATTATTTTATTATATATTTCTTTTATTTATATTATTTATTTCTTCTTATAGTGGATCAATTTGAATACAAAAACAATATAACAGCTTTTTAACAATTATTTGTAAATAATGTGAATATGTAAATTAAATCTTAAACGTGAAATCAGTTCATGTTTATTTCAACAAAAACACACATGCCTATCTTGTTTAATCTTTAGTTTGTGGCTTTAAGAAAAAGACCGAGGCGTATAAACTGCTCATGTCTTTGAATGCTTTCCCATTTGAAAAAATCTTAAATTGATTGATAATTTGCGTTCTTTTAGACAATATAAAAGCTTCATTGTTGTGATTGAAGTGTAAAGTAATTCGTTGAAGCTGTTTGACCCCCTTTCGATTTGTCAACACTTAACACAGTTTTGAAGCGATGCGCATGTAAATGCACTTTCTTTTTTATGTAGTTACGATGTTTTGTACATGTAGTTGTTTGTTAACTATAATATCTACAAATCGAACCTTTAACGCGCGAACAGAATGCGATTTATCTTTTAAGTATGAATTACTGCATAACATAGATGTATTTTCTATTTAGAAAACGTTATAAAATCATACAAAATTACCATTATTTTGATAAGCAATGTAAAATTATTCAGTCGTTATAACAACATAAATATGCAACGAAAAACGCTTAGGTTCAACTATCGCTTGTACAACAAAACAAGATGTTTATATGTATTTTACTATAAAAGTCTACATAAGGCATGTGACCCTTGGCGTGGCAGGTTTTACCCAAGACCTTTAATGTAATTTAACATACAATATCAAAGCTCTGGGACCTATTGTTGCAGAGAAGAAGATTTATGTATTGTTTAGGATATAGTTTTTATCATGTGACCTCTGTGGCGCGGCCATTTTTGACACTAGAGATTGATTTTAACAAACTAAGTAGAGAACTGCCATACGATGACAACCTCGAAGTAGAAACCCGCTTACCCTTACCGCTTTAGAGAATAAGTAAAAAAGTCTTTGTAACTCAAGTGAATCCTAACGTAATACCAGTTTTCTTTTAATCTGAGGACATTATCAAAAACTTAGTGACGGAAACGATTTGATGTTACAAACCAAATATTCGACCCATGACTATTGCGGTTTCAGAGAAGATAATTTTTTAAACTTCTTAACTATATGGCTTTATATATATATCATATGATCGATAAGGCGAGGTCAATTTTGGCCACAGGGACATGATTTAAAATAACTTTGTAAACGATCTCTTTCTGATGTTATATACCATATATCAAAAGCTCTGGGATGAGTGGTTAAATAGATTTGTTTTTAATTGTGCACTATTTAAGTCTATATGAATCATATTTGTGGCCAGTTTTGATCCCCGAAAACGAGGACCGCTTAATGTTGTTACACACCATATATATAATTGCCAAAAACATGTAAATCATGTTACCACTCCGTAGTGGCCAGTTTTGACACAAGATTATGATTTAAAAAGCACTTTGTTCAGGACCTCTATTATATTATAAACCATATCAAATCAAATTATGACCCTTGGGTCGAAGCTGGCTTAGCCCGAAGCGTAACATGATTTTTGTGAATGCATATTATAGTAAACACGTTTGACAATCTAAAACCAAACGTCCCAGAGCTTTGAACATATTTTTCTTGTATGGTTTCGATCTTTTTGTTTCACTTGCCAAATAGCCAGATCAGTAGACAAATGTTGTTAAATGTTTGAAAATATACTTGGATTCTACAGAAGACAATTTGTGAAATTATCTTATTCCTGTAAAACATGACCATGTGGTGCGAAATCGACTTTTTATTAGATGTTCACACTAGAAGCTTGTTCGCCCACATGGCAGGCGGATGATAATTTTCTCGGTGTATTCCAATATAATTTGATGTCTTGTCGTCGATTCTTTAATAAAAATCACAAACGGATTTGTCAAACAGCCTTCTCTGCAAAGAATGTCTAATCTTCGCACAAATGAAATATTTCTGATGAAATGCTCAAGTGTTCGTACGATTTTGTACTAATCTTGAGAGTGTATATTTCCGAAAATGTGAGTTATTTTAAATATAATAAAATGGCCATATTTATATCAAAAGTTCACGAAGTCAATTTATGTCGTTAACAATGTACTATTGTTGATCCTTTTGTTTTCTTTGCTACAACACATACAAGAGTTAAAATACCTGGATGTAACCGTCTGTAAACTTGTGTTAAATTTTATAAATGTAAAATACGTCGCAATCATTTAATACGAAAAACAACCACATTGCCATGTGGTCGACGAAAAATAGTCAATTCAATCGATTTCATTCATAAACGACATAAACTATCGATTGTGTCTGAGTATCAGAACTGTTAGTATGATCCTCTACATATAGTATAATTTGTTACAATATGACACAACTGTGCACATTTTGCATTAACATATACTTGTTATTAAATATCTGCACTTTATAGAATACCTTACTCGCAAAAATGCCTTTTCAGCGAACACAAACATGATAAGTTGAAACGCCCATAGTTGTTGAAACTTCAAATATGGCAAGACACTATAAGTGTTACTGGAAAGATCAGTGTAGGATTTTACTTGATGTACAAGTTCCAAACAACTCGTCAATAACAAAACTGCTACTTACACGGTTTGATTTCGATCAATAAAGTTGTACGTGCTGTTGTCTGCAATAACTCGAATGTGTCTTTAACATACATGTTGCCAGCTAATATCCGTTTAATTTAAGTTTATATAAATAACACTACTACTGACATTGCTCTATAAATATAGTGTATATTTGCTTATCGTCGCTCAGACAAATGTTAATCAGTAAGTTATTTCTGCTGACCAACATCTACAAATTGCCGTGTAAAAGTAATTTCGAATTATTTCTGTATCTAATTTAGTTTATTTATAGATTATTCCTATACTATAAATCGGATGTAGATAAATGATTGCAACTTTAATAGTTATTTTAGTGAATTCAGCAAAACTAATCGAAAACTCAACCTGCAATGCCAAAAACGTTTATGATCGGCACAAACAAATTAAGGTCCATCGGTTGGTAACGAACAATTTGTTTTTCGCTGAACGTAAACTATTCTTGCGCGTCTGATCATATCGGTTTCATACAATAAATGTGAACATTTATTGTCTAGTTCGTTTTTAAAAGTAGCAGCTTGGTTAATAAATAAAACGTTCGTGCAAATGCGTTAACCATTTGTTTCAATGCACCTTTTGCATTGACTGATAACAGTTATTCGAGATCACATGAGTTTGTTCATATTTTCCGTATACGCCAAGTATTTATGCACTTAAACAACGCCTACTATAAAAAAATGTATTGTTACATTCTCTTCAGCGGATACTGCTTTAGTAACAAAACGGTTTCCATAAACTGGTGTAACAGTTTGCCATTAACGATGCCATTACATCGAAAGTGTTACATCTTGGTAACATACCGCCGCTATGAAACTATAAAGAGACGCTTGTGGATATTTTGTACCAGTTGAACAGTGTGTTCCAGAGTGACAACACGTATTTGTGTGTTATTGGGGGAGATACGCATGGGGGAAGTGACACAATACTTCATATTGAGATACAGATTCGCTTATGGGAATGCATTATTTGATTGTATTTAATAAATATTATGTTGGAATAATCGTTTAAAATACAGATCTTGTGTATGACTACAATTCATAAAAAGATGTGGCGGCAAATAGTGATTTACATATGTAGGCAACTCAGTTGATTGAAGGTTAGTATATTTGTTATTATCATGCAATTATTCTTTTAAGGTCGAATCGTCTATTTTAATTGAAAAGTGCTAGCATGTTTCTGGATTATATATTGCATCAACTATATTAAAATACTATGATAGTAAATTGATCCTTTTGCAAATAATATACGAGCGGACTCTAAATAAATTAATAGAAACATAATTTTTTTATTCGTGACAACGTCTCGGAAACCATAGCAACAATATTTATTCTTAAATTCTTTAATGTCACAGTTCACCACGCAGTTTGCAAAATGTACTATAGTGTCGTTGAATTTATACGTATGCCATTGCGGCTATTATAAACGATACAACTTTGATCTCATAACCTATACTTGCTTTTTACGAGATTCATGTGATACTTAACACGAAAAATAAATCCTTAACGAACAAATGATGCACTTAATATTAAATGCGTTTGAACAATATAAGAAGATAGTAATCATATGGTTTTCTATAAAATATTTCGCTCAAACATGACGTCGATGTGCGTTATATAAACACGAGTAATAGTATTCAGACTTTAGTGAATATAAGTCTATTGATTGATTTTATAATATGACAAAGGTGCTTCCTCACACCTGTGTTAATGACACACTCAGAAAAAAACATACTGTATCATTAAAGTTTTTTCTGTCGACCCTCACTTGCAAACAAACTAGTTATGTAATCAATGCATAAATGTCTTTTCTGTTGACGGTATGGAAGATTTTTTCGCATACATTGCGGAACCAAGTTTAAAACAACGTTATTTCTGTCAACGTGGACCGTTTTTTTTTAATTACTACATGGCAAAACATAGAATATGTAAATAAAATGTATAGAATGTAAACCTATACTGAGCTTTCAGTGTTGGTAATAAAACAAATGCTGATTGAACAATGCGTTTGAAGCAAAACGAATACTATTTTATTATATATGTGAAGCTGCATGTATTTTTTTTTAATTTAAGGGTTAATAATAATGTCATATACAATAAATTGATGTCTAAAATGTATTGTAAGATTTGAGTAGTAATACCTAAATGAATGTTTTTTTTTAAATTAACCCAAAAGATCCACAATATGTTCCCGCTTTTTTTTATTTCAGCTCAAAATATTTGATATGCTTAAATCTTAAAAAGATCATCTTCCAAGAGAAAAAAAACTATGTACGTCTCTAAATATTGTTGAAGGCTTAAGTATACATTCCGCAAGAAATGCCATCGACTTTCTCCAGAAAACGTTTTCGTTCCAGGCTTTTACTGAGAAACGTCCTTAGTAAGCAGATTGGACTAATGATATTTATAAGAATGTGCTTTCTGTCCGCAGTCGACTATAACATACATATGGGGGACGGGGATTTATCTACATAATTTGTTGTATTTCCCAAGGGAAATTATTCGCAGAACATTACAACTATGCCATGATCATGTTTGGTCAATAATTCTGTGACAATTAACTCCTATTTGCGTCTCTATGTCCAGAAGAAAAAAAAAAAATTTATAAAAGGGACTTTTTCTCAGATTGGGCCATTTTCGAAGTTTAAGTAAATGCGTTTAATTGCTAGATTTTGACCACGGAACTGTAGAGCTCCATCATGATGACAAGAATATGTTAAAAGAAAGGAAAACACGAACCAGAGTCCTTGAGATCATACGAGTTTAACTTAAAATACTCATCCATTCGGACTGTTATATGGGTTTCGTCATTTATACTTGATATTGTAATCCACACAATTTAACGAAGAATACTAACAAATTATTGAAATTTTATTCAATCGTTTCGCATTTGTTACGCTTTGCAAGCTTATCAATTTCAAATACAATTCATATACGAAGATGTATTTTTACCTTTTTTTAATGAGTCTACGTCATGAATGGATTTCGCTCCCTGATTTATTTTTTATTTTTATTAATCTGTGACTAAATTTTCAAAAATGTCAATGTGTGAACTTTAAAGTCCGTTAAAATTCAATCTCTTAAGTCAACTTGTCAATTAAGTTCCATGTCATGTCAAATCGTATTTACTAAGAAACAAAACAAACAGGAACAAGTATCATGATACATGAGTGTTGTGTATTATGCTTTCATATCAAGGAAAAAGATTTAAGAGTATATAACGAACAAACATCATGATATTAAGTGTTTTAAACTGTTAAATTTCAATCATAGTGTTCCCTGAGCGATACATTTTAATAAATAGTGATAAAAAACCCAGCAAGTATATGTTTTTTTTATCGAATACGACGTGTTAAAAATGTGTCGCCTGATAGGCCTGTAAAGACTCCACAAGCTGATCCGGGACGACACTTTACGCCCATGCTTAAAACTCCGTTTTCCCAGAGCGATGCTCATTTCTTGATTGAATAGTAAAGTTATGATGTTTAATTAAAAGCCTCTTCGCATGTTCGTTCTGGCAAATACAATCGCGTTAAGATGATAAAGTTGTGTTGAGTTTTTTGTTACTGTGTGCATGATTTGCAATAAAATGAAAACTGCATAATCCCTGAGGCGTGGCAAGTGTTGAGCCTAGTTCACGATTTGTTAACTTAGTATATCACCGCTTTACGATTACCTCCTAGACATATTAAAGTACCGACCCTTACGTTTTCAGACAAGAAGATTTGTAATGTATTTAACTATATAATTCTATGTAAATCATTTGTTCCTACGGCAATACCAGTTTTTACCACAGGGAATGATTAGAACAAACTTAGTAGAGGATATGCTATCATGTTTCATACCAGCTATTTAACCCATGACCCTTGCGGTTTCAGAGAAGCGATTTACTATAAAACTTTAATAATATGATCTGATCAATTTGGATAGTTATGACCACAGTGAAACTACTAAAACAAACTTTTAGACCTATATCTGAAGTTATACACGACATATCAAAGCTCTGGAACTTTATGGTATATATTTTTTACGTATACTCTATATAAGCCTAAATAAATCACGTTGATCATCAGTTAAGTTCCCAGAAGTATGAATCAAATTAACTCAGAAGAGGACTCTTTAAGGGGCCGTTCAACAGATAAAGCGTCGTTCGACGCGAAACTATATTTTGGGAAACTATGAGGATTGGTTATATAGCTTAAAACTAACTCCACTCTAAGTGTAAGCGTGGATAGTCGAGTGGTCTAGGCGGGAGACTTTTTACTCCAGAACTCCAGGAATCCAGGTGTCAGTGGCTCGAGCGCTGTTGAGAGTTACTTGTTTTCCTTTTTTTTTAATTGTATTCTTGTTTTTTTACTGGAGATTTTTAGTTCAAATTTATCAATATAAAGCATTTAAAGCATATAATGACAAGCTTCAATACATGCCGAAATCTGTTGGACGGCCCCTTTAATAATGTTACAAGCCCAATATGTTCATTTATTTATCTTTTTTTATTTATAATATAAATATATATATAATGTAAGTATTTCATAACAATTTATATAAAGCATGTTAGTAAATGGGCGTGGCCTGTTTTTATGTAAGGAACATGATTTAAACACGTGCTGTCCAGGACATCTCTAATGTAACATACTTTATTGAATCAAATCATGCCTCTAGGTTCAAAACTAGCAACGCACCATGCTTTACATCATTTATCTGAATGTATATACTACACACGTTGAACAATCTGAAACTTCAAGTCCCAGAGCTGTGATAATATATTGTTCTTGCGTAGTTTAAATTTCAATTCTGATACTTTTTCGATGTATTTGTTTCACTTAAGAAATTATAAGGTGAGTTGAAAAAATCCTCGCGCGTGCAGAATGCAAATAATACTCCATATCCTTCATTTATTAATTTTTCTCTGCATATTATTGGGTGTTTTAACCTGTTTCAGTGTGAGGGGGTCGACCTTCTCTATCGGCCTAGATATATTGACAACATCTTTGAATTGCACAAACCAGAGAAACAAAACAAATACATCAAAGAAATATAATACCAACAACACATTAATTCTTCTTAACTATGTGTTTATGCTGTGTTATAGAAATTAAAACTGATGCAAAAATGAAACTCCAGAAACATTTTCAGAAGAGAGGTTGAGAGGTGTTGCAACAGGTTTTGTAAAATTTTCCCAATAATAAATATGTTTGATATTTTTTCTTCCGATAATAATTAAAATGCTATGCACAAAATGAAATATAAACATAGATTCAACCGTCTTGTTGTTTAATGTATCATCATATAGTTTCGGTCTTCATGAAGACAATGTTTGTACTCTTCTGATTTCTGTACAAAATGACCATTTGGTGCGAAATCGACTTTAAAATATATGTTCAGACTAAATGCTTGTCTTCACACATTACACATGGTAGGCGGCTGATGAATTTCTCGGTGCATTCCAATTAAATATGGTGTCCTGTCGGTGATTATATAATACAACCATAACTGATTTTTATAAAAGAATGTGCTGTTGATCGCACAAATTAAATATTTCGGATAAAATTGGTTGAGTGTTCGCAGAGTGTTGTATTATACCTGAGAGTGCAATTGTTAGAACATGGAAGTAATTTTGAATATAAGGAAACGGTCATATTTATTTTAAATGTTCACGAATTCAATTTATGTTGTTAACACTGTAACATTGGTGATGTTTTTGTTTTATTTGCTATAACACATTCACGCGTTAAAATACCCGGATATAACCGCATAATAAATATATTGTGATATATATGATAAATGCAATGATAAGTATGTCACAATATTTCATACGAAAAACTATCACATTGTCATGTGATCAACGAAAAACGATTATCATTTATTTCAATCGATCTCATTTATAAACGACACATACTTGCGTATGCGTGTGAGTATCAGAAATGTTATAAGGATTTTTTTATATGTAATGTAAATTGTTAAAACAATGAAACAAATGTGCCCACTTTGCATTAACATGTACTTTCTCTTAAAAATCTGCACTTTATAGAAAATCTCTCACGCAAATTTCCCTTGTCAGCGAAAAAAATAATGATGTGAAACACTCGTATCTGTTGTTACTTCAAATATCGCCAGACTCTATTGGAGTATCTGGAATGACAGGTTTATAATTTTAATTGCTGCAAACATTAAAAAAAAATCGTCAGGACAAAAACACTGTTCAAGGACAAAAAATTGCTACATAAACAGTTTGCTCTGGATCAATAAATTTGTACGTGCTTTTGTCTGCAAGACCTCGAATGTGTCAAAAGCATAAATGTTGCCAGTTGATACCTGTTTAATGTTAGCTTATATAAATAACACTTCTACTTACATTTCTCTATAAATGTATTGTACTTCGGCTAATAGTCCCTCAGACACATTTTAATCTGTAAGTTATCTCTTCTGACCAACTTTTACACATTGCCGTGTTAAAATCATGGTTACAAGCCTTGGAGTTTCACTTCTTTAAATTGTAAACGAAATCGCAGATCGTTTTTTTGATCGTTCCCTTTTTAAGCAAAAAACTATAATTTGTTTCCACTAATATCGCCAAAAAAGTAGGGTATGGAGGTCGACCAATAATTTTTAGTCGTTGACTTGTTTTTAATTCCCAATTTTTTAAGAAGATATAATAACATGCAGAAATCTTCCACATTTATATAATAAATGATTTCTTTACATAATTTATTTAAGTAAAAGTTATGTAGATAATTAATCGCAACATTTATTGTAATTTTAGTGAATTCAGCAAAAATGCTCAAATCCTCATCCTGAAATACCAAAAATGTTTCAGAGCGGCATAAACAAATTAAAGTCCATCGGGTGGTAACAAACAACCTTTTGTTCGCTGAACGTAAACTGTTAATGCGCATTTCGTCAAATCTGTTTCATACAATGGTTTTTTACAATAATTGTATTTATTTGTTGTTTAAAGTAGCAGCTTCATCAACAAATAAAACGTACGCGCAAAAAGCATTAACCATTTGTGATGCACCTTTTGCATTTTCCGATTAAAGTTATTCGAGATTGCAAAAGTGTGTTTATCTTTTTCGTGTTCACCCATTATTTCTGTACTAAAACAACGCCTACACTTTAAGACTTGTATTGCAAAATTCTCTAAAGCGGATGCTGCTTGAGTAACAAAACGGTTCACATAAACTGGTGTAACAGATCACCATAAACGATGCCATTTAATGGAAAGTGTTGAATTGTGGTAATATACGGCCGCCATAAAATTGTGATGATACGACTGTGGATATTTCTATCAGCGGACTGTTGTCACAGTTCTGCAGTGTTTTCCGTAGAGACAACACGTATTGACTTGTTGTTAAAGATACGCATGGGGGATGGGACACACTAGTTCAGATTAAGACACTATCGCTGATACAGTGAGTACAGGAATTAATTACAATGAATTAATATTATGTTGGAATAATACAGATCGGAGTGTGACTACAGTTTATAAAAGACAAGATGATAAAGTGTAATATCCATCTGTAGGCAGCTCACTTGAGTATAGGTAAGAATGTTTGTAATGGTTGTGTTATTATTGTTTTCAATGATATTTGTTGAATTATATTAATACATTATGATAGTAAATGGATCCTGTTGCAAACAATATACGAGCAGACGCTTAATAAATCAATCGAAACTAAAAAGAATTAGTCGTGACATATTCTTGGAAACCATAGCAACACTATTAATTTTGTAATTCTTTAATGCCAAAGTTTACCATGCAGTAATAAACATATTATTGTGTCCTTGAATTTATAGGTTTGCAACATGAAGGGGAGCCATTGCGGCTATTATAAACGATACAAATGTGATCTTATAACTTATACTTGTTTAATAAGAGATTTATGTGATGCTTTGTATAAAACGAAAAAAAAAGCCTAAATAAAAAAACGATTGAATTGAATGTCAAATGCGTTCGAACAATTTTAATTATTGTAATCATTTGGTTTTCTATAAAATATTTTGCTCAAACATGAAGTCGATGTGTGTTATACAAATAAGAATAATACTATTCAGACTTTAGTGAATATACGTCTATTGCTTGATTTCATCTTATGACAAAGGCGCTTCCTCACACCTGCTTAAATGGCCCACTTAGAAAAAGAAATAATGTATCATTTTAGTTTTTCTGTCGACCTTCACCCACAGACGAACCAATGATGTTATCAAAGCGTACATGTCCTTTCTATGCAAAGTGTTTGCTTTTGAAGCAAATTTAATAATATTTAATTATATATGTTAAGCTGCATTTGTTTCTTAAAATTAAAGGTTAATACTGTTATAGACAACAAATTGAGTTTTAAAATGTACCGTGAGATGTGAGTTGCCATACCTAGATGACCATTAATTGTGAGATTTTTTTTAATTAATCTATAAGGTCCACAATATGTTACTGCTTTTTTGTAATTTCAGCTCAAAATAGTTAATATGCTTAAATCTTAAACAGTTCATCTGGAAAAAAGAAAAAAAGCTTATGTACGTTATGTACATTGCTGAAGTGTTAAGCATACATTTTGCAACCAGAAATGCCATCGACTTTTTACAGAAAACGCATTTTCGTTCCAGGCTTTTACTGAGAAACGTGATTACTTAGCCGATTCGACTAAGGATATTTAATTAAATGTGCTTTCCGTCCTCAATCGACTATAAGAGACATATGATGGACGTGGATTTATCTACATAGTTTGTGTATTCTCCATGAGAAATTATTCGAAGAACATTACACTTATGCCACAATCATGTTTGGTCAATATTGATGTTGCAATTAACTGCGTTACTATGCCCTGCACACAATCTAATTATTAAAGGGACTTGTTCACAGATTGGGGCATTGTTTGTGTCAGAAAATGTTTTTAAATGAAAGATGTTTACCACAGAACTCTAGAGCCCCATTATAATGTCAATAATTTAAGAAAAAGGAGGTAGTGGTTTAGATCATATGGCCTTAACCGCTTTGCCATCCGGACTGTTATATGGGTATTTTCATTTTATACTTCATAAAATTGATCCATGTGTTGTAGCAAAATTTAAAGAAAATAACAGAGTCATTCCAAAATATCCAAAGTATTCAATCGTTTCACTTTTGTTACACTTTATATTGCAATTGCAAATGATGACAATTCACGAATGAAGCTTTATTTTCAGTATGAGTATACGTCATCAGTAGATTTCGCTCCGTGATTTATTGGTGTTAATCTGTGACTACAAGTTTGAAAATAGTTTTTTCGACAATGTGTGAACTTTAAGTCCCTTTAAATTCAATCTCTTTAGCCAACTTTTCAATTTAGTTTTATATCATGCCCAATTGTATTTGCTGAGAAACAAATAAAAAATGCACACGTATCATGATGCATGCGTGTTGTGTATTAGGCTTTCATGTCAAGAAAAAGGCCTGAGAGTATATAACGAACAAACATAATGCCTTTTTCTGTTTTTAACTGTTTAATTTCAATCGTAGTTTTCCCTGAGCGAGATCTTTCCATTAATACATGTAGTGATAATAGAACAGAGAGCAAGCATATGTTCGTAATCAACCGCAACGTTTTAAAATTGTCATGACAATACATTATCCGGTGTCGCATGCACATTTTAGCAAAACCAAACCTTTTTTAGCCGCTATCTATGAAAACAGGGCTTCATATATGTGCGTAAAGTGTAGCCTCAGATTAGGTTGTGCGGACTGCACAGGCTAATCACGGACGACATTTTCCGTTTTTATGGTAGTTTTCGTTTAAAGAAATCCTCTTCCCAGCTAAACTCCAGATTAGGCGGAAAGTGTCGCCCTTGATTAGCCTGTGCAGACTCCACAAGCTAATCCGGGACGACACTTTACGCAAATACTTTAAACCCCGCTTTCCCCGAGCGATGCTAATTTATTGATTCAATAGTGAAGGTATGATGCTTTTAAAATCTTCTTGACATGTGCGTTATGGCAAATAAAACACGATAGATGATAACGTTGTGTTGATTGTTATAGAGTGTGCATGGTTTACAATAAAATGGAAACTGCATGAACAGTTTAACGTAATTTAATGCTGACTTATTTAACAACATGTTTAACAACTGCGAGAGTATAAATCACAGCAGAACCGTTCATCAATTTATTTTTACATTTGACATATGCTGTTATTGTAATATCGACTGTGAAGACCGCCATTTCAATTAAGATCCTGGTCGTAAGTGCGTTCTGAAATACCCATAGGCTTTTTGACAAATATCCGTATGGCTTGCCTAATGGAACCGTAAGTATATTCATCCTGAAGCAAAATATCATATTACATTATTGCGGAGTGTCTGCGTAGCTAAATATAAAAAAACAACGCCTAACGATTTGAGGTCAGCAAGTCAGTGATCAATATCTCATATTCGTCTTTTAGTAAATTCGTTTCCTAACGATTTCTTGGGAATGTCAGTGCGGGGAATCACGTGGTCAGATTCGATAAAAAATGGCCGCCGAAGCCTCGCTAAGAGGCAGAAATTGAGACTTCAAACAGGTACATTTCCCTTATTACTTACTTGTTTTTAATCGGATGATTCCTATGATAGGGTCAGCCGGAAGAGGTTTCAGCAAGTATCAACCGTTTTCCTCTGGTTGGTCTGAGTGTGGAGAATATTTATGGAATATTTCGCGAATTCCTGAACCGTTAATTGTCATTGAACACGGCAAAAATTAAAATCACAGTTTTTTAACCTAATTAGCACTGTTTAAGTACCAGTTGTTCATGAATGTGAACGCATTTTGGTTGACCAAAAAATGGATCACGCGATTGCTCATATCGTTAATTTCAAGGTAAAGTTGAGTTTCGAGTGGTTGTGACGATTGTTATTGAGCACGAACATGGAACTTATACACGGACAACTTCTTGAACAACGCACATGTCAAGGAATACCGTTTTCTCCGCCCAATAAGTCTAAAACAACTTCGCATTGGCATGATCTGGTACATGTAGCGATACATATCTAATGTAAAGGCACTGTCAATGTTAGTTTCGTATACGAAACTGGCTATCTGGATCGTCAAAATTGTATTTTTAATATGAATTTTATTGCTAGCCTGTTTCAGTATGCTTTATGTTATGGCTTGCGAGTATTGGAAAATGTTGTTTTTCCTCCAGACAGTTTTATTATTTATTTATGTTTTGATTGATGTTTTTTGCTTGACGAAATCCCTTCAGGATATTGGACCCGTTTCATAAACGTTCGTACGCACGGTTTTTTTCGTAAGTATACTTACGAAGTTCGAAAGAATATCCGAGCGTTTCATAAAAAAAATACTTGCGCAACAACCTGCTTCGAATTCGTAAGTTTCTATGTAAAAGTTACGAATGATCGAGGGCTGTCTTAGTGTTCGCAAATATGACCGCCATACAGTTTTCACAAATTTTACAATATAAAAAAACAAACGATTTTAAGTGCATTTTCGACAAAAGAAGCATGTCTTTTCACTTGAAAAAAAAAACGGTAAATTGTTCTACATTTATCTTTATGAAGTACATTAAAGAGAACACAGTTGTTTCCCTTGTTTACAAAATCGCTACGAGAACAACAAGGTCAAATGTAAACGAAGTTTAATGGATTGTTTATTTCTGCTTTGGTAAGACATATTTTCTTATTTAAAAAAATATTTTGTAAAAATTAAGATTTTTATATTTCAAATGTCAGGCAAATATACTACAATTCTGCTAAATAAAATGAAATGTTATCTTATTATTTGAGTAAAACCAAAGGGGGCTTGAACGGTGCTGGGAAAGTATAATATAGTGTGTTTAGACCGAAAATTAAATATATATATATATATATATATATATACTACAGATTTAAACCATGTCACAAATATTAAAATACAAGGATAGCACAAAAAAGGAAGTAAATCCTTATTTCCGTTGTGGTC
>VMBQ01000060.1:462070-499983 GCA_007657795.1 Dreissena rostriformis | reverse complement strand
ATACAGTATTCTTTTTTATTTTATATCTGTTCCTAAAATTTGGAAAATGGTCAGTTTTACTATCTGTGCACAATTCCCTTTGATCGTTGTTCATAGTTTTGTGATGAATGTAATGTCTAATACCATTTCAATAGTAAATTAGATAACAGGTAAGTACTTGTTAAACAATACGACCGTTCAATTTGCAAAGCCCTCTTTATTAATCTCAAATTGCGAAAAGCAATTCTGTGATTTTTATGTTTTCTACCATTTAATTACTTTTTTTGAGTTATAATGCCTTACCTACTATAAGTAAATGTAATTTGTGTAAGTTTTATATGCATTAACTTTTTCAAATAAAAACATAATATATGAAAATATACATTTTTTAGGTTGTGTAGTACATTGCATCCATGGCAACCAATTTATTTAAACGATACATTGTTATTTTTCTACATTTAAAACAACAAATTAACTGAAAATATTAACCTGGATGTACTTTTCAATTATGTCATAAATAATAAAACAATATAAATACACAAGTCATAATTAAAGAGATTGTTTTTTTATAAACTGAATTTAGTTGTTTTTATTTTTTCTGAAAATAATGATTATTTCCAAAAATATTTCAGTCTTGATGTTGGTAAAGCAATCTATGCATGTTAACAAAAAAGTTACTCTGAATCAAACACAGCTTTCATGGAACAATGAAAATTATCACAGAAAAACAAAATAGTGTTTCCGCTTAGATATCAACTAATAACTAAAAATCTATTATTGTTATTCATTTGAAACATGATGATTTTCAAGCCTTTATAAATATGGTAAAAAGATGTTGAGTTGTGATATCATAATTTTGATCTACCACCACTGGAAAAAATCTGCAGAGAACGAACGTTTATTAAACGGGGCCAATATCCTGAACGGATTTATTCAAGCAAAAAACAGCAATTCAAAACAATATATTAATAAAACTGTCTGGAGGAAAAACAACATTTTCAAAATACTCGCAAGCCATTACAAGAAGCAGCTACACCGAAACAGGCTAGCAATAAAATTCCTAATGAAAATAAATTTTGATGATCCAGATAGCCAATTTCGTATAAAAAACTAACATTAACAGTGCCTTTACATAAGATATATATCGCTACATGTACCAGAACATGACAATGCGTGGTTGTTTTAGACTTATTAGGCGGAGGAAACGGTATTCCTTGACATGTGCGTTGTTCAAGAAGTTGTCCGTGTAAAAGGACCATGTCCATGCTCAATAAAAATCGTGATACCTCTCGAAACTCAACTTTACCTTGGAAATAACGCCATGAGCAATCGAGTAATCCATTTTTTGTCAACCAAAATGAGTCCACAAAAAACTGGTACTAAAACAGGGCAAATTAGTGTAAAACCTGTGATTTTAAATTTTGCCGTGTTCACTGACAATTGACGGTTCAGGAATTCGCGAAATATTGCATGAATATTCTCCCCACTCAGAGGAAAACGGTTGATACTCGCTGAAACCTCTTCCGACTGGCCCTCTGATAGGCATCATCCAATTAAAAACCAGTAAGTAATAAGGTAGATGTACCTGTTTGAAGTCTCAATTTCTGCCTCTAAGCGAGGCATCGGCGGCCATTTTTTAGCTCGGCTGTTTTCGAAGAAAACCCGAGATAGTGTCATAGCCCTCTCGTTTGCTGCGTCGTCGTCGTCGTCGTAGTCCTCGTGGTAGTCGTCGTCGTCCGAAAACTTTACCATTGCCCATATCTTTTGCATTATTGAAGATAGCAACTTGATATTTGGCATGACTGTGTATCTCATGGAGCTGCACATTTTGAGTGGTGGAATGTCAAGGTCAAGGTCATCCTTCAAGTTAAAAAAAAACTTTTTTTTTTGGTTTTTCATGTGTATCTCATCGACCTGCACATTTTGAGTGGTAAAAAGGTCAAGGTCAATGATGACCTTCAAGGTCAAAGGTAAAAAAAATATAAAAAATCAAGCACCCACAGCCGAGCGTTGGCATCCGCTCGACGGTGCTCTTGTTATTGAATCTGACCACGTGATTACCCGCATTGAATGTGTTGACCTATGATCATGCACATTCCGTATACTTTCGCCTACGATAATGCGAATTGGTATTGTGATTAATTAGGTGGTAAGGAATAGGTATTACGTTTGAAGTTATCAGGTCACATGTCCAGGTCACAGTGGTTTGTATAAGATTTTGGTTCCCACAAAACATCTAAAGGGCGCTGTGATGGATGAAAGTCTTATTTGTAACGCTGATAACTTGGAAGAAAAACAGATGCCTATTGTTTTAAATATTAACATGGCAAAGATCAAAGTCGCTATGGTTTTCCACATGAAAATTGCTTTCACACAATAAACAGATAATTTTAAGGGTCATATAAATAAGTGTTAATCTTGATAAAGGATTATCACGATTTTTAAATCAAGAGATAAAAGGTCAATGCCACAGGGACGACTTTGTTAAAAGTCGGTGGGAATACATCTTTTCAGAAAAGTATCTTATTTAGATATATTTTGGAACGTTGATGCCATTGCTATGATACCTTTTTAAGAGTAGGTGGTGGTAAACTGATATGTCTTGTCCGTCTGGCCACAATTAAAAAATTGTCCTAATTTATTGGACCTGGGCAACTGTTTTGATGGGTGCAATGTAGTCAGAGATTATATTAGTTTTAGTACGGCCTACATGTCAAAGGTCACATGAGCTTGTATCAACGAATGTGTTCCTTCATTTTATTTAGAGAACGCTTTAACCTACGATCATCTAAATAAGAATGCTTATTGCTTGCGATGAAATCAATATGCGTCAATCTTTCATCCCAAGTAACCAGCCTACTAATTTAGAGTTCTCTTCCGTCATAGTGTACTTGCTGGGCTAACATATGCCCATCTATAAATTTAACGGAAAGTTTGCTGTGACAACAAATCATTACAAATTTCCTTGTTCAAGCCATGGGCACGTCCCTTTTCAACGTAATTGCAGGCACATTTAACAAGCCCTTCTATATTCTTAATGTGACGTTTTTCATTCAGCATTGCAATACTAGCGTACATGAATCTTTGTGTTGAAAATGTGGTGAACGTAGCAATACGCACATTCCTCGTATGCTATATTCATTGTAGAATACCTTGTAATCAAAGTGCATCGGATTGCAAAATGTACATAAACGAGATGGTACGTGTTCAATCCTCATGGCAGTTAAGTTTGTGATGTATTGTGAATGTTAAGTAATATTTTCAGCACATACAATTTGTCATGTACAATTATTCAATTGGTCATCGTCTAAGTGGGGAAAAATCGATATATGTCTTTTAACTTTCCTTAAAGTTCACGAAACATGCTTCAGAAATGCCATCGACTTTCATCATAAAACGTATTTTCGCTCCAGACGTTTATCGAGAGACGTCATTACTAAGCTGATAAAGCTAATGATATTCCCAAGAATATGATTTAAGTCCGCAATCGACCTTAACAGAAATATTGAAAACGGGGATTTATCAACATGCTTTTTTAATTTCCTAAAGGAAATTTATCACCAAGCATAACATCTTTCTCGAAATAATGGTTGGTCAAATAATCAAATGTAAAGAATAAAAGTAAACTATAGACGTAACTTTGTGGTAAAAATACTGTTATGTTATTTAGTATTGGCAGTTTATTTACCAGCATGCCTCTTAAAACATCGCGATATAAATTCAATGTTTGTATTACATAAATGTTTATTGCCTCGGATTCATTTCCATGTGCACACAAATGATAATGCGTGTATTCACTTTTACAACAAGAGAGACAGGCAAATTAATTAACGTCAACAATTGCGTCACGTATTAACTTAAGATATTAGAAATTCAACCATTTTTTATCGATCAAGTGTTATCAAATGGTGACAATAAAACAAAACAGTCAGTATATGTCAATTGTTGACTCACATATATGTTGATATTGTTATGCCATTCCAACTCTTTTCCCGAAAGCACATATTCATTTTACGATTGTCTTCGAAATCAACGAATATTGCCGAATATTTAATATTTTACAGGCATGGTGATACAGTCATAGTGATACTCTAAAAGCATTGATTGATTTAAAATTGATTTTTAAATACTGATTTCAAAGCGTTATCTAGAATGTACCATAGAAAATCAAATACAATTTATATATGTTTTTGTTTTAAAATTCAAATATTATGTTTGTTAATAACATTTAAACAGTGAACAGTGTAAAAGATAAAAAATGCAATTCCGATTTTTTTTAATTTAGACAAATTGTATAAAATGTTCTATAATTCAAGCAAAAAAACTATTCCAATACTGATTTCTTTTTTTTTTCAAATCCTGTTATAGTAATATCGGTCACTTTCTATTGGGAAGACCGCCATTTCTATTAAGACCGTGGTCGTTAGTGCGCTATGAGATAGTCTTTGGCTTTACGAGACATATTTCTTGTGGATTGCGCCGTAATTATATTCACAAACACGCATACTCCTTTAACGATATTGTGGCCTTTTCTCCGCAGAAATAAAATGGAACACGGAAAATAAATACATATCAGATTTGTGATTATTCATATTTATGAACTGTCGTGGTATTTTTTTTGCTCATTGCACCTATTTTATGCCAGAAAACTGATTTTGCCAGAAAGTAGTCATGCTAAGATTAAACAAATTTCCGAACTTAATACTCAGTACGTGTTCTAGAGCAACTTGTTATTTCGATGCAGCGTAATCATTCAAGAGATCGTGACGTTATTGGTCATTTTAAATCTCTTAAATCTCTTCAAGTCGTAACTATTCGAATTGAATAATGTTAATTAGTGTCTTTTTCAAGAACGACATATTGAAATCGACTTAATTGTTTGCATGCATGACATACAATAGCAACGTGTCTTTTCAGACACAACCTCAACCCAGAGTAAGCCTGGGGTAGATGCAGGACGGGCATTATAAATGCTGTATCAAACAATTGTGTTCACATTTGTAAAATAACAACTCATTATATTTAAGAAGGTTCTCAAAAAATGTCACGATTGAGACATAAGATATTTAAATTTTATAAACTTAACATTTTTCTATTATGTGAAAACGACATTATTTTCCAAATGTACAACTAAAACAAGTATAACAGGTCTACATTTAGAGCATTATGAGTATGCTCAGAGACTTTTTATTGTGCAGGCTTTAAATGACCCTATATAAATGATGGATATTTATTCTGGCTAAGGTGAGTTTTTTCTAAACATTCGAACATAAACGTCAATTTTGAGAATCCTCGAATTTCCTCAACAGAAAATTGCCATCCACAATTTGTTTTCTACTAAAATATAAACTACTTATTGGAAAGTGTAAAATTGAATATAACACCTAAAATGAAGACAACATTCCGAAATTAAGACTTGTAAAACGACTCCTTTAAAAGACTAATGTGATCAGTTAGGCATTTAGATCCAACACTCAATTAATACTATAAACAGTGTTGTTTTGTTTTTTGTCTCTTTTCATATTTACATGTTTTCTTCATAATTATACCATACCATAGTTTACTCACATTTGCCCTAAAAACCAGATAAGCGAAGACAGTTAAAGAGAGTCATTTAATATAATTGCTCCTAAGTTGTTAGTTTGATATCAGTTTGGGGTTTTAATTTTATAAACATGTTTGTTAAATGTATTTGTTTTAATTTAGAAGAGTGTTTAAATTCATCATGCTTTAAAAGTCTATAAACCACACACACACACACATAAAATCCCTTGAGCGTTGTCAGTTTTGAGTCTATAAAAATGATCTACACAACCTTTTTACATAACTTTTAATTGCACATACCAACTATCGAGGTTTTGGAACTTGTCGTTTCAGAAAAGCATGTTATTTTATTTTTTAATATATGCTCTGTATTAATCATATGGCCCTGAGGCGTGGCCAGTTTTGACCCTAGCTAATGATTTGAACAAACTTAGTAGAGCACCACTACACGATGCCACCCTCGACATATTAAACCTCTGACCATAACGGTTTCAGAGAATAATAATTTTAAAGTGTATTACTGTATGAGTCTATGCAAATCATTTGACCGCTAGGGCAAGATCTGTTTTTCCCAGGGGCATGATTGATAAAAACGTAGTAGAGCACTCGAAATGATTTTACTTACTGAATATTTAATGCATGAACGTTTTGGTTTCAGAGAAGGTTTGTAAAAATTGTTTTTCTACATACCTTTATATATATAAATATATCATCTGATAAATGGGGCGTGGCCAGTTTTGACCACATGTACATAAGTTGAACACACTTTGTAAAATAAACCTTTATTTGATGGTATATACATACTGTCAAATCTCCGGGAATTGTGGTTTAGATATATTTTTACTTATGTACTACTAATCTTTTAAAAGCATGTGGGTGATCAGTTTTGATACCAAAAGCATGAATCGAACTCATTAGAGGATCGCTTAATGATGTTACACACACCAAATTTATCTTTTAAATAACTTATAACAACAGTCGATATAAAGCATGTTACCACCTAAGCGTGGCCAATTGTGACACATGGTTCATGATTTGAACACATTTTGTTCAGGAGCTCTCTTATTTTACATTCCATATTAAATCAAATCATGCCCTTGGGGCCAAAGCTGGCCACGCCTCATGGCATGGTTCTGGCATGGTTTAAATATCATGTCTAATATTGGTTTCGATCTTTATGTTTCAATTTACAAATGGCCACCTGAGTTGAAAAAAAAATCAATACACTCTACTCTTCATTTCTTGATTTTGTGTTTGCAGAATATTGTGTGATGTAACCTGTTTTAGTGGATGGGTTGGAGGAAACCGAGGAGGGCTAATCAACTCTTCAATGACAAAAACTGCGACATATCCAGATTGCCTTGGATCATTAAAATAGTACGTGCTTTTGTATGCAATAGCTTGAATATGTCGATAGATACATGTTACCAGTTTATATCTGTTTTAATGTAAGCTTACATAAATAACACTACTACTTAAATTTCTCTAAAAATATATTGCATTTGCGCTTATCGTACATCATACACATGTTAATCGGTAAGTTATCTCTCTTGACCAAAGAGTTTCATTGTATCGTATTCTACAACAATTCAACATTGTTTATTTAATGGCATCTTTATAGTGAACGCTTCACCATGTATGTGAACTGTTTTGTTACTCAAGCAACATTCGTAGAGATGCTGTAGAGAATTTAGCAATAATAGTCTTTAATTGTAGGCGTTTTTAAGTATAACCGCTAAGTTTGTCATATTTGTTTTTAATGAACCGATAAGGTTCGCAATATTTTCCTTGTGTGTCCTATTTCACTCAAAATATTTAACATGCTATACTCGGAAAAGGAAGGTCATCCACAAAGTGAGAAAACGACGTCTTTGGAGATTGCTGAGGGGTGAAGGATACATTCCACAACCATTTATATCATCGGCTTTCTTCAGAAAACGTTTTCGTTCCAGGCGTTTACTGGGAAACGTCATTACTATGCCGCTTTGACTTATGATATTTATTAGAATGTGCTCTCCGTCCGCAATCGCCTAAAACAGACATATGGGGAACGGGGCTGTAGCTACATACTTAATCTTTTCGTATTGCCCAAGGGAAATTATTCGCAGAACATTACACTTATGCCTTAATTATGTTTGTTCAATAATGATGAGGGCATATAACATCATCTTATATTGGCGTTACTATGTCCTGCAATAACCAATTTATTTATGAGACTTGTTTGCAGATTATGGCATCTTTGAACTGTGTCAGTAAATTCTTAAATTTTTATATTCCTTTCATGAAAATCTAATACTCCATTATAAATACTAGAACATATGTAAAAAAAGGACCAAAAGAACCAGTGTCCTCAGCCATTCTCTTTTCCTAACCTTAAGGTTTTTCCACAATACACTACTCTCGCGCTTTTGATGGAAGGGAATCACATGCCCTTGTATGAAACATTGCTCGAACATTGGTGATGATTTATTTTTCAAATATTTCAACTCTTGTTAATATATTGATCCATTCTTGTGATATGAGGTCTATTTAATGGTCAATATAATACAGCACGCGTGTTAAACTAGAAAACACATAACAATATGATATACCAAACGTCCCAGAGCTTTGATAATATATTTCTTTGATTGTTTCATTTTCAAATCTCAAAAGTAATTTCGAGTTATTTCTGTATCTAATTTAGTTTATTTAAAGATATATACTTTAATCGGATGTAGATAAATGATTGCAACTTTAATTATAATTTCAGTTAAGTAAGCATAACTAATCGAAAACTCAACCTGCAATACCAAAAACGTTTCTGATCGGCATAAACAAATTAAGGTCCGTCGGTTGGTAACGAACAACTTGTTTTTCGCTGAACGTATACTGTTCTTGCGCGTTTGATCATATCGGTTTCATACAATGAATTTGTACATGTACTGTAAAGTTCGTTTTGAAAAGTAGCAGCTTGGTAAATAAATAAAAGGTACGTGCCAATGCGTTAACCATTTGTTTCAATGTACCTTTTGCATAAACTTATACAAGTTGTTCGAGATCGCATGAGTGTGTTTATATTTTCCGTGTACGCCAAGTATTTCTGCACTTAAACACGCCTCTTATAAAGGACTTGTATTGTTAAATTCTCTACAGCGGATACTGCTTGAGTAACAAAACGGTTTTCATAAACTGGTGTAACAGTTAGCCATTACCGATGCCATCAAATGGAAAGTGTTGAATATTGGTAACATACCGCCACTATGAAACTGTAAAGAGACGCTTGTGGATATTTCTATATGTGGATATGTGTAACAGTTAAACCGTGTGTTCCGAAGAGACAACACGTGTTGAATTGTTATTGGGGGAGATACACATGGGGGAATTGACACAATAATTCATATTGAGATACAGATTCGCTAATGTGAACGCATTATTTGATTGCATTTAATAAATATTATGTTGGAATAAGCGTTGTGTATACAGATCTGGAGTATGACTACAGTTCATAAAAAGATAAGGTTGCAAATGGTGATACACATATGAAGGCAACTCGGTTGATTAAAGGTTTGTATATTTGTAATTGGCATGCCATTATTCTTTTAAGCTCGAATTGGATATTTTAATTGAAAAGTTCTAGCGTGTTGTCTGGCTTGTATATAACATCAACTATATTACAATACTATGATAGTAAATGGATCCTTTTGCAAACAATATACGAGTAGACGCTAAATAAATTAATAGAAACGTTAAATAAGGAGTCGTGACAACGTCTCGAAAACCATAGCAACAATATTAATTATTTAATACTTAAATGTCACAGTTGACCACGCAGTTCGCAAAATGTACTATAATTTCGTTGAATTTAAACGTGTGTTATACGTACGAGGGGAGCCGTTGCGGCTACACATGTGATCTCATGCCTTATACTTGCTTACTACGAGATTCATGTGATACTTAAAACGAAAACAAAAAAAACAAGGCTAAACAAACAAACGATTAACCTTTATATTAAATGTGTTTGAAAAATATTAGAAGAAGTAATCATATGGTTTTCTATAAAATATTTTGTCAAACATGAAGTCACGATATCTTTTACAAATAAGACGAATATTATGCAGACGTAAATTAATATACTTGTGTTGCTTGATTATATCAAACGGCAAAGGCGCTTTCTCATTCGTGTTTAAATGGCACACTCACAAAACAGACATATTGGAATGTTTAGGTTTTCCGCTGAGCTTCACCCGCAAACGAACTGGCATTGTAAGCAAAGAATATATATCCTAACTTTGGAAAGTGTTGAACACCTTGACATTGTTTTGCATACATTGTGTAACATACCAAGTTTTTAACGACGTGATTTATGTCAACGTGGACCGCGTTGTGGATTGATATATGGCAGAACATTAAATATGTAAATATACTTTATAAAATGTTAACTGACACTGACCTTTCAGTGTTGTTTAAAATAAACAATGCGTTTGAAACAAATACAATACTATTTTATTATATATGTGAAGCTGCATTTGTTTCTTACAATTAAAGGATAATAATAATGTTATAGACAAGAAATGGATGTTTAAAATGTATTGTTAGATTTGAGTTGCCATACCAATGTGACCATTAATTTTCGGATGTTTTTTAATTAACCTATAAGGTCCACAACATATTACTGATTTTGTTTTATATAAGCAAAATATATTTGATATGCTTAAATCTTAAATAGTTCGTATGCAAAGAGAAAAAGCTAATGTACGTTTCTTAACATAGCTGAAGGCTTAAGTTTACATTCCGCAGCCAGAAATGTCATCAACGTTTTACTGCGAAACGTCATTGCTAAGCTGATGTGGCTAATGATAGTTACTAGAATGTGCTTTCCGTCCTCAATCGACTATAGCAGACATATTGGGGACGGGGATTTATCTACATACTTTAATGTATTTCCCAAGGGAAATTATTCGCATATTACACTTACGCCACAATAATGTTTGGTCAACAATGATGTGGCAGTTAATTATTATTGGCGGTATTATGTGGTGCAAAAAAATATTAAATGGACTTTTTCTCAGATTTGCCCATTTTCGAAGTGTAAGTAAATGTCTTTAATTGCTAGAGTTTTACCAAGGAAATCTTAAACTCTATTATAATAAAAAGAATACAATTTGTATAAAAGAGCATACAGTTATAGCATAAACTATTCGGTTATACGGACTGTTAGATGGATACTGCCAGTGTACACTTGATAAAAGAGATCCACGTTACAAAATGTAATGAGGATAGCATAATCAGTCAAAATCATTGAAATTATTCAATTGTTTAGCGTTTGTTACACTTTTTTAGTTCATCAATTTCAAATGATGTCAATTCATACACAAAGCTTTATTTTTAGCATGAGTCTACGTCATCATTGAATTTCGCTTCCTGATTTATAGTATGTTTTTATGTTTTGAAGTTTTGACTCAAACGTATACAATTGTCATTTCGTCAATGTGTGAACTTTACATTCCTTTTAAATTCAATCTCTATTGCCGACTTGTCAATTTAGTTTCATATTATTAAAATTGTATTTGCTATGTAACTAATAAAATAGGCACAGGTATCATAAAGCATTTGTGTTTCTAATGTGAAATATTGTTTGCTCGTATTCTAGCTGTTGACAATAAGCTCCTATAATAAGACTAGTTTCATTTCCTTTTGATTTTTCAACTTCATAGTATAAACCTATTGCTAATTAATAAAGTGTTTAAAAAAATGCAATGTGTTTATGGCTGAGGTTTACGAATATCACAGATGAACACACAAAATAGTATTTATATTACTCAGAAACATACCGTAACCAACCTATAAAAACATAATCTTCAAGTGAATTTGGTACTAGCTGAATACAACACTTTAAATAAAAAAAATGGTTTACCAGCAACGGCTGGAAAATTGCATCCAAACACAATACTTTAATTAAAATAAAGTTTAACGTACCCATAAATAAAATGATCTTGTGTAAAGTATCATAAACTGGGATATCAAAAGTATGTTTTTTTTTCAAAACCGTCTGTTAATCTGCTCAAAATAAGCCAACATTAACCGAGCTTAATGCTAATTTACCAGTACATTAAGGTGACCTGTGGAGGTCCCAGCGTGTTTTTTTATTGTAAGATCACCGTGCAAAAGAACAAGGTCACATGAGCATGTAACAATAAATTGGTTTCGGCATGGTATATAAAAGACGTTTTGTCCTGTCATTTCATCCTAAGTAACCCACCATATTAGTTCGCATAGTTAGCTAACCTCAGCTATATGTTTAACGAAATGTTTCCTCTGACAACCAATCATTACACATTTCCGTCTTCAAACCATGGACACAACCCTTGACGACGTTATTGCGGCACTTGTAACAACCATTCTATTTTCCGAACGTGAGTTTTTGTTTTCGCAATACACTTTTCTCGCCCTTGTATTAAACATTGCTCGAAAATTGATGTTGATTTTCTTGTAGTAATGTGGAACTGTGGTTAATCAATTGAATTGTTCTTGTGATATTGGGTCTATTTTATGGTTAATATAATACGGCACGCTTGTTAAACTAGAAAACTCATAGCAATATACGTGCAACGTTTAAGGATGACTTTTACCAAAACCCCATCGGCAATGCAACCAAAGCGTACATCCACCTATTTGTTCAAAGTGTTGTGCACGTTGCAATGTGCACATTCCTCGTATAATAAATTCATTGTAGAATAAATTGCAATCAAAGTGTACCGTATTGTGAAAGGTAAATGGACAAGATGGTACGCTTTCTAATCCTGACAGTTTTGTTTGTTATATACTGTGAGTGTAAAGTCCGCAATCATTTCAGCACATACTGTTTGACATGTACAATTATTCGATAGGTCATCGTCAAAGTAGGGAAATACAATATATATGTCTTTTAACTTTTCTTAAATGCTCAAGAAACATTCCGCAGAAATGTGATCAACTTTCTTCAGAAAACGTTGTTCTTTCCAGACGTTTACCGACAGACGTCATTACTAAGCTGATTGGACTAATGATAGTCCCTAGATTGTGCTTTCCATCCGCAATCGACCTTAACAGACACATTGAGAACATCCATCCGCAATCGACCTTAACAGACAAATTGAGAACGGAAATTTATCAACATACTTTTTGTATTTCCCAAAGGAATATAAAGCATAACCTTTTTCGCAATAATGGTTTGTCAAATGATGAAATGCGGCTAATAAAAGCAAACAATAGACGTAACTTTCTAGTACATAAACTTTAACGATATTGAGTATTGACAGTTCATTTACCATGTTATCTCATAAAACATTGCAATATAATTTCATTGGTTATAGTATGTACATGTTTATTCGCTCTGATACATTTCCATGTGCAACCATTTGATAATGCGTGTAGTGTATTGACTATCACATCAAAACAAGACTGGAAATTTTTAAAACTCAGCGACTTATCATGATAAGTTTGAATTTATGCTGTTTTAAATTCAATATTGTTTCTCAGAGAGTAAGTTTCATCAATGGGGAAAATAAAACCAACACATTGCCGACCGTAACTCACAGATATATTGATAATGTCATGTTAACTCTTTTCGCGTAAACACACATTCATTTCACGAGTGTCTTTAAAACAAACACAATATTGCGACATTATCAGACACATTATTATATTCAATTACTGACTTTAAATCATGCTCAGGTATGAACAATAAAAAATAAAAAACAAATACCTTCGTATTGAGTCAGAGTTGTTCATATGTGTTTCTGAATAATATTTAAATAGTGAACAGTGTACAAGAAACACATGCAATTTAAACGTTAGTCAGTGCTGACTAATTGTACACAATGTTCAATAAATCAAACACGGAACCATTCTATAACCTATTTCTACTGTTCATTTACTCCGTTCTTGTAATATCGTTGATAGTGTAGACCGACAATTAATTTAAGATCCTTGTCATTAGAGCGTTACGATAGCCGTAAGCTTGACGAGACATACTTCTTATGACTTGCTTAATGGCGCCGTAATTAAATTGATTTACAAGCACAACTCTTAAAAAACTATTGTCGACTTTTCTCCGCAGGATAAAATGCAGTGGATAATGATCATATAAAAGTTTTGTGATTATTAATATAAATGAACAGTCGTTGGTTTGGTTTGCTCGATGTTTCTATTTTATGCCAGTGAGAAAACTGATGTTCCCGTGTCCGTCATGATCGCCATGTCTGTCAGTTTGTCGGTTTGTTTTGCCACGCGTAGATTAAAAGTGTTCAAGCTAAGATGAAATAACTTTTCCAAAACATAACTCAAAACGTGTTCTCGGGAAAAACAATATATGCAGCGAAGTCTTTGATATATCCAAACGTTATTGGCCATTTAAAAGTCTTAAATAATTCCTTTCACAAGTTCATTTCGTGTTTTTGGGTAGTTGAAGTAGTAACAGTTATTCGAATCGGCTATTGTTCATTCTTGTCTTATACATTTATAACAAAACATTCTGTTCAAAAATTATAAATCTTTAAATCGACTGAAATATTTGCATTCATGAAAGGAAAGATGCCAGACGGGCTCTATCCATACTATCAAACAATTTTGGAAATGTTTTATTCGTGTTTTGAAAAGTTCTCATAAACTTGTGAGATTGATAAATCAGTTATTCTAATTTTAGAAACTAATGTTTTTGCTATTCTGTAGCGAAAATGACGTTATTTTTAAAATATCAAACTTCAACAACTCTGACATGCCTATATTTAAAAGAATATCTGATGTGTATGTAAGAGACTTCTCATTTCGGTAGCTTTCAAAAATGCTCGCCATAAACCATATATAAATGATGTTTTTTCCGGATTGGGAGTTGTTCCTACAAAATAGAACATACATGTTAACAGTAATGTTTGAGAATCCCATAATTTCTGCAACAGGAAATCGCAACCCACTGAGTATTTACCACTGATATATTAACTGACAATTGGAAAGTGTTAGATGTATTTTAATCACTTTACTCAAATGAACACACAAATATTAAATAACGAAGTAAGAATTATTGAACAACTCTTTAAAAAGTTTAATGTGATAAGTTTTGCAAATATATCAAATATTCAAACCATACTATAAGTAGTTCATGTGTGTGTTTCTTTTTAAATTTACATGTTGTCTTCATAATTAGGGCTAGTATATATTACCATAGTGTACTCACCTTTTCCTAAAACAGCAGACTATAGCTCAGGAAGTTGAAGAGACTTTTGTCATTTTATAGGATTGCTTCTAAGTTTTGAGATTGATACGGGCTAAGTGTTTAAATGTTTTACAAACATTTTTGCTTAATGTGTTAATTTTGAATCCTGTATAATGTTTTTTTTTCTTTTGTAACTGCCCATATTAAGGTTATGCACTACATAACAAAGTTTTCGTAACTAAAGATTTTCATTTATATTGTTAACCTTTTAGATTTCATTCCTCTTGCCAGTTTCTAGACAGGCGGCTTAACAGTTTGCGCGAAGAATCCAATAAAGTCCGTGTCGTTGTCGTCGATAGACAAAAAAGCTGAAATTAACTGTACTTTGGGTAAATACTTATAAGCAGTGGATGTCTCCTATGTCGGAAAACAGTATGGGTAGTTTATATAGAAATGCGTATGGCTTGTGTATTTCCTTCCATCGATGTGGAACACGACTTGGGGTTCTTACGATTTGTTATCTTTTACATCCGTATTTATTGTTTTATTTATTTATCTATTTTATGTATATTATTTATTTCTGCTTACAGTTTATTAATCAGAAAGAAAAACAAACGTAACCTCTTCAACATTGAATTATGAATATTGTTGATAAATAAAGGAAGTCTTAAAAGTTAAATTTGATGTATATTCAACAGTGTATTTCAACAAAAACAAACAAATGTCGTTTTTTTCTAAATCTAAAATGTGTGGTTGTAAAACAAACGACCGACACGTATTACCTTCACATTGCTATAACATCTAATTCGTTGATACGATTATTATATTGATTGAGAATTCATTTTCAATTAAACGATGATAAAGCTTTTTTTTATTGTTATTGTAGTGTAAAGTAAAACCTTCTAAGCTGTTGACCCTCAATGTACACCTTTATATACCTTGTTATATATCATCTGATAATGGGGCCTTTCTTGTTATGACGACAGTGGCACTACTAAAATACAATTTATAAAAGACCTATATGTGATGGTATTTATCAAATATCAAAGCTCTGCGACTTGTGGTTGAAGGGATTTTTCTTAAATAATGAGTGTGGCCTTTTTTAAGCATAAATCAAATAAACTCCGTAAAAAAACACTAAATGATGTGATACACGAAACTTTGTTTTAGGTAATTTACAACAACAGTCGATATAATACAGGTTACCATTGACACACACGGCTTGATGTGTACAGATCCTATGTCATGTTACATACAATTGTAATACAAATCATGCCAATGGGGTAAAGTGTTCCACGGCCCAGGCGGATGATAATTTTTTAAGGCGTTTTCGTATAGACGTGTTCAAAGAAATAAAACAAAGTTATATTACAGTAAGATTTTAAAGTTTTAAACACAGTAAAGCAATTGCTTGGTGGTGGGCTTTCCTTCTACGAAATGTGTTATAGTAATAGTTTTGCATTTTGTATATTTTAGTGGCACACAATTATGAAATTGACCAAATTTATTTCAAATGTTCACGGCAGTCAATTATTTTCGGTAACAATGTTACATTTTATTTTGCTTTTGTTTTATTCGCGTTTACATATAAACGGGTTCAAATACCTGGATTTAACCGTCTTTAAAACCTTTTATTCACATATATCAATGAAAAACAACCAAATTGACATTTGATCCACGAAAAACAGTCGTTAAGTTACATAAATATATACTTATTAAATACCTGCCTGTTATAAAATTATTTTCACGCAAATGTCTCTTGTCAACGAATACAAACATGATGGGATGAAAGAACCATATCTGTTGTTACTTAAAATATTGAAAGACATAATTGGTGTGACTGGAACGATCCGTATTGGATTTTATTTATAGCAACAATTCAAAACAGCACGTCAAGGACAAATAAACGGTAACATATGAAGATTGCCATAGATCAATAAAGTTGTACGTGCTTTCGTCTGCAAGATCTCAAATGTGTGGATAGCCTGAATGTTACCAGTTTATATCTGCATTAATGTAAGTGTACATAAATAGCAATGCTACTTGCGCTTAATAAACATCAAACAAATGTTAATCGGCTAGTTATCTCTGCTGACCAAGTTTAACAAATTGTCGGTAAAAATAGTATGGTTACAAGCATTGTGAACGTAATTGCAGAGCGCTTTTCCGATCGTTCTCTTTTTTAAAAGCTAAGAAAGTCAGTTGTTTTCACTTGTATCGCCAAAAAAGGGTAGGTAGGACGGCCAATCTTTTTCTTTCGTCAATTGTTTTTTTTTTAATTCAAAAATTAATTAGAATATTATATCAAATGCATAGTGTTTAAATTTATATTTCACATTACTATATTAGATAGTTAGTTTACAGTTTATTTAGAGACTGTTATCGAATGATGATAATTGATGAAAACATGTATAGTTATTTTAATAAAGCCAGCAAAAATGATCGAAACCTCAACCTGCAATACCAAAAAACCTAAGGATCCGCACACAAAATTAGGGTCAGTCGGGTAAGTGGAAACAAACAGCTTTATTCTCGCTTGAAGCTAAAATGTTGTTCTTCAGTGCACTGCTTTTTCGTTTTATGATCACATCTGTTTCATACAATGAATATGTACATTTATATTAAGATCGTGTTGTAAACCATCAACCGATTAAAGTTGTTCGAGATCGCGGAGTTGTTGGCGTGTTCAACATTTCCGTTTAATAACGTTTTTATGCACTTAAACAACGCCTACACTTTCAGACTTGTATTGCTTAATTCTCTACAGCGGATGCTGCTTAAGTAACAACCGGTTCACATGAACTGGTGTAACAGTTCACCATAAACGATGCCATTAAATGAAAAGTGTTGATTGTGGTAACATACCTCCGCAGTGAAACTGTGGTGAGACGGCTGGGGATATTTCTATCAGCGGATGTATTCCGAAGAGACGGCATGTATTGAATTGATGTTAGAGATACACATGGGGGAAGTGACACACTAATTCATATTTAGATACACTTTTGCTGATTAATCGAGTGCATGAATTAATTGCAATTAATTAATATTATGTTGGAATAATACAGATCGAGTGTGTGACTACAGTTCATATAAAATGAGATGAGAAATTTTGATATACATTGGTAGGCAGCTGAGTTGAGTATATGTAAGAATGTTTGTAATGGTCATTATTTTTGTCTATGATATTTGTTGAAGGTTGATTAGTCGATTGTAATTGATAAACTCTAGCGAGTTGTTTGGAATATAGAACACATCAATTATATTTATATATTATTAAAATAAATGAAACCTGTTGCAAACAATATAAGAGCAGATGCTAAATAAATTAATTGAAACTTGAAAGTATGAGTCCTGACAACGTCTTGGAAGCCATAGCAACACTATTTATGAATAGTATTGTGTCGTTGAACTTACACGTTTGCATCATGGAGCGGAGCCACTGCGGCTGTTATAAACGATACAAATGTGATCTTATGACTTATACTTGCTAAATAAGAGATCAATGTGATGCTTATCATAAAACGAAAAATAATCGAGCCTTTACAAACAATTAAACTTAATATTGCATGCGTTTGGCCACTATTACAAGATTTTAATCATGTGGTTTTCTATAAAAGAAATGCTCAAACATGACGTAAATATGTGTCATACAAATAGAGTTATACTATTCAAACTTTAATGAACATACGTCTATTGCTTGATTGTATCATACGACAAAGGCGCTTCCTCAAAGCTGTATAAATGACACACTCAGAAAAAGACATACTGTATCATTTAAGTTTTTCTGTCGACGTTCCCGAAAACGAACCAGTTATGTTATCAAAGCATATATGTCCTTTCTGTTGAAATGTTGAACACCTGGACCTTTTTTCGCATACATTGTGTAACATAGACTGTTTAAAACGACGTCATTTCTGTCAACGTGGACCGCTTTGTGAATTGATCTTTGGCAGAACATAAACTATGTTAACGAACGTTAGACAATCGAAGGTCAAACTGAGCTTTTAGTGTTGTTAATAATTAACAAGCTGTTTGAAGAATGCTTTTGCAGCATTTATATTTCTCATGCAAATAACATATTGTTGTATTATATATAAAAAGCCGCAATTTTTTCTTACAATTTAAGGTGAATGATTATGTTATAGACAAGACAATAAAGTCTGCAGATGTAATGTAAGATTTGCCACACCCATGTAAAAGTGTGTGCATTTTTGTAAATGAACCTTTTAGGTCCGCATTGTGTTCATATTGTTATATTTCAGCTCAAAATATTAGACATGCTAAATTCCGAACTATCTCATTAAAAAAGTGGGAAAAAAATCTAATTGAAGTATCTAAACACTGCTGAAGGCTTAAGTATACATTTCGAAACAAGATGTGCTATCGACGTTCTTCATAAAACTTTTCGTTGCAGGCTTTTTCTGAGAACCGTGATTACTAAGCCCATTAGACTAATGATATTTATTAGAATGTGCTTTCTGTCCGCAGTCGACTATAACAGACCTATGGGGACGGGGATTTATCTACATAATTTGTTGTATTTCCCAAGGGAAATTATTCGCGGAACTTTACACTTATGCCACAATAATGTTTGGGCAGTAATGCTGTGACCATTGACTCTTATTGGCTTTACTATGTCTTGCAAACATCAATATCTTAAACGGACTTGTTTTCATATTGTGGCATTGTTAAAGTGTGTCAGTAAATGCCTTCGACTGCTAGATGTTAACCTCAATTATAATGACAAGCATATAATTCAAGGAAAAAACCGAACCAGTGTTCTTTAGAGCAAACGG
This sequence comes from Dreissena rostriformis, assembly GCA_007657795.1. Lineage (NCBI taxonomy): Eukaryota > Metazoa > Mollusca > Bivalvia > Myida > Dreissenidae > Dreissena > Dreissena rostriformis. The sequence goes on along the minus strand of VMBQ01000060.1, from coordinate 480,495 downwards.
ATTTAGCCGAAACAACTCATCCAACCGGACGTGTGAATGGGTTTTGTCAGTTTATACTTGATATTAGTAATCCACATAATTTAACGAAAAAAAAATCCAAATTATTAAAATTATTCAATAGTTTCGCGTTTGTTACGCTTTATAAGTTTATCAATTTCGAAAACATATACGAAGCTGTATTTTGTAGTATGAATTTTGCTCCCTTATTTATTGTTTTTTTAATTATTTTTCGAATCTGTGACTAAAAGTTCAAAACTTGTGAATGTAGTATTGCATAATGCCAACTTTTATTTGCTTAGAAACAAATAAAATCATGCATGCGTGTTGTGTATTATGCTTTCACATCAAGTAAAATACCTATAGTATATATTGAACAAACATCATGACATTTAGTGATTTAAATTATTTAATTTCAATCCTAGTTTTCCCTTGGAAATATCTTTTCATAAAAATCGATCATGAAACAGACACAAAGTATATGTTCGTTGTCGAACAATGTCTTGGCAATACGTTATACCTCTTTCCGGTGTCGCATGTACATTTTATACGTGTCTACACGTTAGCTGCATTTTGAAGAATACTTTTATTGTACCGTTCATAGTTCGGCGCATACCAACACCAATATGAAGAAGTGAAACTCCAGAAGCTGCAGCAGTATTGCAGTTTTATCATACACACCTCTACCAAAACCATTTAATGATTCAAAGGAGAAGTAACGATGCTGATTTCAGAGCACCCCGTTTGTGTGGTCTAGCGTCTTGTTGAGAGGGCGTTCTTAAACTTCATATAATAATAATTGTGCAAATATTTTTCGTAATTTTCACATAATTTGTGTATTTGTTCAGTTGAGGCTGTAACTGTACAAACCCCAGGATGTTTTTTTTAGGGTGTACATGGTGTACAATAAAACAAAAACCACATATATAATTTAACGTAATTTGGTGCTAACTTGTTAAACAAAATGTTTTAACAACTGCGAGATAATAAATCACAGCAGAACCATTAAATTACTTATGTGTACATTGGTTATACGCTGAAATTGTAATATCGGTCCGTATCGAATTTGGCGAAGACCGCCATTTATATATATATCGTTGTTGTCGATAGACAAAGTAGCTGACATTTACTGTACTTTAGGTAAATTCTTAAAAGCATTTGACGTCTTATATGTCGGAACACATAATGGGCATTTTATATCGGAATTGGCTACGCTTTTGTATTTCCTTACTTCGATTCGAAAGGCGACGTATTGGGGTTCTTAAGTAATAAACAGTAATGTATATATAGGATCTGACATGAGTTGTCATATCATACCATATTTAATTAAACGAGTTCAAGAAGTTTGTTAATAAGCGAGCCTTTGGCGAGCTTACTAACAAATTTTCTGGACGAGTTTAATAAAAATATGGTATGATATGACAACGAGTGTCAGATCTTTTTTATCACGTGCTTTTAAACTAAATAAAATAAATCTTTATTGACCACACAAATGCTGATAGATCTAAAAGTTGTTTACTATCGTGACGTCATTTCATGTTGACGACGTCATTTCACCAAAATAAAGCCATGCGATTGGTTAGTTATTGATTATGTAGCCAATGAAAACGCTTAAAACTGTTGTATTACACATGTCCATGTACATCATTTATCTACTGTGGATCAATAAGAATAAAATGTTGAAGAGTTCAGTAAAACTCTTTAACATATTGGGGGTTTGGCAAAAATGTTTACCTTTTTGAACCGATGCGTATTAAAGTGTAGTGTCTTTTTTTATGGAGGTACAATGCATTATAATTACTTGTTTACTTTACTATCTACAAACTGAACCGATAACGCGCAAAAAGAATGATATTTATCTTTCTAGTAAGTGTTTATGCATACACAATTTTGTATCATAAAACTCATTCAAAATTAACATTATTTTTAAATAACTTAGTTCTATTTAAAGCGTTTCAGCCGTTATAACAACATTAATCGGCTTTTCGGTTGAGCTATCACTTGTAAACAAGAAAGCAAAGTTGACCCCTAGATGTTTCAATGTATTTTACTGTATACGTCCACAAACGTATGTGACCTGGGAGCGGTCAGTTTTACACAAGTTGCTTTATTTGAACAATATTTGTAAAATACTTATTATTTGATGTTACATACACAATATTAAACCTGTGGGAGTCATGGTTTTACAGAAGAAGAGTTTTTTTATTAATATGCTATATAAGTGTTATTGATCATACGAACTCTGGGGCGTCGCCAGTTTTGACCCAATGGACATGACCTAATGTACCTTTGTACATGAATTTAATTGTAATTGTACCTACCAAATATCAAACCTCTTGGATGTGTCGTTTAAATTATTAACAATTTATTATGTATTAATCACGTCATCCATGAGTGTGGTCAGTTTCGGTCCCAGATAATGATTAGAACAAACTTTGAAGAGCACCGCAATACGATTACTCAATAGAAATATTAAAGTCCTGATATGTAATATAAAAAAAATAGGTTTATATAAAAACCCTTCAGGTTTCAGAAGAGAAGATGTTTGTTTATTTAATGTTTTATATTTTTTAAGCCTATGCAAATCGTGTGACCCCTAGGGTAATACTGGTTTTTTACCCCAAGGACGTGATTAAAACAAACTAAGTTAAGAATATTATATAATGTAACACGCCAAATATCCAACCCTTGCGGTTCCAGAAAAGTTATTTACTACTAAACTTAATAGATAATCGGTCGGCTCGTTATGACCACAGTGAAATTGCTAAAAAGGAAAGTTCTTTGACTTAAAGTTTTAGATTTGTTTAAGTTATGCACTAAAAAAGCAATTATAAATCAAGTTCAGATCCTAAAAGCATAATATCAAATAAACTTCTTAGAGGACCGCTAAATGCTGTTACACATCAAATATATTAAATATTATATAAGTATTTTACAACTGTCGATATGAAGCATGTTGCCACTGGGGAGAAGCCTGTTATGAAACAAGGGACATGATTTGAACGCATGTTGCCCAAGAACTCTCTAATGTTACAAACCATATTTAATCAAATCATGCCTTCTGGGTTCAAAGCCAGGCGTAACATGATTTATCTGAATGTATAAAGTAACCACAGAGGTCTACATGAAGACAACTTTTGTACTCGTAATCCAGTAAAACATGACCATGTGGTGCGAAATCGACTTTACATTAGATTTATACGTTAAGTGCTTGTTCTCCCACATGGCAGGCGGATGATAATTTTCTCGGAGTATTCCAATATAATGTGATGTCTTGTCGTCTATTCTTTAATAGAAAAAAAAAACAAAAAAAAGTTTATTTCATCCTCAAATGGAGGGAATATTCTGTTCTTCGCACAAATTAAATATTTCTGATGAATTTTCCAAAGTTGTCCTAGGATTCGGTACTTAACTTGAGAGTGCATGTTTTCGACAATGCGAGTAATATATATGGAAAGGGCCATATTCATCTAAACAATTCACGAGGTAAATTTATGTCGTTAACAATATAACATTGGTTATGCTTTTGGTTTACTAGCTTTATTACATACACAAGTTAAATATTAACATTTGTCACAATTTTTGAATACGAAAACAAACCCCATTGTCATTTGATTGACCAAAAACAGTTATCATTCATTACAATCGTTCCCATGCATAAACGACACATACGGTCGTGTGTGTGAAGATCATAAATGTTATTATGATCCTTTATATATAGTATAATTTGTTGAACAAAAAATAACACAACTGTGCCCACTTTGCCTTAACTTTTTTTTAATATTTGCACTTTATAGAATACCTCGCAAGCACATGCCCCTTGTCAGCGAACACAAACATAATGAGATAAAACACTTGTAGCTTAAGTAACTTCAAATATGGAACGATCAGCATAGGAGTTTACTTGCTGCAAACATTCAAAACAATTCGTCAAGGACAAAAAATCTCGTTAAGGACAACAAAACTGATACATATACAGTTTGCTGTGGACCAATAAAGTTGAACGTGCTTGTGTCTGCAATAACTCGAATGTATCGATAGCATTCATGTTGCTAGTTTATATCTGTGCTATGTAAGTTCATATGAATAATGAGTCTTCTTAAATTTCTCTATCAATATATTTAAAATATTTATATATTCTCATCATCTCCCAGTTTGTGTTAATTGGTAAGTTATCTCCGATGACCAACTTCTACAAAGTGCCGTGTTAAAACCATGTATACAAGCTTGTAGGCGTGATTGCATTGCGCTGTTGAGATCTTCCATTAAGACCACAAAAGTTATTTGTTTCGACTAATATCACCAAAGGGTATAGAGTTTGCCACCCATATTTGGTCGTTGACTTGTTTTATTCCCTATTTAATTAGAATATATAATTAAAGCAAATTTCCAAATTTCTATTTGAACGTATTTATTATCTTATTTATTTAATGTAAAGTTTATATAATTTGAGGTAGATTATTGATTGCAACATTAATTGCATTTTAAGTGAATTTAGCAACAATGATCTTAAACTCAACCAGAACTACCAAAAACGTGTCTGATCGGCACACACAAATTAATGTTCATCGGGTGGTAACAAACAACTTGTTTTTCGCTTAACGTAAACTGTTCTTTCGCTTTTGATCACATCTATTTCCTACCATACATTTGTACATGTATTGTATAGTTCGTTTTGTAAAGTAGCCGTTTGGTTATTAAATAAAGCTTTCGTACAAAATGCTTTAACCATTTGTTTAAATGCACCTTTGGAATTCACCAATTAAAGTTATTTGAGATCGCGGTTGTGTATTCATCTTTTCCGTGTATATTAAATATTTTTGCTTTTAAACAACGCCTACAGTTAAAGGCGTGTAAAGTTAGTTTCTCTACATCGAACTGATTAAGTAACAAAACGGTTAACATGAACTGCTGTAACAGTTTACCATAAACTATGCCGTTAAATGGAAAGTGTTTAATGGTGGTAACATATCCCGCTATAAAACTGTGATTAGACGCATGTGGATATTTATATGTGGGGATATTTGTAACAGTTTAGGAGTGTGTTCCGAAGAGACAACATGTATTGGCTTGTTAATGAAGATACGCATGCAGGAAAAGACACAATAACTCGTATTTAGATAAAATAGCATATTACATTATTGCGGAATATCTGCGTAGCTAAATATAAAATGATTATTATTCACGCTTTAACGAAGGGAGGAAAGAAAAACGCCTAACGATTTGAGGTCAACAAGTCAGTGATCAATGTCTCAGAGGCTTATTTAAGTAAATTCGTTTCCAAACGATTTCTTGGGAATGTTTTTTCCTGTGATCATGTAGATTCCGTATAATATACTCAGAACACTTTTACTTTTACCAACGATAATGCAAATTGATATTGGGATTATTTGGGTCGTAAGAAAAAAGGCTTACGTTTAAAGTAATCAGGTCAAAGGTCCATGTCACAGGCGTTTGTATTTGAAATTGGTTTCCACAAAATATTTAGAGGGCGCTTTGAAAACTTGAAATCTAAATTGCTAAGCTGATTAATTGGACGAAAAGAAAGATGCGTGTTAATTAAGAGTTTATCATGTCAACAATCAAGGTCGCTTGGGATTTGTACATGGAAATTGCATCATCACAATTTACAAAGAATTAGTTGTGTATGTTAGTCTTCATTAAGGATGATGACTTAGATTTTTTCAAATCCATAGATCAAAGGTCAAGACACATGGACGACTTAAAAGTCGGAGGGATTGGGGGCGGGGGTGGGGGGAAGGAATACTTTCACAAAATTTTCTTGTTAATACATGCCGTCTCGGTGATTTTTTTTTTTAAATAATCAAGAATGAATTATTTTGAGTATATCCTACCATTCTTATGGTACCTCATTAGAGGCGGGTGGAGGGGGGAGGGCTCTGTCTTGTCCATCCGGCCATCCGAGTCTTAGGCCACGCCTTACACAATTGTATCACTGCTCCATTGATAAAATATTTATCATAGTCCTAAATTCTTGGACCATGACATTGGTTTTTAATGGATGCAGTGTTGTCAGAGATAATTTTAGTTTTGGCTCTTTTAAGAGATTAAATTATTTTCTTTCACACATGCATTTCAAGTTTGTTGGTAATTATATAAGTCGGGTCTCATAATTCTATAAACAACACATATTGTTCAAATAAAGTGATACTATATTTCAATCAGCAATTTTTTGGCATCCACGACATAGTTTCATTCTTTATTCTCACGATCACACTTATTTTTCCCTGTTTCAGATACTGCCTCAACCCAGAGCCATTCTAGATTGATTTAAGACGGACTCCATCAATGCTGCATAAGATAAACAGCAGATAAAAAGTAAGTATTTGTATTATTTACCGACTGATATCGTAGTTACAACTGCTGGATAACAATTAACGGCGTTCAGGGAAACTTGGCAAAACGCATTTGCGTAAAGTGTCATCCCAGAATAGCCTGTGCAGTCCGCACAAGCTAATCAGGGACGACACTTTCCGCCTAGACTGGATTTTCGTTTAGATGAGAAGTCCTTTTAACGAAAATGTTTGTAAAAGCGGAATGTGCCGTTACTGATTAGCCTGTGCAGACTGCATGGCTGATCTGGGGCGATACTTTACGCACAGGCATTAAGTCAAGTTTTCTCAGAACGGAGTTCAAAATATTCACATATGGCCTTTGAAAGCATTTTCGAATCAACCATACAGATGAAAGGATACTTTATTGCATCGAATGGGATGTAATGCTCGTAAATAAAGTGTAACAATATATCATGCAACTACGCAAAAACGAAAAACACGTCAATATAGAGAAACCGGGATTGTTTTCAAAATGTTGCTTGCTCATTCACTGTGTTTTATTATTCTAATCTATGTCTGCATGTTAGTGAACTACATACTAAGTTTCAGAAATTGAAAAGAAACATTTTGCTAGTGTAGGTTACTATCACATGGACCTTAAAGTGACTTGCCCTAAATGTTAATTCAAAGCATATAAGCATATAAGCTACATAAAACCGCAATTATAGTTAGATATTTCTATCCACACTCAAGCTATTGAGCAGAAAATGTTTGTTTCTGTAATTATAAGTAACCATGACCTTGACCTAGACCTACAACCAATTGGTTCTAAATGCTTAACTATTCTTGGTGCAAAATATAAATTTAAAATGACGTTATAAAGCGGACTTTTTATGTTATGAAACAGTGATCATAGAAAGCGTGGTAGAATACACTCATAATATTGTTGTGCCTATACATACTTTTTGTCATATGAGATTTTAGTAATTGAAGCAGCCATTATCACAGTTTAAGTGATATGAATAGCATATGATTAAACTTCAGTTTCAACTCAACGAAACAAGAAAGATAATGCATTTTCATTAAGTCATACAAAGCCGTACTGCGATATTGCTGTTCAAACAATATGCATCGATTACAAAAGATGCATTAACGGTGCATACCCAAGGAATGTCATTTGAGATTTATTCTAATCGCAAAACCAGGTACATTAGTTCAAATAATGGTCGCACGAAAATTATGAACGATTAGGCTATCTGTCACGACAATTATGAACGATTAGACTATCTGTCACGACAATTATGAACGATTAGACTATCTGTCACGTCCGGGTGCTTCTGCAAGATATGCTTTGTATTTTAGTTCGAACACACCTGGTTTGTTGGGTGAAATATATGGGCCTTAACGGAACGTAATGCATTTGCGTAAATTGTCGTCTAAGATTAGCCTGTGCAGTCAACACAGGAAACACATCTTTTTTTAGATATGCGATGAAGTTGTCTTGTTAATTGCTTGAGCTAAAGTTATGTTCGAATTTTACACACAAGTCATGGTATTGACAATTTTTTCTTTGATTTTCAGGTTTTGATTTTCTCATTATTATTCCAACGACCTCTACACGCAGTGATTTGGGTTCACGTATCAAACAAATCTTTCAAAATGTCAAAGGTAACCATATACAATTGACTTTTTTCATACAAACATGAAACAAGTTTTAACAGTCTATATGCTACTATTAATACTAGTTTACAATTTTGAATTCTTACAATATACACGATATTCATTTTATCTCTAGTATAATGGCGATATGATTGAATTAACATTCGTCTTAACTTCACATTCATCTTAACCTTGTTGAGGTAATGACCTATTCGCGGTGGTGTGGTGGATGAGGTGTCCGCCTAGCGATCGGGAGTTCGTGAGTTCGCTTCCTACTCATGGAGCGTTCTAACATTCGTGTTAATCTTCACCTTCGTGTTAACCTTTACATTCGTGCTGACCCTTACATTCGTGTTAACCTGTACATTTGCCTTAACCTTTACATTCGTCTTAACAAATGGTGTGTTTTTGTAGACATGGCTTGTCCTGTATATTACTCACTCATGAACACTTAGCCAATTTATAGCAACGGGTTGTCATGAGTATATTAATGTTTCAGTACCGTATGATGGACCTAACCCGGAACCTCCGCTTTCGTATCGATACGGCGGAAAATGATTCAATAATCGCTTACGTGGAGCAGCGCCCGGCCGAATACGACAACATCGGCGCCTTGTACTACGTCGTCGCTGTTGTCCTGATATACGGCCTATCTATCGTCATGATGATTGCGTCACACATCCGGCGTAACAAACAGGACGGTCAGCTGCGCTCATACTTGAAGGAAATGGCGGCGCTGCGGAAGAAGAACCGTCGGGAGCAGTTGCTAGAGAAGATGACGACGTTGGCAACAAAGTCCGGTTATGTCAATAGTCCTAACAAAACACAAGAGACGTCATTTACTGACGCAAAGAATACAAATGGGTTGAAGCCCGGGACGCCATTGTTCTTCCGAATACCTAGTGACGACTTGGACGGATCCACGCGAGACATTTCAAAGGCTAGTTACAGTGACACGGACTCGGTGTTTCAGTTTAACCCCGACGCTCTGACGCCTAAAACAGAGTCTCCTAAAACTCCGCGCATTTCACCGTCTAAGTTACTTACGCCCAAAATGAATCGTTCTGACGGACGAACTTTCTTTCAAGTCATCAACGAAAACGCGCCTCTATGATCATATATATTGTTGCGCCCTTTTGTGTGATATCATATGATAAATATGTAATGAGTGTTAGACAGAGTATAAACCACAGTGCTATATTACGTAAGAACAGGCCCTTGTAAGTTTTAAGAGTTTATGTGTACAGAACATAGACGAGATTTCTTTTCCTGTTGTGTGTTATTTCATCCTAGTGTTTGGTATATACATTATCCTCACGTGAACCTGTGTATATGTGCTTTTCTCATATGGCGATTTCTTTCAAAAGATATCTGTGTTGTCAGTGGTTATAGTATATAGGCCATGTTGAAAAACAAACTACAACTGATGATGTGCAATGTGTAACACTTTTATAAGAGTACCAGAACGAACACAGTTTGGAAATTGAGGATACGTGAGTATACACAAGGCGTCATATATTTCAGAGATACTATTTTGTTCTGATTTTACATTATTTAATATGACAAGAATTATACGTATTAAGTGCTCGGTGATCATCGAGATTGTTATCTAGGTTTACCAGTTCACTTTTTCAATAAAAGCGTAGAAAGTATATCAGCCATATAATCATATTTGAATGGACCACTCGATGTTCAGTTGATTATAACGTATACATGACATGTGTTTTAACGACTTACTTTGTATTTGTGAATATTAAATATTTGCAGTAGAAGCGATCAATTTTAAATCAGATGGCATTGACAATAGCTATGTCTTATTACAAATAATGTATGAGGCAAATGTATAGTTTAAGACAGCACACATCTTTCGAGTATAAACTTTCACAACTTAAGTATAATATGTTCGAATGGACCTTTTTAAAATTTGTTTAACCGAAACAAGCATGTATTTTAGCGTGTCATGTATGTACAGTTAATAATTGTATTGTGTCTGTAAAATTGTAAACAGTAACTTAAACTGGGATCATCTTTTTTTTGCTGAAATAGCAATATATACACTCAAGTTAACACGATGACCCTTGTGATTTGGTAGAAATATGCCACAGCTTTGACTAAGGGAGTCTCGTTTTTGGAAAACTGTGCTTAATGCATGTGCGGTAAGTGTCATCTCAGGTTAGCCTGTGAGATGGTTCAATGTCATGTCAAGGTAGCTGGAGATTGGGTGTCATGAGCAAGGTCCTCGTTTCTTAAAATAGACCAACCTTTTTGTGTGGTCAATTTATGAATATCAATAAAGTTGCCGATTTGAGATGAACAATTTCGATTGTGTGCATACTACAGTTTCACTCTTTAATAGCAGTTACTTCTTAGGTATGTATGTGATTAATTGTATTATTTACTTATTCAGGTTTGCCTTTAGTCTATCCATTAAATATAAAGAAATTCCTCATTGAATACGATGCAAAAATATTAACGCGAAGACTTTCTAGCGGTCGAGATATTAATTACCATTAGCGTAAACCACTTAGTCAATCCATGGTTTCTAATGTACCTCCATCAATACCATCATTAGTGACAAACTAGACAGAACGTGCTTGTGATATACGGCATCTAAGAGAGTACTGACTGTCGAATGCAATGTTTCAAGAATCTTACGCGAACTCAGCTGATATTAGTGCTTTTAAGAATAACATCGTGACCGAAATCATATACCTGTAATTATTTTTATTAAACCGACGTTATAAAAAAGCTTAAAAGTACTTTTCTGTCTGTGTATCTCTGAGCAAAAACACGTGGTAATGCGAATTATCCTTTTTCTACCGTATTTTTCTGCAAATAAGAAACTAAGCAAAACCACAATTTACTATTATCAACATTAATGGAAATAGTGTAAATGACATGAAAATTATTGCGAATAATGGACACACTCACAAAATACATCTGCGTGTGATCTTATTATGGCAAGTAACCGACAGCAACCAATAAAGCATTTGCATAACCATTCAGAAAACACAAAACACCATGAATTAAACTGTGTAAACTCATGGGAACTGTAAATGCGAAACATGTATGCGATTATACACTAAAGCTTAATTTTTCCGAAAATGCAGATATTTCATTCATTTGCGATACAAAAATCTTTATCACAGTATTATGCAAACTTAATGCTTTTTAGAGCTGCTTCATCTGTGTGATTATAAACTGTTATGGCGTTTGCAAACCAAAAGAAGGCGGTAATGTTTTACACGTTATTCAGTGGTCATGCACAAATAAACTTTAAATGTGCGTTATCGATCAACGAAACAATGTGGATAAGTGTTACATGACAAAATAAAAACACTATTTGGGACTCAATTAATCAATTGTTCCTGGATTGTTTGAAGACTTCTGTATTGGGTTTCTATAATAACAATTCAATATATTAAAGGGACTGTAAACCACGAATGACGAAAACAGAAAAGTTCTAAATTACAGTATTTTTTTACAATTATTAGTTTATATTGATAAAAAATTACGACTGGTATATAACATTACTTGATAAAAGTTCATATTTTCAGTATATTCGGTAATAAAATTTCGCGATGGGAAATCGAAAGTACATCTAGAAAATAGGGGACATAACGATATACGCACTATAAATAACGCAAGTAGATTGATCATCTTATAAATAAAATATATACAATTCACTACGCATGCACAATTTGCATTCCTGTGTTTACCACGTGACGATGATGATCAATCTACTTTGCGGTATTTATAGTTAAGTGGTAGTTACCCGGTAGACATACCCATTAAAAATAAAAATAAATAAAAATAAAGTAAAAATAAAAAATAAAAACTTTGTTCAGGTAATGTTTTATACCAGTCGTGATATTTTAATCAATGTAAACTAATAATTGTAAAAAATACGGTATTTTAGAACTGTTCTTTTTTTCGTCATTCGTGGTGTACAGTCCCTTTAAGCTGAATTATATTATTACGTCTCCCCTTGCACATAAAATGCGTTAAAGATGGTTGATATATCTCCCCGATGTATTAAATCGTTAGCGACATGAAACGGATATATTCGCTTTAATATGTGTGTTCATTTGTATGCATCTAATTTATTATGCACACGTAGATTTGCAATTCAATAGCAAAATCTAATTGATAGTCTGAGACAAATAATAATAAACATAAGTTTAACGAGGATTCTATCTAGAGGTCAATACATTAACTACCATTAATTAAAGCCATCAAGTCAGTTCATTGAAGGATCCCGTTTTATATGGTATGCATCGTAGTTTCATCAATACGATTACGTTACCATTAGTTACAACCTTGAAAGAAAGTACAAGAAATAAACCATTTGTTAGAAATTTATGGGATTACTTTTGCGCTGTTTTAAAAGTCTCTTGCGCTTTGAAGTTGATAACGATTTTCTTAATTCTTCTCTTAAAGTGGTATCTGTTATGTTAGTGCTATAAGAGAAAAAGTGTCAATATAATCATATGATGTTTTATGTTTGTTACCATAACAGACGTAATGAAGTTCGCTTAGAGAAGTGTTGTTTTTTTCTGTCTGTGTTTTTATGCGTTCATGCGAATCATTTAAATATTCGATTCCATTTTCACCTGAATTGTCTGCATACGTATGTGAAACAAAAAACAGCGCTTCACTGTGATCGTTTTTTTGCATAATATGTTGAATAATTATACAAAACCACATAATAAACAAAGACAAAGTCCAGTTCGACTGCTTTTATTTACGCAAGGGACCAACATTCAATAATAAAGCACATCACACAGTGTATGCAGAAATTGTCGTGCCTGTTTAGCCTTTGATTTATTCTCTATTAAGTATGTCGATTAAAATGGGTTTCATAGCTGCAAATGGTGAACTTTTGTTTTATAGCTTTCACTCAATATGAATTGCTGTACCAATTCAAGAATCAGTACATTGTCACCTATACCATGATATAAATAGTTGAATATGACACGTACAAATGCCCAACATTTTATCACATGCTATACCTTGTTTTCCATGTAATACAAACATAACGTATTGTTTAAATTACACATGTGTTATACAACATTTTTAAGCGTTTTCATTGGCTACAGAATCAATAACTAACCAATCGCATGGCTTTATTTTGGTGAAATGACGTCGTCAACATGAAATGACGTCACGACAGTAAACAACTTTTAGATCTATCAGCATTTGTTTGATCAATTAAGATGTATTTTATTTCGTTTAAAAGCATGTGATAAAAAAGAGCTGACACTCGTTGTCATATCATACCATATTAGTCCAGTCAATCTAGCCCACAAATAGGCTAAACCTCAAACAAATTGCAACAGAAAGTATGATGACTGATTTTGATACTTCAACCCTCACTCTTAAACATATCAAAAGTCTAGAAGAATCTGATACGGGGAAAACTTAAAAAAAAAAACAATTGTATAAGTATTGTCTAAACGGGAGAAAATAACAAAAAAATATATACTCAATCACATAGTTAATAATTGTGAATGGTCTATTTTTTGTTTTCAAATCTGCAATTGTAGGTGTCCTTTGTTTTGAATTAATAAACTAAACAATACTTATGCATTTCTAAGTTTATTAAGCAAACTTAAAATTGTCAAATTATAAGTTATTGACCAAACAATAGTTAAAGAGTGGGTGGGGTATTTCAGTATGTACACATTAGAAAATGCCCGGTGAACGTAAACAGAAATGTGTTGTTTTTTTTCTAAATAAGTTATATTTATCCAAATGAATCTTTATAATGTGGACAAGTTATCGTATGCTTTTACTATATTGTGCTTATATACATATATATTATTTTAAAATCATTGCTTTAACTCATAATTACCTGCGGCAAATTTTGGCAAACGATTTATTTATTTAAAAAAAGCAAATATCTGCCTTTTGTGGGCATGAACTTTAAGTCTATTGTCCATATAGCACCCGAAAACATTGTTACAAAGGATTATTGACCTATTATGAGTAATTACTCATTTTATAACAATACTTTGATTGTCTGCTTTAAAGGGACTGTCAACCACAAATGACGAAAAAAATAAAGTTCTAAAATACTGTATTTTTTTTACAATTATTTGACGGTACACGGCATCTGCAGCTGCTGCTGGCAAGTCGGACACAATTTCCAAACGTGAACGAAAGGCAGCAGCCCAATCATCTTTGTTTGTTCCAAAGATGTCTTGAAATGTCCTCTGAAAGTCACGAGTCTGAACAGCCAATACAGCATGGCCGTTTTTTTCTTAATACATATTGCCGGCTAAACAAAACAAGCAGTGTTCTTTAAAAAAATAAATGAATCAAGTTTGGATCTTGTTGCACTACATTCAGATTATTGGATCTTCTGTTATTCATCCTGGGAAATTATATTTTGATTACAATACTATTTTCTACATTCCACATGACAAACTGACCGGGTCTGTCAAATATGGTATTACTTTGTGTTTTGTTCTTGCTCCGTTTATCGAACTGCACCATTTCTCTGTAAGCGTTGCTGATTTTTTTGCATCGTCTATACAGATATTGCAAATTATGCACAGTTCCTTGTTACTGGACATTCTGGAATAGGACAAAAACGTGTATGCATATATTAATACAAAAACCCTAAAACTTTAAATTATAATAATTTAGAGCTAGTTTTATCAATTTTGTTTCAGCGAGTTAAATAACAAAAGATTTTATGGCTTGAATAGGCTTCCGTAGTTTTTTTGTTTTTCTCGCCACCGCTATAAATCGATTTTTCAATAGAGGAAAATAGCTTTATCAATCAAAAGCATAATATAATGACACGTGAAGAAGAAATATGAAACAAAACACAAAATGAATGATTGAGGCTTCTTTTTTTTTAAACGATACATTCTTTTTATTATTTTATTTACATTAAAGCGGGACTGTACGATTTTGTCAAATATTTATGATTTTTTTTTAAATGTGTTAAAAATTAGTATACATATATTTCAATATAAATTAAAATAAAAGTTAAGAAGAACATGTGTCGAAAAATGCGAAATAAGCCAGATATTTAAATCTGAAAGCTTAAATGGCTGGAAGCCAAATAAGCCAGCATGTATATCATGCATGTACGATGTGAATCTAAATTTAGTTTTAGTGCAGATTCGTTCATACGACACAAAGACACAATTTTGTTTCCTTACAAATACGAGTAAAAGTGTCGGCATCGGCTTTAACCAGCGCTAACTTGTCTTTGCTGCATTTTATAAAACTCGTCTTCAAAGTATAATTTTTATTGCCTATTTTGAGTCATCGTAACATAATTTAATCAATATATTAAAATTTAACACATGTAAAAATCGTACAGTCCCGCTTTAACATCAATGTGAAAACTCGAAAACACATTACATTTTTCATTTACGGACATTCTCCACCGTTAAAACCTGTATGCGCTAAAATATAAACTATTTAATAAAAGATATGAATTGACTTATCTTTCTCATTCGAATTAGTCCATTGTATTCAATTTTCCGGCTTTTAAGAAATTATCGAAACCCACGTCGTATCGATTAAATGCAGACGATGCTATTTGTGTGTAGATCTACTGTAGTCGAGACTGTTCACAAAATATCATTTAACATTATTAAAATTAAATCATAAATTTTACAACTTCCCCCAAAGTAATTTTTCTAGACTTTTTATATGATTAATATAATCCTTTAATCAACATATTTACGCACTCAGAAATTATGTTGCAATTAGTTTGAGGTCAAAGTGTAGATTGACTGGACTATATTTTATTAAACTCGTCCAGGAAATTCGTAAGTAAGCTCGCCAAAGGCTCACTTACTAATAAAATTCCTGAATTCGTTCAATAAAATATGGTATGATATGACAACTCATGTCAGATCCTATATATATGTGATTCCATCTATTCAGTTTTAAGAAATGCAAACCTTAAATTAAAAGTAATTAATTCATGGTTGAGGGTGTATGTATCGAAACGGTTTTCGATTCTAAATACAAAGCTCGGAGCGGCTTCCTTATAACAATGTTGTTTTAGTAGATTACTTTCCTTTTTTTTCAGTATAATTGTATTTAATGAACTGAGAATGTCAAAACAAAACTCGATTCAATACAATTTCCTGTTAGCCATATTCTCGCAGTAAATGTTTTTTAAACACACGCACTTGACATTCTTGGCTTTATATCGATTTCGTAATTACGATGGAAGATAGTTCATTGTGTTTTACAACGTTTTTGTCAGTTTGTCGCAAGCGTTAAGAGAAAACATCAACAAAGTTTGCTTGCATCAGCGACTGAATGAGCGGATAAAGTGATCAATGTAACTGCTTTTTCTTCATATGAGCCGCGTTCTGAGAAAACTGGGCGTTATGCAAGTGCGTAAAGTGTCATCGCAGATTAGCCTTTCCGTCTAGACTGGATTTTCGTTAAGAAGATACTTCCTTTTTACCAAAGATTCCCTTAAAGCGGAAAGTGATGTCCTTCAATTTCATGTAAGGTCTGAACAGTCAAATCTGGGACTTCACTTTACGCTCATGCATTAAATAGATAATAAAAGGTAAGTGTTGATTATAGATCAGGTTTTTCATGCGTGGCTTAGAAATCAAAAAGCACGAGCCTTGGCATTAACCTATTATTCTATTTATCCCACTTTTTATTCAGTTAACCTTTTCATTTAAACAAAATAAGAATAACTGGATAATTTCGCTGAATTTATGACGTCATCATGTTAAAAAAATGACGTCATTTCGTGCCGTGTATTATAGCAGAAATTTATTCAACGGGGCTTTAATCAACCGAATTCGCTGGTAAAGTGGGATAAACCTTTATTGACCGCAGACTAATCTCTTTTTCAATAAGGACACTGAGCATTGTGTCAAACAGTGTTTGGTAAAACTTAATTTCATTGCAATAACGTAAGCATTTACATGTAACAAACATCTTGCCTTGTTTCTGATTGTTAATGCACATGCAGCTTCATCAACTTAATCATTACTCGTACTTTAATCAAAACATGGCGGTTGAACAATGTAATTCTAAAAAGTCGTTATTGTCTCGATATAATTTTTGGTTTATATCATATAAGAATTACTATTTATCAAACGTTAAAAAAAACAGCGACAACATTGTTTTTCTCTATTTCGCATCTAAATCTTCAAATACTTGTTAGAATTGTGATGTTAAGTGCGTGCCGTTTAATGAGCGTTAAAACACTGGTTTCAGGCTTCAGGCGTGATTACAATGAAATGTGAACGCTATTATAACGGATATCGATTACGACGTATTTTTTATGAATTATATGGTATTTTCCATCATGTAATGGAAACTAATATGTTATGGTACAATCTGAGCTTTCAATGCGTGGTGTTATGGTACAATCTAAGCTTTCAATGCGGAGTGTTACGGTACAATCTAAGCTTTCAATTCGTGGTGTTCTGGTACAATCTAAGCTTTCAATGCGTTGTGTTCTGGTACAATCTTAGCTTTCAATGCGTGGTGTTATGGTACAATCTAAGCTTGCAATGCGGAGTGTTATGGTACAATCTAAGCTTTCAATGCGTGGTGTTATGGTACAATGTAAGCTTTCAATGCGGAGTGTTATGGTACAATCTAAGCTTTCAATGCGTAGTGTTATGGTACAATCTAAGCTTTCAATGCGTAGTGTTATGGTACAATAAAATCTCAATGCGGAGTGTTATGGTACAATCAAAGCTTTAAATGCGGAGTGTCATGGTACAATCCAAGCTTTAAATGCGGAGTGTTATGGTACAATCAATGCTTTAAATGCGGAATGTTATGGTACAGTCAAAGCTTTAAATGTGAAGTGTTATGGAACATAAATTCGCATATAACTTATTGTTTGTATATTTTTATGAACTGTTTTATGTATGTTAAACGTGGATGATGACATGCCTGCATATTACTTTTTATTATACCTCACTTTTATTCACAATGCTAAACTCCCATAGGCCATCGTGACATAGAAATACTGTCAGACCCAGCGGGAAAAAATGTACTGTCCAAAAAATACTGTCGCCCGCTACCTTAGCAATCACGTGCGGAATTCAGACCCAGCGGGAAAAAAATACTGTCCAAAAAATACTATCGCCCGCTACCTTAGCAATCACGTGCGGAATTGTACATAGAGAATACTAGGTCGGTGCCGAATAAAGCGAAGTTTATTTTGCGAGGCTTAGAAAATCTGAACCACGAGCCTTGGCGAGTGGTTCAGATTTTCGGGCCGAGCAAAATAAACTGCGCTTTATTCGGCACCGACCTAGTATTCGATTTATCCCATCAATATTCTATTTATCCTACATTTTTTTATAATTGATTTGTTTCTTATGCAATCAAAAATCAAAATCAGATAAAATTAACTGAATCTAACCTTGCGTAGTAATATTAAAATTGTGTGTGATCTTTCCCGATTACGCCACTCGAAATAGTCCTTAGGAATTCCACGCAAAAGCAGAGTAA
>VMBQ01000060.1:375285-460162 GCA_007657795.1 Dreissena rostriformis | reverse complement strand
TTAAAGGGACTGTCCACTAGATTTTGGCATGTATTGAAGCATGTCATTAAATGCTCTATATTGATAAATTCAAACATTTGACCTAAAAATCTGCAGTTAAAAAACAAGAATACAATTTAAAAAGGGAAAAAAAGTAAACCTCATCAGGGCTCGAACCAGTGACCATCGGGGTCCTGGAGTAAAAACCAATTAGACCGCTCGGCCATCCTGACAAGTATGTACGATAGCCGTATTTTATACCATATATAAGCAATCCTCGTAGTTTTACAAAATATAGCGACAATAACAGAACTTTCCAAATTATTCAATCGTTTCGCGTCGAACGACGCTTTATGATTTTGAGGTTTTCAAATCGTCAAAAGATGCATATAATGGATATTTTGGAGCATTGTAAATGGTCAGTATTACTATTTCCTCAAAAATATCATAACAAACGCGAAAATTTGCGAATATGAAACAACTTTTTTTAATTTTGTCAATTTACCAATCTGTTGGACGGCCTCTTTAAACTATGCGACACATCAGTTGTAATGAAAAGTCGTACAATCTGTTTGAATTTATAACATTGTTTGACTTGTGCACGATGTCAGTGTGTGGTTTATATGAGCCTTGTTCTTCGAAAACTAGGCTTAATTTATGTGCGTAAAGTGCCGTGTAAGATTAGCCTTAGCAGTCATCACAGGCTAATCTGGGACGACACTTTCCGCTTCTATGGAATTGTTTGTTTTAAGGAAGTATCTTCAAACGAAAATTCATTTAAGACGGAAACTGTCATCCAGGACTATACAGGCTAATCTGGGACGACACTTAACGCACACGCATTAAGCCCATTTTCCCCAGAACGCGGCTCATATTTCATCCCAGCATAGGTCACTATGTGCGTAGTATTGATGTTTTATCAATAATTATGTCTATTTTATGGGATAAGTTATTTTCCTTTTCAAGATAATACGGGCAGCAAGCATGTTCGCATCTGGAAGAATATCTGAAGTCCGCAACGCGAGAAAACAGCAATGGTACAACGAGCTGGTTTGTGTAGATGCACAATGCTGATAAATAAATCTCTTCTAGTTAATGGGTAACATAAAACCTAACGAGTTCAATATCGTCAACGCAATAAATAAATGCCACTGGCGGCTTTTTAATGACAGACCTAGTCCGAAATGGCTTGTCAGCCAAACACATGAGCCGCGCTCGGGGAAAGCAGTGCTTTCTAAACGAAAATCCAGTGTGGGCGGAAGGGGTCGTCCCTGATTTGCCTGTATGGATTGAACCGCTAATCTGGGATGACCCTTAACGCACATGCATTAAGCCCAGTTTTCCAAGAATGAGGCTAAACCAGGTTTACTAGGTTACGATGGTCATGCGAACTATCGCCACAATCGGCCACGTATCGAGGTCTTTGTCTGAAATTTCGAGATAAGAAAAGATGCCCGTAGGTTCATACGCTAGTTTTCGCTCGACTGCAATCTGTTCAGGATTTGACACTTACAAGTGCTGAAATTGTCTAGTCTCCATTGTCTGTATTGGATTACATACATTTTCTTCGGGAGTACTGTAAAATCATTATCATTATAGGGACATTTTTATTTATTTTTATTTTGTGTGTTGAACGATTAATATTTTTAACACAAACACATCGGAAAATCACCGATGCAAATTTCTTATTTTTTCCAAAATCAGACATTAATGAAATAACTTGTCCAAGAAAAGGTTATTTTTGAAAAACAGCGAAATTTCATGCCGACGAATATGATTGATTTTACAGGATTTTGATGTATTCATCGAGTGGGTCATTTTATCAAGATCGTGTTCCCAAAATTATTTCATTGTACCAGGTGATGTGTTGTCGCACGTTTTTAAGAAGCATTGTCTAGGCCTGCACAAAATGTATATGGGAGGGAATGAATACCACATTTGCGTTTAAATATTTAAGAGTTATCGTTCAAAACAGTATTCTTTTTAAATTGTATGTACACTATTATACGAAAAAACCCGCCATTTTAGTAAGTTTTAGAGAAAATTACTTCAAATACAGCCGCGGTATAGGAAAAAAGGGCTAACTGAATGTGCGTGAATTATTGTCACAGGCTAATCATGGACGACTATTTCCGCCTAGACTGGATTTTAGTTAAGATGAGACTTCCTTCCGTAAAAATTCCATTAAACCGGAGAGTGTCATCTTTGATCAGCCTTGCGGACTGCACCGGCTAATCTGGGACGACACTTTACGAAAATGCGATAAACCCAGTTTTCCCAGAATGGGGTTCATGTAATTATACATTAGCAGTTCACAATTTATAATCATGTATGCATTCGAATGTTACTCAATATGTGTCGGATACAATCAATAACATAGTATGCACACTTCATTGTCAAATAAACAAAAGTAAGTATTCTTGCGTTTAACCATTATTTTGGTATGGAAAAGAATCCCGAATGTTGTAGAACTGATTGGTAACGGATCAAATTGATGCTCATATGAAAAACGATAAAAATCTATCAGGTCAGTTATTCCATTATTTGAATTAGGTGTATTAGACAACAGATGATATTGATGACATAAATATTTCGCAATAGTCTGTTATATAATCATAAGTAGGATTAGGGCAGGATGTCCTTTATAACTTATCAAAGGTTGACCCAAATCGGACCTTCAGAAAGTAGTTTTTTTTATAAAGATGGCCACCAAGATGGCCGCAAAAACCTACTTATGATAATAACTATGTCAGTACCCATTCTTATTTGATAATTTTGGTGCCTATACCTAGTTTTCAGGAGCGGGGGGGAGGGGGGGGGGCAAAGAACACAATAAGATAATTAAAAATTATGTTTGTCTATTATGCAACATAGAAATTGAACATGGCGTCCAAATGGCCGTGAAGATGGCCACAAAAACCTACTTATGATAATAAGTATGTAAGTATCCACTCAAATTTCTTGATTTTGGTTCAATACCTAGGTTAAAGGAGGCGAAGAATACAATAACATAATTAAAAAATATGTAAGTCTATTATGTTACATATAAATTCAACATTGCGCCCAAATAACCGAAAAGATGGCCCCCAAAACCTACTTATGATAGTTACTATGTAAGTACATTCAAATTTGATGATTGTGGTGTCTATACCTAGGTTTCAGGGAGCAACGAACTCAATCAGATAATTTAAAATTATAAGCAACTTCTTTTACGGTCACATACCGTTTTTAGGAACTCACCGAACATACCGTTTTCGTGAGCTAACCGAATTATTATATGTGCCCGTCCATTCTTATATGTTTAAAACTGTGCCCTAACGTGAGAATTGTGCTAGAAACAGATACAATTTATGGTTAACAAAACTTAAATTAAGGATATTAAAGAACAGATTATTTGAAGAAATAAAATAAACGTTAAATACTTTTAAACTAATTGATCGATTTTATCTTCAATTTTCTTTCAATTTATCATAATCATGGTCATTATGACACTGGTATCAGAGTGTGATAGTATTTGATCTAGAACGATATTGTTCACTTTGTAGATAAATTGATTTGCACTTGGCTTTTCGATTTCAATTTAGATCTCAGGAGGTAAAACCAATTTTTAAATACATCATTGTCACATGCATCAGCGTTTTACGTGCACTATAATTACCGCTATACATTGTTTAGCTGTAGTCATTAGAGTTAATATCAATACGTTTGTCGTGGGTAGAGTATAAATCAATTCAAATTTCATCCATAGTGTCAGTGCTGTTGTATACTGCAATAAATATAAAAAAGAACATAGACAGTAAGATCAAACGTCTAAGCTAACGTTAAATGAGATTCAATGGTCGATCGCATTTATCTGTTTATGTACAATTGATAATACTTGTTTATTCCGACTGAGAACCATTTGCATTTATTTTCAATCTATTTTCAATTACAATCACAATATAGGTCAATATGACACTGCGAGCGTAGACTGATTTTCTGAAATAGAAAAAAACATTGAAGCTTCATAAATAAATTAATTTACACTTGAATACCAGGTTTGCATGAAATAAAATTAATAATTAATGATGTTTCAACTAATGTTCTACAGACATAATTATATATGGACACACGCTTTAAACTGGATTTAATTTCTCGGTAACACGAAATTGTTATATTTTTAAACGTGGGCTTTTAAAAAAAATCTTCAAAGTATTGCCAATAAATCAAGTATATTTGTGTTTAAATTTAACGGCTAGAAACCCGTTATAAAAAGAAATGATAAAACGTTCGCATAAATAAAACAGAAGCTGAAGTAACAATGGTTAATGAATACTGTCATCTAATGCGCTATGTGTTGGTCGTTGAACGATACTGTTGCTATAACGGTCTTTGAATTTAAACNAACTAATGTTCTACAGACATAATTATATATGGACACACGCTTTAAACTGGATTTAATTTCTCGGTAACACGAAATTGTTATATATTTAAACGTGGGCTTTATTAAAAAAAAATCTTCAAAGTTTTGTCAATAAATCAAGTATATTTGTGTTTAAATTTAACGTCTAGAAACGCGTTTTAAAAAGAAATGACAAAACGTTCGCATACATATAACAGAAGTAACAAATGGTTAATGAATACTGTCATCTAATGCGCTATGTCAGATTGGAAAAACACTACACGAGTATAGGTTTTCGGATAGAAATCCTTAGACAAGCAGCGCATCGATAGCTTATTGTAATATTGTGCGATAATTTATACAATTTGTCCGGACACAAACATGTGTTGGTCATTGAACGATACTGTTGCTATAACGGTCTTTGAATTTAAACATTTGTTGGGGTATTTAGAAAGGATGATTGACAGATACTAGTGTTTAGTGACATTCTGTATTAAATGCCATTGTACATTATACAATAACACAAATTCATGAAGTGTCTGTCTTGAAACTAATTTAGTTTGCTAATCTCGCATGACTACACTTCAAGATTAAACAATTTACTTTGCATTACGCTCGAAAACTTTTTTTACCTTAATTGCAAACGTTATTTTCACTTAAATCTTATATACTGATACGGAATATAAACGTGCAATATTTTGCAACGAAAATTAATAGTTGAGATGAAAGACCTCAAGCACAAATAATTGAACAGGACTAATAACGTGTAAGGATTTTCGTAAGCAGTTTTTAACAAAAAACGCGTTTTAGGTTCGGACACAACTTATTAAGCAAGTATATTCAAATCTGCACTGACTAATGGTGATTTTCCAATGAGTATATGTCTGTACAACAGAAAAGTGTTTCCAACTGAATAACACGTTTATTTATTGTATTTTCTGGAATAACNGTGATTTTCCAATAGAGTATATGTCTGTACAACAGAAAAGTGTTTCCAACTGAATAACACGTGTATTTATTGTATTTTCTGGAATAACTTCTTCTGAACTGTTATTATAGTTGTTGATTCATCAGCGTTTTATATGACGTTTAACAAAAAGTAAAACGATAGTATAAACTCGCTTTAAGCATGAAGTCTTCATTTATTTACTAAGTATGAATACTATTGACGTCATACTCTATGTAAGTAAGATATTTGATAGCCTATCAGTCTCGATAAATGTAACGTATATCACTAGTTGGCACTATATTGTCGTTCTTGACTTACTTGACTTATTCCCTTTAGTTCCCTGTGTAGCATAGAGCCTCAGCAACAGTCCTCCAGCGTACCCTGTTCTGGACGGCTTTCTTTATCTCCTCAGCAAGCATCCTGGACGGACTCCGGTACTCACCTCAAAATCCTCTTTCAGCTGGCTGTTGTGGATAACTTGACATGTGGCGCCCTCGTACAGTTGCTGGATCAAGTTGACAAATATTTGCCGGATTCCAATATGAAGAAGTGAAACTCCAGAAGCTGCAGCAGTATTGCAGTTTTATCATACACACCTTTGTTGTCCTTTATTTATGGCAAGGAACCAATTGCCAAANGATATTAATGCGTTTGAAGAGTTGTTACATGTAACTAATAATGACAGTATTCAAAATGCAGTGCCAGTTGTCAGTAATCAAAATGTATTGCCAGTTGTCAGTAATCAGAGTGCATTGCCAGTTTTCAGTAATCAGAGTGCATTGCCAGTTGTCAGTAATCCAAATGTTATTCAAAACCAAGTGAGTCAGCAGAGTTACAACAGACTCTCAGACATTCACAGAACTGCTCCTCAGTTCCACTTTAGCAACTGTCAAGTCAATTTTCACTATGAGTTTCACTGAACTAACTTGCTTAAACAAAACATTGAAGAAAATTGTTTGAAGTTAAAACTATGTTACTGTTAGACTTAGAAAACACTATAAGAGACATACTTAATACTGTTTAACTATTGAATTTTTATTTTCTGTGATAAGAAATTGACTGTGTTAACCAGTGTACTTTTATTATTGTTATCAAAATATGAATGGTTGTTCATTGCTGAAATTAAATAAAATTATTGAATATTAAATTGTTCATGGTTCATATCAATTGTTCATGTTTGAGTAGTTTGTTCGGTATAATAAAATAAATATTACGTGTCTGATAGGGTGACAGTAAATTTGTCAACTTGTGGAAAAATACTGCCAACCTTGGCTTCGCCTCGGTTGACAGTTTTTCCTCAAGTTGACAAATTTACTGTCACCCTGTCAGACATGTAATAATTATATACTATGTATGAATACTATTGACGTCAGACTCTTAGGTAAGTAAGATATTTCATAGCCTATCAGTCTCGATAAATGTAACGTATATCACTTGTTGGCACTATATTGTCGTTCTTGACTTACTTGACTTATTCCATTTAGTTCCTTGTGGAGCATAGAGCCTCAGCAACAGTCCTCCAGCGTACTCTTTTCTGGGCGGCTTTCTTTATCTCCTCAGCAAGCATCCTTGACGGACTCAGGTACTCACCTAAAAATCCTCTTTCAGCTAGCTGTTGTGGATAACTTGACATGTGGCGCCCTCGTACAGTTGCTGGATCAAGTTGACAAATATTTGCGGGATTCCAAAGTGATGTAGGAGTCTCCAAATGGTCTCTCTGTCAACACTGTCGAACGGTTTGCGGAAGTCAACAAAGTTCAGGTTTAGCGTTGACTGACACTCTAAGGAATGTTCGATGATGACTTTGAGCGTTGCGTTCTGGTCCGTGCGCGACTTGTCGCTCCTGAAGCCAGCTTGTAATGGTCTTTTGTTGATCGCATCTTTAATTGGTTCCATGATAATGCGGGTTGGTACTGTGCTTGGCGAATTCGAGGTCTTCTTTCGTTAGAGGTTTCACAAGATGTCATTTTATTCCAATCTGCTTGGACTCTTCCTTCTGACCTTACGTTTTGTAGTACAGAAAGCAACATGGTTTATGTGGTGGAATGTCTGTCTTTAGGGCTTTTATTGGAATTCCGTCCGGTCCGTGTGCTTTGTTGGTTTTTTAGCGCCTTCATGGCCTTCTGGATCGCAGCTTTTGTTGGAGGGTTGTTGTTGATTCTAAGTGGATTGTGCGGTCTCTCTGATGGTTGGGGTAGGTTTAAAAAGTCCTTGACATGTTCGGCCCATCGCTGTCTCTAGTTTTCCTCCGTGGTGATAGGATGCCCCAAGCTGTCTTTGACTGGTCTGTTTTGAATTGAATTTATGGTGGTAGAGAGCGTTCTGGTAATCTTATACAGAGTGCTAAGGTCTCTCATTACAGCGGCCTTTTCTTCCTTTGCTTCAATGGTGTCGTAGAAGACCCTTTTCCTATTGTCTGTCCTTGCACTTTTCTTGACTAATTTGTTTATGCTGGCAAATGTCTACGGGAATACTTTCTTCTCATCTGCTTTATTGGTGTTTTTGATTTTTAGTTTGATGTCTTGCCTGTTCTGTATCCGGTTCCATGTGATGCCGGAGAGCCATTCTTTAATTGTCTTTTGTCTTTGTTCCTATGACTTCTTGGCACTTGTATTTCCATGTTTTCCTCAGGCAGCCTCAATATTCTTCCAGGAGCATTTCCTCATTCACCATATCTAAGGCTTCCAACATTTTCGTTACAGAAACTGAGAAGTCGTCCTTGAAGTCTGTTTCTTTTAGTTTTTGGATGTTTAATTTGGCCTGCGGTCTATATGATGTGTCTCTGAAGGCTCGTAACTTGATCTTGATGGCTCCAATCACTAAATGATGGTCTGAAGCTACGTCGGCTCCCCGTTTGGATATTGTGTCAAGCAGGCTCAGTTCCACTGTCTTTAGATTGTGATTTAGTATATCTGGTTTCTTGTATTGTCATCTATTGAGATCCATAATTCTTTGTGGATGTCTTTATGTTGTAATGAGCTGAAGCCAATGACTAGGTCATTGAAAGTGCAGAGGTCTTTGACCAGCTCGTCATTTTCGTTCATATCTCCGAGGGCCTGGGTACCCTTTTCCTGGGTTGTCATTCCCTATCGTTTCGCTCATGTAGCTCAGTAGCTTGATGTCCCTCTTTGGAAGCTTATCTACAATTGTCTGCAGAGTGTCGTTAAACGTTTTCTTGGTGTCTTCATCTGTATCGTTTGTGTGGGGCATGATGGTTTCTTTCCTCACTTTATAGTTGAATCTTGCTGTCATGATTCTGTGTAAAACTGGCTGCATGAGGGCATTAGCAGATGCAGCAGACATCGTGATGGTAATTCTTTCTGTGCGGTCATGGTTCTCTTCTGCGTGTCCCGAGAAGAGGATCTGCTCTTCAATTGCAAATGTGCTCAGGCCGGATCTATTTCATCTACGTGCGCATATGCTATAAAGCATATATTACCAAATACCAGCTACAATAGGTTACGCTTTTTAGCCTAAAGGAACTCGAATGGACACTTATTCTGAAATTGATGAGATTAACCTTTTGATGATTTTCACATTAATCGATATTTTTATTTTGCTTTTTATTTTTGAGCGTTATTTCTACTTGTCAATATAACAATATGATTGGTTTGATAATATTCTAAATGTTGACGAAATCCATTGATAATTATTTTTCTAAATATGGACAATGTAAACGTTGAGCCTTTCACCTTACGTATTCTCGTAATATTTTCCCTACCAATTCTATAGTATTTTATACTTTATCATAGCTACTGGCAATAAGATATTAATCAAAATCACTCGATTGATTGATTTGTTTCCGTTCGCTTAATATGTATTCAATTTTAAAACTTGTCCGCGTTAGCTTGTCGGTCTAAAAAATTAACACTATGCAATATATTATATATAATGGACTATATATATGCGTGGATAAATTATATGTTTTAGTTTGTGCTAATATAGTTAAAATTTATGGCAAATGGTTGTAGGCTTTAATTTAAGAGTTCCATAGGCAAATAATAAATGCAAAGGTACACTAATTTGGCAAAGGTATGCATATAAACAAAGCATTTAGCAGTGCGGTATTCGTTTGACTGATGATAATAAAATGATTCAATTATTGTATCGCCTACAAACAAAAAAACGCAGCACTTGCATAACTTCATATTTTATTGCAGAAAACTTATTACGGAATAAACTTTCGCGCTTTTGACTTTGTGAATACAACGCATGTGATCTCACGGTTCTGAACGTACGGAGGGCACCTTAATGATCCGCACGTGGCCTCCGTTAAGTACATCAATTTGCCATTCTTGTCATCCACATCCCCGACTTCCCATTCTGCATTTGTATTTAGACAAACGTAGTTGGATGGTGATGTGCTAGCCGAATAACCGGCCACCAAGTAACCCCATTATTCCATCGTCCAGCCTGGATAGCACTGGTTCCTGTCCGGTATCATCACGGTGGTTGGGCGGTGGGATCTGTAAACGACACACGGGACGTCGTGGTTGTGGAGATTTCTACCAAAGAAGCGGGTTCCGTCGTCGTAGAACTGATCTGCGAACTGATATTCTGCCCCATATACCAGCTGGGCGTAGGGCTGAGCAGCGTCATCATATTGACCCCATAGTGGATCGCTGGAGAAACAAATAAAGTCGGCTGCGCCATTGCTGTTGAAGAAATTCCCTCCTGTGTAGCATGTTATAATGGAATGTTCAACAACTTATACTTATTGTATAGTGTATAGTAAAACATTATGTAGAGACTCACTATACATCTGGGAACACGTTTATTAATGAATTTAATTAGATATATAAATCATATAAAAGTTTATGTACCGGTATATACAAGTTCGGATCCATTCTGTGGGCATACTGTTCTACCCCATCGTATACAGAACCTGAAATAAAAGGAACAGTTTATACTTTGTATAATAAACATACGTGTGACTGCTTTTTTATTAAAAAATTAAACCTTAAGATACAATCTAACGTATTTTGAATATTTACGTCAAGAATAAATAAAAGCTTAACAACAATATCGCGATTTGTAAACACATACCCCCCCCCTCCTGTTTATTTGAAGTGCGCCATTTCAGTGGACAATTCTTTGACACGTCTTGTCAAGGTCTTTATTGAAGCCGCCGTGGCCACATCACTGTTTAAAATAAACCGTCTTGCAGACTTTCCAATGGCCATACTGAAAAATCCACCATGTATGAAAATAGCCAAAGCAACAACTATCAACTTCATCTTTTCAAAGCATCGAGTGAAGATCTGACGATATACGTTGCGATGATTTTGGGGGACTTTACTTTGTGAAACATATGCGATGAAAAGATATTCATTCACCCTGCAGTTGAAAAGTCACAAAGGTTATCAAAGTCGCGTATTAGGCCTAATAAAGGGACATGCTCACATATTTTCGTATGTTGGAAAAAAGTCGATAGATACACGTAGTATAGATACTCTTTATTTCCCTGTTCAGTTATACAACGTACATACATTATTATGCACATATAAAATTACACACACATAAACTGACAATATTTGAAAGATACTGACAATAGTGGAAAGATACTGACAATAGAGGAAAGTTACTGACAATAGAGGAAAGTTACTGACAAAAGCCGAATGTTACTGACAATAGCGGAAAGTTACTGACAATAGCGGAAAGTTACTGACAATAGAGGGAAGTTACTGACAATAGCGGAAAGATACTGACAATAGAGGGAAGTTACTGACAATTGCGGATAGATACTGACAATAGCGGAAAGTTACTGACAATAGAGGGAAGTTACTGACAATAGCGGAAAGATACTGACAATAGAGGAAAGTTACTGACAATAGCGGATAGTATTGACAATAAAGTAAAAAGAGGATCAGTGTAAAGGACACTCATGTTTGATTGTTAGTCGCCAAAAAAATATACTGCGGGTCATGTTTGAAGTATGATACAATTTGAAATTGAATAGCAATGTAAATCAATACATAGAGTCGGTCTTACAAGCTTATACTGAAGGGTTTTATTGTGAATTGTTAAACACAAAGCCTCGTTGTGACAAATGATTTAGGACGAAGGAATTACCATAAATTGAATGTACCACTACACCATGTTATTAATAAACGAGTCAATGAAAAAGGTAAACCACCAAAAGATCTATTTAGCCTGAATTGTATTATATAATGAAGATGGAATTTGTTAAGTTAATCGATACATAAAATAGATATTATTAGTAATATTAAGGATTTCGTTTTAAGTTCCTATATAAGACTAATGCATGGCGTTAACAAATGAATAAGGATTTTTAACTTCCAAACTATTATAATAAATGTTCAATAAAAATAATTCACTCGAAACATGTATCACACTCATTCGGATTTCGCTGGTTAAGATGTTTTTATCGTTTTATCAGACCTCATTATAGCAACAGAGGGGTATGTCAATTAACACGCCATATCTGGAAAACGAAACTGTACAATCTACTTACATTGTGCAAAAGAGCCTATATATGAATGCCTTAAAAACAGTACCATAATTTGTAAGGTTTTAAACATTGAGTATGATGGTTTGAATATCTTAAATAATTCAATATATTTTCTTTGTGTTGATCCTTAACAGTTCAATGTCTAGCTCGTGAACTGTTTGAACAATTATATAATTCAAGTACATTTTGTTTGTGCTTATACTTGACTTTAAAATCACATCAATATAACGCCGCATTTCAAGTGCTGGAAACCTTATAACCTGTAAACAAATCTGTTTGTAAAATTACTATCGATTAGACGGCATTTGCCTGTTTAACAATCAAGCGCAGTGGGTGATGTGCGTACAATTATTGGCAATTGAATGATTTATTGTAAATACCAGAGTGGTTTTCAGAATCCAATACAAAAACGATGTGCTAAGCGTCTCTTACCTCATTTAAACATCAATAGCGGTTTAGACGTTGTTTGTATTAAAAGTGAATTGCTTATTCGCGACGGTGTGAAATTATTTCGCTTACAACTTGTGATTTGTTATGTACTGTTTGATTCGTTTTTGAAGAGAACGCATTCGAGTTTCTGTTATATCTGTAATATAAAACTGACATACGTTTTAACTAAGGGTTACTTTGCTGAATGCTAGTGCAAACTTAGTTGTTTAAAATAACTAAATTAATTTAGTTTTGATCCAAGACGGTCGAATGCAGTTAAATAGACGTTAATTTGAAGTGTCAGGTTTGGGGACGTAATGTGGTGATTTTACTGGAATATTAGGCATATTGGAATTTTATGTCTGTTGGTGTCAAGTGATCTTCGTCCGGATAGAAAGCAGATGACATTCGGATTACCCAGGGAAAGAATTGACGAAATACATAAACGTGGAATCAATGTTAATACAAACGGATGACTGCTATATACTCTAAATATACTGCAAATTGAAATCCATATGACATGTTTAACGGTTTACCTATGTTTAACTCTTGCACATGCATGTGCGTCTCACCTCAATATAAGACGCATGCTTCTTTCGCAGATTAATACAGACCTGATTCAGTGAAAAACGCAGCATAAACGTTTTATTTTGCGCAAAACCAATATGTCTTTTAACGGAAAAAAAGTAGTTCCGAAGCATCAACGACGTTTTTCGCTGCCCAATACGTCTACGCAACCCTTACTCGGGATTATCCGGTCGATTCCGGAAGGTTCAGAAGATTACCAGAAGGCACTCGAGGATCTGTTTGCAAACGAACCGAATCACGCGCCAAAACGAGAAGCTTCCTCTATTGACAATTTTGGATTTAATGGATTAAACAATATTCAAGAACTGAACGAGAGCGACGGGGAGGATGCTAATGATGATGGTATTTTTGAAACGCGCGTTTCTCGACCACAAGGCAGACGACATAGTTCGCCATGTTTCTTGGAGTCCAACCACAGAGATGAGGCGCAATTGACCGAAACCAAGCGGTCAACGACATTAACAAATGTGATGAAGCAGCATAATAAACGAAGGAAGGAATATTTCATGAAACACGGACATTGGCCACATTCAAATGGTTTTTACCTTACACCTGGACCGAAATCGAGTGTTTCCAAACACATGTAAACTTATACCATTCTGTAGCATAGATGCAAAATCTGTTGTCAACAAAGCTCGTGTTAAATGTCATTATTGTAATTTTCTCTTTGTCGTTTCATTTATGCTATTAAATAATTAAGAAGATATGTTCTTGTTTGACTGCTGTGTTAATTGCATTCATGTATTTTTTTTCATTTAAACGCATTGGAGATACCTCTCATTTATAAGACGTCATCCATATAAAATAAATGTAAACTGTATGGTTATATAAAACTTTGACTACATTCTGTAAATATATATGTTATGCACCTTTTATGCAATAAAAGCGCATGATTGCAATGTGTACATTCAACATATAACAACATTTATAGTTGTATATATTGTTCCAGACTGTTATATATTGTTTCAAACGTATATTTCAGCATTGCATTTATAGCACCCTCAAAATAACTTCTGACAGTCGAAACTAATATTCAGCCAAAACACATGTATGCATCATTTTGAAGGTGTTATGTTTTATTAATTAGTCTCCTATAGGTGGTACGACGAATGTACCACATATTTGCCCCCCCCCCCCTCCATCCTGTCCGTTTTACCGTCGGCAATCCTGTTTAGGCGGACAATGGCTTCCCTGATAAGCTTACGAACACGCATCAAGCCCAGTTTTCCAAGAACGCTGCTTATTTGATAGCGTTTCCATTGGAAGAAGTCTGCGTTTATACTTGCAATCATTTCAAAGCCGTGTGTATCAGTACTGTGGTGCTGCTGGTTTCTCAAAATGAGCAGCGTCCATTCTAGAACAGATTTATGTATGTTTTAATAATTATTTGTGCGAGTAAACTTACATCTGCGTCGTTAATCCATAGGATAATTAGTTGATGCATTGCATGACAGTGCATGTTTACGTTGCTATGATAAACATACTTAAATAAACATGTTTTGTTATTGATCAACTCTATCAGAAATTTCAACATACGATGTTGTTTTCACTTGGAGAACGTAAGTCCAAGCTACTATAACTTCGGTAATCAATCTGGCAAGAGGTTTAGTTAACAACTGCACATTACTACAAAATGCATGGAATGTGGTTTTCTTAATGTGTGTATAAAAAGTGTTTAAGTGTGAGTTTATAATCAATGCAAGGAATTCGATGGAATGTTTTTTTTATTATTATATATTTTTGCGAATAATTAATATTTATGACCTTCGCTCTTGGAAAACAGGTTTTAATGCGTAAAGTGTCATTCTAGCTTAGCCTGAGAAGTCCGCACAGGCTTATCCGGGACATCACTTTCGCCTTCGTTGGATTTTTGCTCGGAAGAGACATCCTTTAAACGAAAACAACAACATAGAAGCGGAAAGTGTCGTGTCTCCCTAATCTGGGATGACATTTACGCAAATACATCATGCCGCGTTTTTCCAGAAGTAGGATCATAGAGTATAAAGTTTATTTCAACATACATTAGGCTTTAAGCCCATGAGTATACACACATATTACAACACAACATATTCACAGATGGTCAATGGCTTACAGAATTTTTAACAGAACCAAGATCAAAATCTTTTCTGAAAGCTGTAATAATACAAAATATTTGTATACACTTTCACTTATTTTGCATGTTTATATTAAGAAGATAAATACATGAAATTACATGGAGAAAAATAATTGATAATATAAGTCAGCTCGCAATTTAAAAGCTTGACAAATTAAAAATGGATAGATTTCGTACACTTTTCATTGTGATGATCAGTCTTGTGTTCGTCCAATAATATTTATTAATATATTGCTTACGTAAATCATTAAACATAGGGCAATCAAGTAAAAATGAAATTCGTCATCAACAACGTTACAGTGTTTGTTTCGATTTTGAAACGGTATCTTTTCATATTTGTGCCATCTCCCTGCTTCCACTTCAAGTCTGTTGGGCAGATAATGATAACGAGTTAACGCAATTCTAAATTTTGATACATTTACTACATTTAAATATGGTTAGGGGTGACACATTCAACAACGGTGTTTTACACAGGCTATGTCCCATCGAACACCGACACTGGGTCTACAGTGGTCTTAACTAAAGCTGTGAATGTTACGGTTTCATAGCATTCAAATTATATTGTAAATTATCATGCACTCAAATATCGTTTAATCAGATGTGAACGGATTGCTGTAATGTATGCGACTAGCAAGATAAATGTAATGGAACCCACTTGGTAACTGCGGATTCGGTGGTCACAATGTACGATAACGTTGTTAGACGATGTATGGTCGCATTATATGTGTTGTCCGGGAGTGTATAGGCCATTTGTGGGTAACATTAAATAAAAGACTAGCGGACGCGTATTTTTCTCTCGATCATGTTTCTGGAGTTTCATCATATGAACCGCGCTCTGGAAAATCAGAGCCTAATGCATATGCGTAATGTCGTCACAGATTAGCCGGACTGTGCAGTCCATACAAGGCTAATCAGGGACTACACTTTCCGTTTTTATATAATTTTCGTTTGAAGGAAGTCCCTTATATACGAAAATCCAGTCTAAGAGGAAAGTGTCTTTTTTATTAGTTTGTGCGGACAGCACAGGCTAATCTGGGACGACACTTTAAGCACATGCATTACGCCTTATTTTCTCAGAGCGTGTACTAGTCTGGTCGTGTTGAAATGCAGTCACCATTCGAAACGGCTATGTCTCAAATTATAACCGTTACAGAAAAATCTATTGTAAGGTTACGTTCACAATACAAATATTATAAACGTGTAACTACGAATGCACATAGCTTTGTTTGTTGTGCGTTTTATGTAATACTTTGTATGCATTAATAAAAAGAGTAACTCTGTAATGCGATCGTTTTTTGTATGTGTGACTTTCTCCTGGATACAATGTACAGTATACGTTTTTGAAGAGCGTTAAACATGAATGCATTTGATGTTTCTGTGTTTGGAAATACCTAAAGCTGTCTGTAAAAATACTTGTTTTGAGAATTTAAAAAAACGCAAATGAAAAATACTGTGAAAATGACTTTCGCCGCTTAATTAAAGGTACTGGTTGAATGAGAGTCTTTTAGAAATGTTGAGTCCGATCCTCCCTGTGGAAGCTTTCCCAAGAAACCTGTATTGTTGGCAACGATTGTGATGCTTCACGTGTCCTTAAAGTGGTTAAAACCCACACTACTTGTTTTACATTTCCCCATTTATCACATTTGGAACGTTTGAAAGCTGTGTTTTTTGAGATTTCCTAAGTGAGTATGTTTGTTTTTATTTAAGGTTTTGCATGCCGTTTTAATGATGTGGCCACATTTTATTCATTCTTAAGGCCTTTTTTTAAAATAACTTTATAAACGATTGTGTGTGCATGTGCTCCTTCATTTTGCATGTGATTGTCGTCTTACTTTGACTTTCTCCAAGTAGTGTAGCGAATAGTGTCATGTGATTGTCGTCTTACTTTGACTTTCTCCAAGTGCTGTAGCGAATAGTGTCATGTGATTGTCGTCTTACTTTGACTTTCTACAAGTGCTGTAGCGAATAGTGTCATATGAGCCTGTCCTGGACAAACGAGGCTTAACGCATGTGCGGTAAGTGTCGTCCTAGATTAGCCTGTGCAGTCAGCTTTCCGCCTAAACTGGATTTTTGATATGAAGCGACTTCCATAACACGAAAAATACCATAAAAGCGGAAAGTTTCGTCCATGATTAGCTTTTGAGGATTACACAGACTAATCATAGACTACACTTTACGCAGAAGAACGCACTATAACAATGTTATAGTGGGAAACGGCATCACATACAACTGCCCCCTGATTTGTGTTAACATCACGGACAAAAACGAATTATTGGAACTCGCCGAATTATAATATGTGCGCGTCCTTTTTAATACGTTAAAATCTGTGCGCTAACGTATTTGTAAGAAACAGACACAAGCTATGGTCAACAAAACTCAACTTAAGATAATAAAAGACGAGAGTAATTATAGAACTAAAAATCAACGTTAAATACTTATTAACTAATTGATTGATTTTATCTTCAATCTACTTTCAATTTATCCAAATCACGGTCATTATGACACTAGTATTGGAATATGACAGTGTTTGATCGAACCATATTTTCACTTCGCAAATAAATCGATGTGTACCTGGCTTTTCGATTTCAATTTAGATCTCAGAGGGTGAAATCAATTTAAAAATAAATCATTGCCATATGCATTAGCATTTTTTCCAGTGGAAAACAATAAATTGTGAAGCTTTTATACGTGCACTATAATTACCGCTTTAAATTGTTTAGTTGTAGTCATTAAATCTAATATCAACACATTTACCGTAGATTACATTTCCATTTGCGTTTAGCCCACACTGCGATTACTGTTACGTACTGCTGTATTTAATTAAAATGGACAAAGAAAGTATGAACAAACATATCATTTAACGTTAAGTAAGATTCAATAATCGACCCCATTAAACTGTTTATTTGCTATTTATAAAACTTGTTGATTCATACTGTGAATAATTTGCATTTATTTTCAATCTATTTTCAATCACAGTCACAATAAAGGTAAATATGACAACGCAAGTGCGGATTGAGTTTTTAGATACAGAAAAAAAAACATCGAAGCGTCATCAATAAATTGATTTACACTTGAATGCAAGGCTTGAATTTCTTTTATTAGTGAAATAATATTAATAATTATTAACGTTAAAGCTTTAATTCTACATTATATATATATTTAATATATGATAATGATTGTATGGGCGAATGCTAAAGAACTTGGGATAAATTTCTGAATAACACAAAATTAGTTTAAGTTTGTGTTTTGCTTTAAATACTTTCGCTTCAAAGAAATACCAATAACTTAAGATCATTTGTATTTAAATTCAATTTTTAGAAACCCATACTGTTCAGAAATGGCATCGCATGCAATTGTATATTCAATCGACAACAAAACTGTTCTTGACAGGCCCTTCTTTTACTTTCATTATTGAGCATCAAACTAAATTGACACAAATGATCTTTATGTCAATTCATTAAGTCGCATTCATCAACATTGGTATTGCTGGTTATTCGTTTTATTTTAATTTTTTATTTGATTATTCGACATATATTGTTTGATCATTCGACAGTTTTTGTCCAAACTTTTTTTGTAAGTAAACAATTGAAACGAATGCCACTGCCAACTTGTTTTCCCCCAATGTAAGTATTTGTATAACACATTAATAGTGACAACGCTTGAAAAATTTGATCAAGTGTGTTCTCCGTTTGTAAAAACATAAACATCAAAATGTCCTAGCTGCTTTTCCTAACAGTAGGGAATAAACATAGCTCTATTATGTACTTACAAACTATCCTCTTTATACTATGTACTGATTGATATATCGCAGGC
Organism: Dreissena rostriformis; assembly: GCA_007657795.1. NCBI lineage: Eukaryota > Metazoa > Mollusca > Bivalvia > Myida > Dreissenidae > Dreissena > Dreissena rostriformis. The sequence continues at coordinate 441,438 of VMBQ01000060.1, read as the reverse complement.
AAGCTTGTCCTTACGTACAACTAGGACGACACATTGATAAATAATAACATCGCGCTTTACCCGTTTTATAATGTGTTTGCACCCTTTTTATAATGAAATAAATGTTATATTTTAAGCGTAAACTGCTTTGATATCCAATATTTTAACGATTCATTGTATGGTTTTGTGCTATAAATTCAGTTTAATTCACATGCATATAGTGTCTTATTTCATTCTGCGGAACAACTTATAAGTAAACAAATATGTATTTGCACAATAATTACCAATTTTAAAAGTTTATTGGAGCTGTGCGATTAATGGTAATTGAATATGTGATCGTAAATGTGAAAAAGAATTGTGTTCGTCTATTTATATATTTAAAAATCAAATGGGCTTCGATAAGGTTTGATGGTAATTCTAAGTTTAAGGTTTTTAATATAAAAATAGATTACAAATAGGAACTAAGAGAGTAACTTCAAACCAAGTTGAATAATTAAATAGTCGATTAATTTTATCTGTTTGTGTGCTTTTGGGAATCATGATAATGCTGGTTTATTCCTATTGAGAACCATTAACCTTTGTATAAAATGTATTTTCAACTGTTCACAATCGTGGTAATATGACATTGCAAATGTAGGGTAATATAGTAAGAGAAATTGCGATAATATATAGTTCCATTAACTTAATTTATCCGCACTTCTATTTTTTAGATTTAAAGTTAAATTGAATTTAATATAAACCATTAACTTAATGCTAGCGTTATGTCAATCGAATACATATATATGAACATTTGTTGACACCCACTTTTCTAAATTTATTTACCTATTTAGTCTTTCCGTAATTTATCAACGATGAGCAGCAAACATATTTGAAAAATAAACATAACAGTTACATCTTAAAAGGGCAAACCTTAGAGTAATATTTCTATTTAAGGTCAGGACAATATTTTGTACTGATGAAATATCGTCACTCGTGAGAGGAAATCTGCAATTGTTGGAGAATTGATTTGTATGTATGTATGTATGTATGTATGTATGTATGTATGTATGTCTGTATGTATGTATGTATGTATGTATGTATGTATGTATGTATTGTATTTCTTTTGACCTTGCAGTCAAGGAAAACCCATGAAAGTGCAAGCACTTATTTCCAATGGGGTCCTTTTTTTATAAACGCGCAATTATGATTACTCTACCACAGTGTCTTCTTTTCTGTCATTATTTTAATACATGTCTATATTTCGGGTAATCAGCGAAAATTTGCTATCTCTTGTAAAAATTCAAACAGTAATTTCATAATGCTTAGTGATAAATAAATGTTAAATGAAATAATGGGAATAATTCCAAATATTACCTCAGCAGGGCCTATCTTTTAATTTCGATTTAATTTGGAATTATGTTTAAAGTAATGTTTTGTCAAGATTCATTACAGTAAATCATAACAAAATGAGCAAAGATAAATATAATAAATGAGTCGCGCTCTTGGAAAACCGGGCTAAATGCATGTGCGAAAAGTGTCGCTCAGATAAACAACTGCAGTTCGCACAGGCTAATCAGGGACGACACATGCTGATATAAGAAAATGTTCATTCCACAGAAAATATTGGACCATTTAAAATATGTATTAAATAAAATGTATTGTTATAATACAATTTTACAATTTAAAAAACGTAATGCATCGAAGTTTAAATTTTAAATTACAACTGTATCTTCAATCGCTAAACGTTGATTTTTTTTTTTTACTCTCGTGCATTGAACCAAAAAACCCTTATAATTTATCATAATAATTATATACCATGACATTATTTATACTCCCTTGATAATTATTTCAAATTTCGCCATCTTTAAGGTTTGACTACATGTAAAAATGAATTCAATTCAATTATCGTAAAGATGTGATTACGAATTTACCTCCTTTATTTCGTTTTGAATAAACCCCATTAAGCCCCAACATTTGATGTCTAAATATACGTTGCTGTTATTGTTAGTAGACACACAAAGCCTTAGAGGGCATTAATGATATTAAGTTCACGTTTTATTACCCTATTACATTATAATTATAAAAGCATAATTTATTCCTATCACAGAAATACAACTAAGGAATCGCATAAATACGAACATTGTTTCGATTTAAACGAAAATATCAAATGCCAAAAACAACCTCCCCCTCCCCCAAATTGTATTTAATATATAGTTCATTAAGAACCAACAACGCTGTAAAACCTTTACAACTTATAATATAATAGCAATGACAACCTTTTATAATTATGCCATATCCCTTGATTAATTATTGTTCTATTAATGTGAATTCCATTTCAATTAATGTAAATTTAAACCTGTACGATCATAATCGAACAAAAATAGATTTAAATATGTAAACAAAATATGTAAAGAATATCAGGTTCAAATTGTATAACCCTATTCATCATTATTATAAATTATAATGTACTTATGTTATTATTCAACGTATCCACTAACGACTTGGTTTCCACTAAAGTGATCAACAATACAAACAATAAATATAATATAATGATCGATGCGTTAAAATGGTATTGATGCAAAGCGGGCGACTTTATAAATTTTCCATCAAAGGCAGTGGTTAGATAAACATCATTAAAATTCACAGAAAACAGATAAAGGCACTATTTGAAAAAAAAGTAAACTCGTATTTTACAATATGCAATTCTATGAACCGTTGGTAATCTTATGGAGAGCAGCACACCTTACGACTTGCGACCTTAAAAAACCACGATCAACATTTAATCCTACAAATATCGTGCAGTTATCAACTATCGACCTAATGGAGTTCGACCTTTAACGAACTTCGCGTAATGTCGCCTTATTTTGTACATTTTCCTGTCCCTGAACAAGTCCATCTATTTCCAAAGTCAACACTGCTGTCTTATACATGATAGAAAACGTGTTTTATATCCAAGGTTTTGATTAGTAATTCCTTCCTGATCTGTGTAAATACCTTGTAAACAAATTGTTTGGTACAATATGAGTTTATAATGTATAAACTATATATACTTTTCACGTAAAACGTTTGCATTTTAGAACTAATATGGAAAATATGTTTTTACGAATATCAATGCGTAGGTTAAAAATATGAACTGATCAATGTAAACTATGTCTTGCCCATTTGCTGTCGTTAACAAATTATGTTCTACATGTTATTTTTACTTGCAAGCAGTTTATGATAGCTGTATATAAATACGATATGTTTAACAAATGTATGCAACATCTACAATACTTCTTCGCAGTATGGTTAAGGCATAATAATTTGTTCACGCGTGAAGCTGGAACATAAACTTGTACGGTGATACTAAAATATTTTTTTTGTTTATATCAAGGATTCATAAAAAAAAAATCTATGATCAAACTTTGTTATTTTCAACTGCCGTCATTTGTTGAGAAATTATTTTTAAAATGACTAACGACTAGAGATTGGTTATCTTTTTGATTTTTGATGGGGAGTTTACAACACTTGTGTGCTTTTATTTTCTTTATTCCACTTTTTACACTTGCTTTGCTATCATCAATGCATATATTAGGCATTACTGCTTAAATATATATATAACATAAGTCTTTCTTTATCAATATTAAGGTCCATATGAGTGAATTTTGTAATTAAATTGTCCTACAAAAATGGAACAAAGATTTAGGTTTTCAACTGGAAATGTTTGAGAATCCTTACTTTCTCGGTATTTTTTTTTTAATTTTTGAATCTTGGTGCAGAATACCGTGGCAATAGGAAATTTGTGACGAAAGAAATGTCGAATTAGAGTGCTTACACCTTAAGACTATAGGTCACCAGACACGTTATTTAGCGCGGCATTGCGTTGATCTAATCACGGTTTAATTATTTTCAAAACTAAATATTAGCCTGTGGCTAAATAGTCTACACACATTTCTTCATCTGTTTTTTTTTTTTTGGTAAACAACACTAGACAAAATTGTGAAAATCTCAGTTATGTTGCAATTGGCATAATTTTACACTTTATAATGTGTTTATCTGCTTTAATCTCTTGTATCATTTGTTATGAATATGGCGTCCTCATTTGGATATGACGTCCTTATTTTAATGTCAAATGTTCAGGCTATTTAGTTAGTTATAAACATGTTTATTTCAGTAATAATATTTCGTTTGGGAGACAACTGTTGGTAATCAAAAACGACTTAAACAAATCAGTTATTCCCCTTTTCGTCGTGTCAGCTGTAACTTTATCTTACCATACAAATTATGTCAATCGTATCATATTAATCCGCAATGCAACCAATTAATAACGCTATTTAATTCTAAAGCGATTTTACTATTTCAAATAAAATAAGATGAAACCTAGTTTCATTTTGCTTTTAGTAGACATGTCTATGTGTGATATATTTGTTTAATGGACTACATTCCTTGAAAATACACGTATTAGAAGATGTCAAGTTATAATACGAGGGTACAACATATAGAAGCAATGTAAGCAATAATATAAACAATTAAACCTCTACGTCATTAACAATGCATATACACCCCTGTACATCTTTTTTGACTTTATTTCTATCTTGCATATCGTTTTCAAAACAAAACACGTTGCATTAGTAGCTTTCGTATTGAGACTGGTGAATACACGTGTTTCCTGAAAATTATTATGCATTTATTATGGCATAACCAGGTAAATATTGTTTTAATGTGACATACAGGGCTTATGATCAGTATCGTGTGTAATAAAAATGACAACATATTACTTTTTCAGATATTAATACCATGTATTTTTATAAATGTCTGCATATAACATACATTAAATGACAACGTTGGTAAGCTAGTTAAATATTTTCATTGGTCGAGTTAGATGGGTCGATTTATTTTGTTAACTTACTTCATGGCCGAATAAATAAACGTGTTTCTTAAAAAAATATGTATATATGATATTTTCTTCATTTCTTTATGTTATAATGTTTCAATCATTCGAAGGGCATTTTGCAATGTCATCAACAAAACAATAATATAGCTACAATTATTTTCATTTACAAATAATTTTAAACATTTCAAATGTTTGTACAATGATAATTTTTTGATATAGTTTATAAAATTGCATCAGTAATAAACTGTTAAATAGCCCATGATACGTATGCAAACATTAAACAACTGAGCGAAGAAACCATAAGCATACTATTTGAATACGGTGCACATTTAAACGTTTACAGGACTATTTAAAAAGAACATGAATCTTGTCTCACAATTTTAGCACTTGAAATGAACTTCTCGTCGGCTTCTTAAATGATCAAATGTCGAAGTATAAAAAGCTTGTTTTAGAAATGGGCAAAATTATCTGCTATATAAATGTTTGTCTTTTAATTATATAAATATTCACTTTCGTTAACATTTTATAATTATGCGGTTTGTACCAAATGAATATTACATTGTTTGAATAATTTAAAGATAAAGATCTTCAGACACAAAAATAATAAACTTGTCTCTATGTATTTATTTAAAATAACACATTACATAAATCGTGAAATGTTTCTTAAACACGTATGGGATTTAGCCAAGCCGTAAATATGTGCAACTTTTGGAAGATTTTTTTAAAATATTAAATGACACTTCGACCTTGATCTTTGACATCTTGATCTGACATGCCAATTTAAATGAAGGAGGGCACACTTTATCCGGACTAAGCAATATAATTAAAGTTCATGTGTGTTGATTATTTATTTAAAATTCAAAATAATATAAATGATTTAAATATGTTTGCAAACACTTACAATAGCGTAACACTTACAACAAGAATAAAATCAAGAAATCTCAAAATAATTATTTCCGGATTAGCGATTTTAAGACAACAAAGCACATTGTGTTTAAGCTCGTCATTTATACACAGATCAAGAACATAATTTAGCCAGATTAAAAGACGTATGTGGAAAATTGGCACACTTTAAACTTAAGATTGTACCCCTTGTGAGACTAGAAGCTTCTCAAAGATCTCAAACAGTGCCTGCAACAAAACAAGACATTAATTTTTATTCATAGCGATACTATGTTATCCAACAACAATGTCTAAATAACTATAGATCGATCTTGCCTGCCACTACAAAACTATTGTGCACATAGTATCAGACTTGCTTCATGTAGTTTGGAAATGACGTTGTTCAATTACAATTGTACTATAAATTTTCCATAAAACACATGGAATGCCTTTTTTAAATTCGTAAACTTTATTTTAAAGGTCCATGCTCGTTTAAAGGTCTGGGTTATATTGATCAGAATTTTGATAATTATGAGATAAAAAGTATTAGAGTAACAGTCCTGAAACATTACTCTGGCAAATTTCAAATTATTCAAGGGCTATAATTCAGAAGTACTTTAGGCGATCTGATTGATTACCGTACTAAGCCGAGATGGTATGCAAACAAACATAGTGAACCGACTTTGTTTATTAAATCTTATTTTGTCTAAGGGCGGAAACATAATTTGACAAACATTTATTATGATTAAAGTACCATGGTTTAGAAGTGCTTCGTGCTTTGGTTATAGACCATTGCCAATAGTAAAAGCCAAACATATTATCATAAAGTTTCATAATGAGGTACGGAATTCCGTAAGGGCCATCGTGGTTACACATTAAAATCCAGAGGGCGAGAATGCGAGAACGCGAGAGTACGATGACGAGAGTGCGCGAATACGATGACGAGATTGACAGAATACGATGACGAGAGTGCGAGAACGCGATGGCGAGATCGCGAGAATGCTAGAATACGATGGCGACAGTGCGACAACGCGATAGTACGATGGCGAGAATGCGATAGTACGATGGCGACAATGCGATAGTCATATTGTACTGTCGCCATCTTAGTGTCGCATCTCGTCATCGTATTCTCTCACTCTCGTTATTGTATTCTCGCACACTCCTCATCGTATTATCGCACTCTCCTCATCGTATTCTCGCATTCTCGCATTCTCGCCATTGCGTTCTCGCACTCTCCTCATCGTATTCTCGCACTCTCGTCATCGTATTCTCGCACTCTCGTCATCGTACTCTCGCGTTCTCGCATTCTCGCCATCGCGTTCTCGCATTCCCTTCATTGTATTCTCGCACTCTCGTCATCGTATTCTCGCACTCTCGTCATCGTATTCTCGCACTCACGCATTGCGCCCTCTGGATTTTAATGTGTAACCACGATAGCACTAACGGTATTCCGTAACGAGGAGATATAAACTGTTTGAGTAAGAGATATGACAATAATAATCTTATCTTAAATATATTTAAAGAGCCATCATTCAGAAGTGCTCAATTATGTAGTTGGAATGTGAACTTGGGAGAGATTATATGTTCACAAAGTAAGAGAGGTGAAACAATTATTTTGACAATTAATATAATACAAAGACCATAATTAGGAAGTGCTTCATGTCATGTGGCTGGTTATCAACATATGCAGATAACGTAATGACCAAGTTAATAGATGATCCGAATCAAACCGTTTGAGTTAGAGAGCGGAAACGGGTATTTTGGCAATATGTTATCATGAAAGGGCCATTATTAAGAAGTGTTTCGTGTAATCTTGCTGGTTATCGAACATGGTCGAGACATTATACCAACAAATGTGATAACGAAGTTTCATGATATCTATCTGATTCACAATATTTTAGTTTGAGAGTGGCAATTTTTATTCGGCCATTATAAATAATTCAATTGTCAAAATTTAGAGGTGATTCCGACGATCTGGCTAGTTATTGAACTTGTACAAGAAATAATGCCCATAAACATTATCTTAAAGATGTATAATGATCTGATTTTACTCGTTTGAGTATGAGATCGGACAAGGTTAATTTGGCCACTTGTTGATTAAACGGTCATAATTTCATAAGTGATTCAAGCGACCTGCCTGATTATCGAACTTATATATGTTATACCCGCAAACACAATCAAACAGTTCCAGGATCATCCAATATAAACTGTTGGAATCAAAGAGTGAATTTCGTTGTTCTAGACGCCGCCTCCCCACCGCAGGTGTTCTCATAACACGCCCTTTTTAAACCGAAGTGTAAAATGGATGAACAAAGGAGAGCATATAGCTATTTGGCTTCCAACTGTACAATGCGCAAGAGTGGTATCAATACAAACCTTCAGCCGACCAGACTGGCTATTATGTCGATAAGAACGGATTCCACTCAATTCATCTCGCAAGGTCTATAAATATCCAATTAAACAATGAATACGTGTTTGTAATTAAATTGTATCGTACTGCGCATTAAAATACAGTAAAAAGGTTACCCCATTATTTTCATATAAATAATCTTAGTAAGTTCATTACTCATAAAATGTACGCTTTGAATTAAATACATTATCATGTGTATCATGTAAGCAAAACATGGATGCATGTAGACTGTTTTTAACTTTAAACTGTATTTTCAGTCCAATCCCGGTGTAACCGTTGGGTTATATGAATAGAGGTAAATATGAGGAATATGAACGTTATTAAATACATTTGTTTCGTCGGATAGTAATTTTATTGCTATGGTTACGGATTTAATTAGAAACTAAAATCTTGATCCTGCGATTACCCAACTATGTTATTGAAACTTAAAATATGAATAGATGCCTATATAGGAAATATGAACGTAATTTTAGATAGTTTATTTGTGAATTTGATTCAAAAATTGTGTTTGTTATGGTTACATATGCTATGGTAAATAAAATGGATCAACTCCTATCTCACCAACCGAACAATGAAAATGTTAGTCAAACAGTCAACATCTGAAACTGACCAATTGCTTTTCGGTGTCCCCCAGGGTTCTTGTGCCGGACCCGTTTTATTTAACTTGTATATATCTGCTCTGAATAGAGTGGTTCAGACATACCCGGTCGATCTTTATGGATATGCGGATGACCATAAGACAGCATTCAAAATACAAACAGGTAATTCCAAAAATGAGGCAACTGTTTTTTAGCAACTTGATAGTTGTCTGAAGAACGTCATTAAGTGGAAGTCAGCCTTCAAATTGAAAATGAACGAATCAAAAACTGAAATTATTGCATATGGGACCAGGAAACAGTTGGCGAAACTGAGTACTTCAATATTGGCTGTCGGTGGTTGCGAAGTGAAATTGGTCAATCATGCAAGAGATCTTGGTGTTATCATGACCAACACTCTCAACTTTGAAAAAAACATCCAGAAAAAGTGTCAGATTGCTCATGCACAGCTACGAAATATCAAAGCTATACGGAAACATCTTACAAACGAATCTACTTCATCATTAGTTCATGGATGAGTTCATTCGCATATTGACTTTTGCAATGGTCTTTTTACGGAAGTTCCTGCTTATCAAATCAAGAAGCTGCAGCGAATCCAAAATCATGCTGCACGAGTAGTCTTGAATGCTTCTTTTGAAGAACCAATCACTGTTCTCCTAAAACAGCTACAATGGCTTCCAGTAAAAGCCAGGGTGATGTTTAAAGTCTTAGATGTTGTATTTCGTGTAATCCATGGTACAGCTCCAGTATACCTTAGGGAAATATTGTTAACTGCTCGAGGACACTACACATTAAGGTAACAAAATGAGACAACATTCTACATCCCTAGACGAAGAACAAAATTGGCTGATAGATCTCTTGCCGTCGTCGGTCCAAAATGGTGAAAGTATCTACCTGATTATCTGGGAGAATTGTCAGTCTGAAGCCACTTTTAGATCAAGGCTAACAACACATTTGTTTGGACAATTTTACTAACAATGAACGCACGAGTCGGACTTATATGAAGTCTGAATTGTTGTGAACTATAATAGTAAACGCTGATTGTTTTAAAGCTATTGAACGGAAATGTATATTGTTTACATGTTGTTATTTTTTTTTTTTTTTTACATGTTTTGTCTTAATGCTTAATATGTAATTGTTAAGCGCAATAGAATATGTAAATAATTTTTGCGCTATATAAATGCTATGTATTTGTTTTTATTTGTATTTGCTTTAAAAGAACAACATGTGTTTATAGCATTAGATAATTACACCTTTATTTCTCACAACTACCAGATGAAGACTCAAACACAAATATATACCATAATACGCCTTCCATTTTGCATCGAGGCATACATGATATCTTACTAATAAATCACAAACTCAGCTTATATGAAGCATTACAAATACTTGTTTTCACTATTAACCTATTAGAACCAACAACTCTGAATTGCTGAATTATTAAGAAACATAATACGATGATATATTTTTGTATGTTCTTCATTATGTTGTCTGCATCTTGCGATACGACTAGATATTTTCTCCGCTAAATCTATTGTAGTTATATGTTTATTTCTTAATGTAGATTCGTCGTTGTTTTAAACAGTAATTCAGTCATATCTACTGCGGTCAGTTTACATGCTCAAATTTGTCCTGTGTATGCTGGTCAATCTAAGAAACTGACAACGCCCTACTTAAATAAGAGGCAGGAGGCGAATGGTCGTAGAAAACAAAATCGTGAAAAATCGTCTCACAAGCTATGTGGCGAGGCTGGTAATCAAACAAGCGATCCTCATATCAGAAGTCAAGCGCTTTATCAAGTGAGCTAGCCGGCTCGGAATGGCTCATCGTTTATAATGCAATGCTTTATCGTGGATACCATAAAGCATATAGCGATACGATTTAATTAAAATATACTGATTATGAAGGTTTAGTGATACACCCATATGTCTTGGTTATATTTTTAACAAAGAGGCAGCTAAATTGAGCCGTTTCTTTTCAGATAATTGGTTGAATGCCGCAATTACACTATTCCGTACTAATACATCTGACCATGGACGCCGTTCTTATAGATCCTGCTCCTCAAAATATGACGACCAAACCTCTGATATTCCGGAAGTATTCATTCTTAACGATTGCTTACTGATAAATGATTTGAATTAAATGTGATTCTGATATTAGGTATTTAGGCACAAATATAGCATTTAAAAGCTTGAACACATTTTGATGTAATCTGTGGAAATTTTCACCGGGAAAAGAAACATATTACCACAAATGATTAAAGAAGCATATCGCAACACAATATAATACTAGATCCGCCAGAAAACGCCAGAAAACGTGCGTACTGGCGTATATACGCATTGATTTTAACAAAAACTAGTTAAATTAAAAAAATATTGAATTTAATAATTTGGTAAATATCATGTTTTGATGAACCTATTATCTACGTCATTTTGATTTTTAAAAAATAGGGCTAAAACGGGTAAAAATATTCTTCTGCGGGACACAATTAAAGTCCCCGAGAAATTCTTATAAGTTAATTAAAATATAGCTGCAATAATTATCATAACATGTTGTAGTGCATTTAAATTTAACTGTTTGTCAAGTCAGATTGCATAGATTGTAATTATTTATATTAGTTTAATTTATTTAATTATTAATGATATACTGAACAACATATAACTATTTATTATGTGTACACAACGCTGTTGACTTAAATCAGCAAATGTAATTATTGCATTTCAAAAATGTCCTTTGTTTAACCATTGGAGTATCGATAAGTGTATAAAACAAACTCGTAAAGCGAACATATAGCATGTCTTTCTTTGAGGGGAGAGGCCACCATAATCTCTTTGATGTCGATCTTATTAAATAATCAGGTTTCATATTAAAACGTTACCTTCTGGAACATGAATAGCACATAATACTCGGCGTTTAAGTTTTAGTGCAACACCTCTTTTTCATTGCATTCGTGGTGTTGATGCATTATTATTTATAATGTGTAATGCTTTGTAATATATGACTTCGGATCTTGTGTCTATGCTGTTTTCCTTATTAATTTACCAATCTTTCGTTATTTCTTAAATGAACGTAGAGATGATTATGACTAGATTTTTTAGGAGTATCTATTTCGAGGAAAAATCGTCAATATCACCCTTTAACAAAAATGACAAGTATCTTTCTGTAATAAGACCTCTTGAGCACACACGAATTTCAAATTTATAATTTTCATTCTGTACTTCCGAACACAATATTAAAACAATCCACACTGAGCTGGCATTTGAACAAAGTACTTCACCTAGGCTGAACAAATATGGTTGAAGGCTTACCGCTGCTGATGGTGTTTCTGTTGCCATGCGATAATGGCCTGGTTGCTTGGAAACTGATGATAGCTTAACAAGAAGAGCTGCTTGGGTAAAATGTAAAGCTGCGCGCTACGACATATAGATCTGTTACGAATGGCATATCGAGGGACACCTTGCAGTGAAGGAAAAATATATAGGGATGTATACTATCAATAACATAGCTTCTTACTGACCACGTATTGCAATAGAATGTAGCTTAAACCAAAATTACTTTCACTTGAATGTTTCCCATTGTACCGGATACTGGGTACGTGAACTAATATTGGACGACAGCTCGGTTTGGTCAATCAGAACCTAACTCTTTGAGGTAACCGTGACAAACAAGCAATCAACACATACCAAATGGCGATAACATATTTGAAGCCTGATTTTAATCGCTTGAGAATGCCAAAGTAGTTCGCTCCACAAACTTTGAAGATCTTAATATTTTGAAATAAAAATGGCTAGGTTCAAGAGTACATAACTCAGGAACGTGTTGATCCTATGGGATGAAAATTGTACTTTGCACATGTACACTTCATGACAAACAAATCAAATAAAGCGCCTGAACAAAACAACCGACTGACAGAGCGACACTAATATACCCAGGGTTTCAAAGATCACCAATCAAATTATTCGTTTCAAATCATTCAACAGATATTGACAACACTTTTATCATTTAGTGTCTTCGTTAGTTATACTTAATTATCACTATTTATAAAACAATACTTATTTTCCGGGACAGTGGTTGATTTTATCACATAAGAAGCCTACTAAACCCCTTGCCTGCCAAGGTGTATTTTAAAATAAATTATTACCAACAAGAATGACAATTCTGAATATACTCATGCCACATTTCGTAATAATAAAAATTGAAATCTCCACCTGAGAAGTCATTGTGCTGTACCGCTCTTGAGAGAAGCCTGAAAAGAGTGGTCACACCAGGGGCACCATGACCCAATCCTTGGGCGAACGAGGATCGGGCTTACGGTTGACTTCTGAAGCCTGAATTGGAAGAAGTGCGACATGCGGCCCAGGGTCATGCTCATCTGAAGGGTCACGTTCGACGCGGTTATGAGCCGCACAGAGGTGATATCTCAGATACACCCCACTTGAGGAGTGCTTTAAAAACACTGCCCAACTTAATGTATTCACTAAACCTTTGGAAATTAACAAAGATCTAGTAAAGTTTATAACTAATTGTATGTGTGCACTGCAAATTTACCTTTTGACAATATTGAAAGGCTTTGCTGTAATTTGAAAATGTTCTAATGAGACAGGTCCACAACTTTTGAATAAAAACTAGAGGTAAATTATTCCGTCATATAATCCCGCAAACATTGTCTTCAACCATAGAAAATACAAAAGGTTGTCACTTACTCTCAAATAAATAACATATTTAACAAAGGTGAGTGTATCAATACAATAATTGACCCATCAAATACATTTCTTTTTGACCTATTTATTTAAGTACAATTGCATAGCATTCCTATTGAGACGCTCTCGAATCTGTTTCCTGGCTAGAACCAGGGCCCGTATTCACCAACCACCTAAGGGAAAAATTAGCCTAAGGTTGTCATTTTGCCTAAAGTTTTTTCTGTTTTTCCCTTACATTTGAGGAAGTCACATTCACAAACTTCCTAACCTTAGAAATACGCCTTAGGTTCACCGTTTTTTTCCTTAAAAGTTAAGGGACGTAGACACCTCCCTTAACTCTAAAGAAATCACCTTAAAAATGGCGCCGTAGCGGACGTGTTTCAGAGGTTTTCGTCGTATTTCAACACAATTTCATCAAACGTTAATGTTTTCTTTAACATTTATCATCGCTCTAAACACAGACCGATGTATGTATTCGAACGACTTGAAAATCCGACTTTTAAACAGTATAACAGCAACAACTTTAGCGTAAGTAAAATTGTTGTCATTTGTCGTTGGACGTGAATTTCATGCTTACAAAAATAATTTGAGTTTTGTTACCATTTAACGCCATTTCTTTGGATGAATCAATGATCATGTTTCAATGAATGGAAAGAATATGATTTAAATGTGAAAATAGCAGGCGTTATGTACTTGCGACTGGGATATGTTTACATATCTGACATTGTGGTTATGCTTTAGCGCATTTCAGACTGTGTTTGTTTTTTCTTTCGCACTGAATTAATGTGTGTCTAATCTCGGAATTATCGAGTAAGTACTAAATATGTTTATTTTTTATTCATTTTTTCCAAACATAACTGACTGCCCATTTTTCAGCATGGCCAGACGTTTTGTAAATATGGTAATGTTCGTGATCAACTATTAGTTGAAATAATCCAACTCCCAGCTATATTGACCCTCCGGTCGCTATTTGTTTACATTAAGAACGAGAATCTCGTAATGACATCACACTTATGTAATCCGTGTTTTTTGTTTTACTTTCAATATTATGATTGATAACTTAATACAAATACATCAAAAATGAGGAAAAAAACATGAATTACTGCATTTCAAAATCTTACTTCAACTAAAATAATCAAAATTCATCCATATTCTATACATTTTAAATTATCTTGGTCTTTTTCACATAAATTGCACAGTGAAGCAGACGACTACACTAGTGTAAACACAGCACTTTTATTGCCAATTGCAGTTGAGTTCTCTCCCTTCGGTGTGACATCACGGGAATAAGGTCACCCATCCAAATAGTGAATTATATTGCATTGTGAATATAACCATCTGCTTTGCGTGGTTAATCATGCTGCAAATTAGACATGGATTTCACGGGAATTAAATAATTCTTCGAAGGTTAATGTTGCATTATTTTATTACTTCAGAAATTCTGTTACTTGTTATCTTACTACACCAGAATTAGGTCACTGGAGGATACAAATGGAACTGGCACTAAGACCGATATAATAATTGTTTTAGACATTAAGTTAAAGTATTATATTAACACTGCAGCTTAAATAACATAAACATGAAAGTTTTTCATATATCTTCACAAAATAAAATCTACCATTTCTTACAAATATTTGTATGTAGGAATGTATTATTGTATAGCTCACTATAGGTGTACTATGTTTTCAAGTAGTATCAATAATTCATTGTTCGTGCCCCTTTTACCCCATTAAAAAGAAAACAACACTCTGAACAACATCTGAATTTATTCTTCTAAGTCGTATTAAACATTCAAACTTTTAAAGCATTTGTTATGTTATAATTAAATGTTTTTATATGTCAAGTTTGTTTTTGCAATATGAAATGCAAGTAAGTGATACAATTAATTTTTGTCATATATACTATATATAAACAGAGTGATTTCATTATGCACTGCATAATATATGCAATGTAAGAAATATGCCCACAGATCCTTCGGACATGGCTGCCTTACAAAATCATTCTGAAAATTATAATGGAAATGAACATGGCCTTTGTTACAGGAATATGGTGGAAATAATTGTTTAGATCATTTTCACATTATTTAACAAATATAAATAAATGTTCACAGACCTGTTCATGCGAATAAACTTGCATACTTGATTTAAAGAATTATAAAGCAAACATTGTAATTGAACACTGAAGCCTACAATTTACCCCAAAAATCATTTGGAAAACACAATGTGGATGAAGTTCATGGTCTATAGTTTTATCTCCATAACAAATGAATACTGTGCAGTTTCTTTAACTAAACATAATATAATTATTCCTCCTGCAAATGCGCCAACAGGACCATATACAATTCTATATGGAGCTCAAACTTCCTCTTCTTCAGTGCATTCAAATTATGCAGACTGCAATTAAAATAATAATAAAATGGAAATAACAAAACGATATTTTAATGATTACATTTGCATTTCAGTTTCAATAATAAAGTTGATATTTTAAAAATATCTTCTTTTTTGTACATCGAAAGATGGTAAATATTGATAACACCACAGGTTCAATCATCCATATGTTACACAATTAAGTTTATGTGATCTTGATCTATGTGTAAATAATGTATGATATATCTTAACACAATACACAAATACCATAAAATTGAAGGTGTATCTGCATTGAAGGATGGGAAATAGTACTAAAGGCAATTCCCAGCAACTGATGGAGTATCTGAAATAAGTTTATCATTTCTTCAAGTATAAAATATGTTTTTGCTAGTACAATATTTTGTATTCAAGTTATATTTGCATCACAGTAAAATGTAAACAACTCAGTTGTCTGATAGTGTGTTTGTAAATAATATTGCTTCTGTATGCATATCAAGAATTACCGGTATTTAAAATAGCTGTTTATGAATGTGTATCCAAAAATAAATAGGTTTACCCGGTAAACTTACTTATTAAAGTAATTATCACAAAGAAAAATGAAATGCACATATATCTATCATTGCTTTTTAATAAAACGGATTGTGTTGGAAGAACTGCATTTATATGTACATGTTATCTTTGTAAAAGTTAATATGGAAATAAGTAAACAAGTTTATGTTGAATTTTATTATTTTGATTGCCAAATGATTATGGCAAATGTATTTGGTCCTAATTGCAAGCTATATAGATTCCATTTCATACTTGTTACGTTTTATTAAAAAAATGTATCCACATTCATTTTATTACACTTTATGTGATACGTTTAATCTTGTTTTTATGCCCACAACGGTGGGCATATAGTGATCGCACTGTCCGTCTGTCTGTCTGTCCGTCACACTTTTTTGAAAAATGCTCATAACTTCTATGTCGCTTCAAATGTAGCCTTCATATTTAGCAAACTTGGTCACAAGTTTTATCGAGGTAATGTCTAGGCCAAGTTCGAACATGGGCCATGCTGGGCCAAAAACTAGGTCACAGGGTCAAAAACTAGGTCAGGGGGTCACTTAGTGCGTTTTAAACATTCAGCATAATGTTCGCTCTCTATTTCAAGAAGTGTTTATCCGATCTTCACCAAACTTGCGGCATATACTTTTGTCACTTTCAAAAACATTTACACAGTTATGCTTTTATGTAGTGACAAAGATACTGTCAGGGGCATCCGTGTCGTGTGGACACATTTCTTGTTTTATATTCCTTTTGATAAAATTCTTGTGCAAATAAACTACATCGTGAAATGATGAAACATTTATTCAGCCATTGCCTTTATATGTTATTGTTAACCAATTAAAAATTCAATTATTTCAATTCATGAAAAATTAAATAATATACTTTATTATTCCGTGCGTTTAACTTTCATACCTTTAACAAAAAATAGATTCCACTTACTTCACAATAAGCAATATGAAAACGAATGCAATATATGCAATTGTAAATTGATCGTCTCAATGAACTCTTTATCAAGTTTAAATAAAATAAAATATGTATGAATAAAATACTTAATTATATTTTTTGCTTTGTGAGGCAGTCACCTCAAATATTGTTATTATAGCGTTAACAAGTTTAGGAATAAAATTATCGACAATAAATATATTTACATACATATTCAAAAAAAAACAATTGGTAATTATTATTATTTGGTAAATCATTGAATTTTCATAATAACAAAACTTACGACTGGTACCGTAATCTGTCAGTCAAATTTATATCAGAAAATTCCAAAGTTACTATAGTCCTCGCACATCAATTTTGCGAAAAGGAAAGTGTCTTGAATAACAAAACTCGGGGCTCTCTGCTCCGCCGTTTTTTCCCAACTTTATCCTGCATTTTCTTCCGTGTTTTGTCAAAATGTTACTCCTATAAATATGAGGTCGATATACATCTAAATCGTGTCCGCTGAAGATTATTTAAACTATTTTATATTTAAAGAAAAAAACAACATTCATACTACATTAAATAAATGTCTCATGTTTAACAGTATGGACCAATTTACAATTATTACATGTATTCAACAAAATAAAAGTCAAACAAATATGACAAGTGTCATGTACATGCATATATGTGTACATACATTTAATATATGTACACTAAAACTGATTTTGTTCTTTACACACAATTTTGACAATTTGCAAATTAAAAGAAATTACTCAAATAAGTATTAAACAACAAAACACATTATGTTCTATTATATATATCATTTGGTTAAACTGTTCAAAGAAACACCTCAGATTGTGTAATCAACCAAAAATATTTGTACAAAATACATGTATCTGCAAATATACAAACATGTTTATAATGTAACAAATCATAATATAGACGTTCAAATACATTACACCACATTTACATTGTAATGTAGATCACATATTTTACGAATATTTTATATATGTACACATTATTCCACTCTGAACACAAGGATGTAGTTGCATTCTAGTCTCCCCACAATTATGGTGGATGTGTTGCTGCTGTAGCAGACTGACACTGGTTCCTCTAGTTTACCATGAAACCGTCTACCTATATACATAGATGCAAGCCTCCTTATCCCCTCACTATCAAACTGTTCGATTTTTCCCGGGTACCCTTCACAAACCAGCAACTGTCCTGCAGGGGTCACATGTATACCATGCATGCATCGATATAGATCGTCGTATAATAAAGCCAGGACTGTTCCATCCCTGGCCAGGGTGATGAGCACGTCGTTGTTGGTGTTAATGTACAGCTTGTCCCCTGTGGGACTCACAGCACACTTCTGTACTGCTAAGCAAAGTAACACCAATATATTGAAATACATCATGATATGCGACTGGTGAGTTAGAGAAGAAGTGCTGAACAGTAACAATTACACTGTACAATTAATATTTACGTATGATGGGTTAGATGATGCAACTATAAGGAGCAATACTAATGTGAACATGATAACATCGTATTAATTGGATACAATATTAAGAAACAATTTTATTTATTAAACATAATGTACATGTATAGTTATTTGATACACACATTCAAAAACCAACAGGTCAGAAAGTATTTCTCGCCCAGGAATTCAGTGTCTACTTATAGACATGTCATCCAGGGATACTTGATTACTCATGTTTATTAATGAAAAGCGGAAACATTTCGTGCTGATTAAAAATAAATTTACACAAACCTTTTACAAATATAAATTGTTTGATTACATTGGAATATATTTATTCTGTATTGTATTAAGATGAATCCATCATGAGTATTACCTCCGCAATGATCGAAATCAGGCTCGTACAGAATGCAGACCAGTTTCCCTCTTAGTGAATACTTGTACAGTGCAATAGCAGAGGTGATGAACAGGTCACCCTGGTGGTGGACAATACCTTTACAATCATGTTGTAATTGAAATTTCCTGCCTCTTACAAGCTGGCCGTCTGTGACTTTTATAAACTGGACCGTATGTGTGTTACCTTCATCCACAGTCACTGCAAACTCACTGGGTGTGATCTGACATATTTCATGTGGACAAGCATCCACACCACAATGACTAACCACCTGGTAGTGCTGGTCAAGCAGCTTGACTTTCTTATTATTTATATCTGTAACCAGGACCTTTCCATCTGAGAGAGCACAGCAACCTGTGATTGAGCAATCGGATGAATCACTTGGTATTTTCAAAAAATGAAAAGACTTATCCTGGAAAGTTATAACCTGGTCTGACTTTCCCATAATTGTTAAAGCCTGTTCAAGTATGTGCTCACATTTTATGCTTGCTATAAAGCAGAGCGCCTTATTATCCCCAATTTTCTGAATCGATTTATATAATTGTGTTAATTCTTTCTGAAGACCGGTGAATTTATTCATAGAACTGGTAACGGAACCTTTAATGCTTATCACTTCATCTTTCATGTCGTTCAGCTCCTTCACAGTACTATTATCAAAGTCGTATAATAAGGAAATTATATCCGTGCACATTTGCTCTCTCATGGTTTGCTCAATTTCATCACATGTACTCCACAAAACCGCATATGAATTAAAAATGCTATTGATATTCTGACGCAATAGTTGTATTTTAGATTCATCATATTCATGGTATTCTCCCTGCAATGACTTAAAACTGGCCTCATGACTGTTATGCAAGCTTTCGATTTCTTCCCGCACAGTTTCCAGCTCCACTGACAATCCCTGCAGGTCTGTGGGCTGCGTGTTGATCAGCTGAGAAATGGGCGTCACTTTAATGCACTGGCTAGAAAAAAAATCCCACATGTAATAACAAACCAAGAAACCGTCAGTTGATAAATGTTAAGATTCAAACGGTCATAATTATTCAAATAACAAGAAACAAAGCATGTTTATTTAAAAGACTTAATTTGTTTCAAGTTCTTGCGCAGAAAATAGTCTGCAATGCTTTTTTCTATTTGTAGTAGCGTTGACTTTCACAATAGTATCCTATATACAGAAACATGTATAAGCAAAGGCTCAATATAAGGGTAGGTAAATTGTAGCCCGTGTTTAGCAGCCAGTCAAGGGTTTAGGCCAAATATGTGGCTTTGGACAGGGGACCATCTAATAGAAGAATGAACAATTATTTTGGTTTTCATAATAACGGTATTAAGTATTTATTATTTTCTATATACATGTATATAAATCATTTGACACCCTGGACATGTTAAGTGTAAAAACTAGGAGCATGATTTTAACAAACTGAGCAGACTACTTTAACATGTTTCATGACAAATAACACACATTTCGGCCATGCGGTTTTCGAGATTTTCAAAATGTATACTTAAGAAATATAAGGAACACAAGTGTCCCTCAAGACAGGGCCAATTTTCTTCGGGGGATTATTTGAACAAACTTTGTAGAGGAAAACCAAACTTCTGATTCTAGCGGTTTCATAACAGATGTTTAAATTGACTTTCTATATAAATCTATATAAATCATGTGCGCCCTGTTTTGAGCCAAGGGGCCTGAATCAAACTGAGCAACACATAGCGATGTTAAACACCAAATATTACAACCCTGACCTTTTAAGTATCTTAAAATATTGTTCGTGTTAAAAATCTTATTTTAGCTTAGTTGACCTACACATTCAATGGACTGGAACGATTTGAACAATTTTGAAATAGGCTCACCCAAGGATCATTCTTGTGATGTTTCATTTAAATCTGTCAAGCGGTTCAGGAAAATAAATTGTAAGAAGGAAAACGTTAAAGGGCATACGGACGGACGCACGAAAAACCACACGGACTACGGACAACACATTTTCCAAAATGCTCCCCATGAACGCGTTGTCCTCAAAAGTTTGTTTAACTTCTAACTTGTGATTTCGTGATAGGATTGTGTTTGCAAACTAATCCGTTATAACTCAAATGTCAATGCAAACAATATTTAGAACTTGCTCAAAAGGTTTCATAGTTCAAAATATACGTTTTTACCCATTGTATTGTTTGTCTTACCATTTTTTTAACAACTTATTAATTTATGTAAATGCATGTGGTAAGTTATTGTATAATGTGATCTACACTTACGCATTACACAAGCAGACATATTTGTTGTACAAATGAACTTTTTTAATAGTTTAGCTCTTTTTGTCCTTTAACATCATATTTTGAACTATGTACAGTATTAATTACCTGTTGTAACATATTAATTGGACGGACCTAATACGCACGTCGATATATAATAAACTATTGCATAGTTAACGTTGTGGCGTTTATTTATGAGGCGATACAATATTGATTCTTTTTTTTTATTGACATGTGGAAAAGTAAATTTCTGAAGTGCATAAACACTGCTTACATTTTTCCTTCATGCCGACAACGCACATATGATAACACAAGGTATACAACAAAAACGGACAGGGCCCAAATCAGCCACAAACCGACCCGGAAACGGTCATTCTATCCGCCAAATACGGGCAACGCTAATAGCCCGAAATCGGCGATAATACTGCCATAGCATAAAGGTGGCGGAGAATCGATTTCTGACAATATCTAACAATAATAATACGCTTAGTGTTGAGTTATGTGCAAAGACTAGATACTAAACTGTGTATACAAGTAATATGCAAATATGGCGTCATGGATAATGCCATTTGTATTCGCGGAAATGGACTTCATACTACCGCGAGTCAAAACTAGTGTAATATTGCTATATAAGCGTATATAACTAATGTGAACCTTGGGGCGTGGCAAATCTTGACCACAATAGACAAGCTTTTCAAACAGTCTGTAGAGGATCACACGATGATGTTACGCACCAAATATAAAACACCTGACCCTTGCAATTTTAGAGAAGACGAATGTTTAAGTTTTCATTTTTTAAATCTATGTTTAGCTTTTGGTTCATATGCACTTGACCAGACCGATTTACACAATTTTAAAAGGGGTGTCCCATTTATAATTCATTTAAATTTTCATTTAAAGATGTCAGGATTTTGAAGATGAGAAGTCGTTGGAAAAACAACAAAATGCACCACAAACTAAAGGACTACAGAATAAAACGGGCAATTTGCAACTGCTAGCAGTCACAGATAACTTCATTTAAACGCAGTCAGACTCTGAAAACACACGCCCATCGTAGATATCTTTTTAAAAGTATTTATTCACAATGAAAAAGTCCTTGGTCCCTTTAGCAATGTCAAGTGAGGTCTTTATAAGAACAATCATTCTCTCCTCTGAGAGTTTCTAACGTTTAATTGTTTGCTTGTTTGATAAAAAGTATCTTCATATAAATGTTTTATTAACAATTTCTTAATTTGTTTTTGAGAAAATGATAACAAACCCCAGTTTGAAAAAAAGTTAACATGTCTATAAAGCTTACAATAATGTTTGCAATACTTTTAAACTACAGTCAACAAAATATGAGATAATTTTAATAAACGGATAAATGTTTATTATTTTTTTAGAAAATAACTTATGTCTGTCTGCAAAGATTGCATTTACTAAAATAAATAGCTACAACAGTATATTTTAATATTTGTATGTGTAAAAGAATTGCTGAAATACCTGTGATTAAGGACGGCACACTTAATGCAGCACAGCTGACTGTGGTCATCACAAAACATTTCATTTTTTTCGTTGTCGTGCCCTTCACAATTTAAAAAGAATTCCTCCACCTTTTTCGAAATTGGCCATTTTTTAATGTCATTCCTCCCATAAGTTAAATGTTTTTCAAACCACTTACTATGCAACTGAACACATTTTCCACAATAAAATTTCAAGCATGGTTTGCAGTAAAAATCTGCATTCGCTTGCTCTTCGCAGGAAGAACAAATAAAATCCTTTTCATCATCAGAGCATTTGGCAAGAGAGGACATAGAAGAGCCCCCCATTTTGATAATTGACTTAAATGTATTAATTTCAAAGTGTGTCTTTAATACAGATTAATTTGTTCGTGTATTCGAACAGTCAAGCAATCACGAATTCTGCTCTAAACAAATCAAAATTAAAATCCAATATTTAAGCAATCATTGATTTCAACTGTACAAATACCAAGTGAGCTGTCAATGGTCTGACAGTAGTATACATTGTACATATTTAAACTGTTATGGGACTCTTAGGTCATGTAAATAGATAATATAAAATTTCAAACTGCCGCAATAAGATTAGAAGATGAATATTAGATAAGTTTAAACCAGAGTAACAAGCAAAACAAAATACAGTGGTTTTAAAGCATACTGGTAAAGTGTCTAGGCACTGTTGTTTTATTACAAATTTCACTATGTGTTTTTTATTAGACTGTTTTGAATTGTTACATTAAGTAATTAAAATACGAAATGCTCGCTTCTACTATCAATTTTCAATATAAAACAATTGTAATCAATATGGGAAATCCGGAGAGTTAAAACATTATCAATTGAATAGTATTAAGGTGTGTTTTTCTATTTTGCAGCATGTACCAGACGTCTACAATCTTACATGCATGGCAACTAAATATTATACTTTTGTTGTTAAATGGGAGTATCAACTCGAATCCCCCTATACATAAAAAAATATATATTTATGAAATCATGAGATAGAATATGGATAAAAAATAATAATTGTTTCAGCATGCATGTATTGTTAGTAAACTCACGCCTACTTCAAATAGAAGTTTATTATTCTATGGTATCGTTAACAACAGTGCAAACATACATTTCATTAATAACAATTATACTGTTACTACTGATTTTCCTGCACACGCCGAGTGCAAGTGTCCGCAAGGAACTTTGTTATAATAATTAAAAAGGGCATAATGAGCAGTTCAAAAATGTTCCTTCTAGAGTGTTCACAAAGTTTTACTCTAGAACATAAACAAATACGACGTCACATGGCCTCCACGGTTTTTAATGTATTTGAACCGTATCGTACTCGGCGGAGAAATCATTAAAGTTAATGTTCCAAGAAAGTTTCATTTAGAGTTCACATTTCACCAAAAATGTGACTTATTGAATGTTCACATGCGTTTTCTTTAATGGACCTATTGACCTAGTTATTTAACCCACGTGGTCCTGTTTTTAACTTAGCCAAGACACCATCGGGTCAAATGTTCATACCAAGTTTTAAAAAGATTGAACATAAATATAAAAATGGGGCCTCTTTAGAGTCCACAAGCTTTTTCTCTAATTTTACCTAAAAACTTAGTATTTAATTCAACATGGTCAATTTTTAACATTGGCTTAGATTTCATAGAGACGAATGCTCTTACAAAATGTCATTATACTAGGGCAATTCTTTCTAATTAAAACTGGTGACCCAGTTTTTAATTCTACACTAACCAGTTTCAAAGTCGGTCTAGATATCACTGGGACAAATATTCGGACCACGTTCATGACGATTAAGCAATCAATGTCTTATCTAGCATGTTCATAAGCTTCTTTTTTTAATTTGACTTTATGACCTAGTATGTTTGTACCTCACGTTACTCACTTTTTAACTCAAGCAAGATTTTATTAATACAATTGTTCTGACCGAGTTTCAAAAAGATAAAGACAATTATTGTGGCCTCTTTCGACCGATTTATGATAGGACTTATGTTCTGACTAAGTTTAAAGACGACCGGGCACTAGTTTTTTCACCCTACGTGACCCGGTTTCAAACACAGCCGATATGCTATTGGGACCTAAACTAAGGATATCAAAAGTTATGGATATGATTGCATTTGAAGATGCGATCTGGACGTATTGGGGAGCGGTCGTATTTAAAATAAATACCAATGTTTATTATGCTATGTTGGAATATAAGTCACTCGGAAACCCCTACATGCTTTCAAATGAGATCAAACAATGGACAAAACGTCTTCTGAACAAGTTCTTATATAATTATATAATAAAAACATAATTGTTTAAAATATGTAAGACATTTTTCATGAATGAGTGGGTAACAAATGTGATTTCTAAATTGTTAGAGTGGTTTTACTACATACAACTAAACACAATTCACAGCCTCATGGCAGCCATTTTCTTTCAATAAATTGGAATTATATCTCACTGCGGAGAATTCATTAGAACAAAAGTTGCATTAATAGATAAACAGATTGGGAAATAAATGTGGCCTTAATAGCGTCCACATGCTTGTTCAATAAATCGACCCAGTGGCCTTGTTTTTGGCACCAGGTGCTAACTTGTTCTAACAAGTTTCATAATAATTGGGCAAACAATGTGTGGTCTCTAGAGTGTTAATAAGTAGGTCCAAGAGACAGCTATATCCCCATCCGAGGTTTATGTTAACCTGTAATTGGTGACCTTGAATTAAGCAAGCGTACATGCTTTCTACACATCGTAACAATTCCTTAACATCATGCAAAGTTTGATTAAAAGCCTTCAATTTGTAAAGGAGATATGGACTTGACACACGAAGCTAAAACATTAAACCTTCTAGTATGATATTGAGATATGGATATGAAAATAGAGCATCAAACCTTTGATCTTAAAGAACTTCCTTGATCTGGAGCTAACAAGACTAAATCATGTTTTCTGCATATAAGCTTTATAAGTTTTACGTTTGAGGCAAGTTTCATACAGATCCGTTAAAGGGTAAATGAGATATGGGTCAGACACCAAATCCATACATACTTATTTATCGAAACTCACCAAAGTACACTAAAGTTCATAATTTTACTGAGTTATTTCCGTTAGTTTTAGCCACACGTGATAATCACAAAGAAAAGTTCGAAGTTTGAAATGCAGATTTGTAGAAATGTTCAGAAATGAATATCTATAGTTATTGTCAGAGAAAGTACGTGTTTCATGCGAACTTCAACCTGAATTCCATCTTGCACTGAAACTTTAATACGATATTTCTAAGAAACTAAGGCGGCATAATTTTGCTTAAAAGCTGGTCACAGTCATAGGTTTTGATCAGTGACTTTTTATTACGAGCCTGAACACATATAGGTTGAGTTTAAGTTGAATATATTGAATGGATATAGAGAAAGGATTTTTGAACTCTAACGTTAAAAATGTATAACTAAGTTAAAAAATGGCTATACTTTTGCTTAAAGATAATAGTATAAGTTATGAACCTTGGACAGTGACCTTTCATGATAATCCCAAAGACACGTGTGGAGTGTCAATTCAATATCTGTATAGGTTGCAGACACCCTGAAAGCCTCACTGAAAGCGTTTACCATCAACCCAGACACATGGGAAGGAGCTGCAACGGACCGACCAACCTGGCGTTCTTCCATCCAAAAAGGTGCTAAGACATGTGAAGCAAACAGGGTCACCACAGCAGAAATGAAGAGGCAAGCTAGAAAGGAACGTGCTGTAAACCCTCCTGGAGACGTCCCACTCGTCCCATGTCCCTTCTGTACCCGAACTTTCCGTGCTAGGATTGGCCTCATCAGTCATATGCGCACGCACAGACAGAGCCAGTCCCAGAAACCATCGGATGACTAAAGTGGTCCTCGTCGACTCGACGGACGAACGAACAGGTTGCAGAGATATGTACTAATTGCGTGCAAACCTGAACCTGAATTGTATCGTACACGCAACTCTCAACCTGACATTGAGTGCAAACATGGGCAAAGGTCTGGTTAAACGCCGCCTAAAGTTAAAGGTCTTTGTCAAGGACTGTATACAAAGACGCCAAATAAATATGATTATACTATAAAAAAAATAAAGTTTAGTAGAACTAGAGAAATAGAGGTATAATACGCCAACGTTAAACGGAAATGTCTAAGGATGTCGCTGCTTATTATGCTCAAAATTGCAGGTAAAGCTTATTGAACGTTGTCAGTGGGTTCTTACACATATGCTAAGTTTCAAGTAAATATCTGTAGTAGAAAAAGTAATATCGGCATGGTGCATGACGACCTAACATAAAGCAGATCATTACGTAGACGCAGAAATATGGCCGCGTAGAACAGCTCGTACTATTCAGCGAAGAGTCTAGCTAAACATCACATAAAAACATGCGCTCCCCATAATTGTCTAGGATGTTGCTGTGACAAAGAATATATAGTTGCCGCCTAGAGTACATGTTTAACCCATGAAACTTACTTAAAATGGTTTCATTAAGTTAAAGGTTTTTGATGCAATTAAGCTAAAATAAAGGTGTTTAAACTAGCGATGTCTATATATATATACATGAATATGGTTCTATTTAAAAATGTGATGTGGAGACATTTGGCAAATATCATAATTAGAATAAGGCCCAAAGTTTATTATGTTACGCTGGAATGGGAGTAACTCATAAATATGGCATCTAGACTGTGCACACGATTTTTCGTTTATGTTACCTAGTAGCATAGTTTACAACCCAGTGTTACCCGCTTTACAACTAGATTAAGATATCACTAGGAAGCATAATCTGAACATGTTCCACGAAGATAATAAATGTATTATCTAGAGTGATCCCAAGATTTCCGTTTAATTTGACCTAGTAACCGTCTTTCTGATTCCACATGATCCCGTTGCAAACTCATGAGTAATATTGTCTACACAATTTATGTTCAATTGCACCTATTGACCTAGTTTTTGATCACTTGCGACCCATTTTCAAACGCACGGAATAAATTATTTTGACGAATGTTCTGACCAAGTTTCATGAAGATTGGGCAATTAATGTGAAATCTAGAGTATAAACAAGATTTCCTTTTACTTTGACTTAGTAACCAACACTTTTATCTCATGCGACCTAGTTGTGACATTAGAAAAACAAATCATTGGGACACATTTTATGAGCAAGTGACCTTTAGAGTGTTGACAATGTTTCAATTACGCCATAGAAGGAACATGCCTTTTTTTCAACGGCCAAGAAACACTTTTGTTCTTGGCCGAGATATCATTAAAATAAATGTGCTAATCATGTTTCATGGTGATTGGGTAACATTGACATGCCTAAAGTGTTCACTCGATTTAACTATAATTAGGAAATAAAAATTACCCAAGACCCTCACAAGGTTTCACTTTAGCCATATAAGAAAAACTGTTGGCCACGTTTTTACATGGACCGAATTCCTTTTCGAACATGACCAAGAAATAATTGGGATAAATGTTTTGATAACGTTTCATGAAAATTGGGAAAGAAACATGGCTCTAGAGTGTTCACAAGACACCACTAACAACAGATAAAAAGCGATCTCATAAGATGACAATGAGGTGAGGTAAAATGATATATTATTTCAAAAGAATGAAATTTCAGTCATATGCGATCATTCTCTTTTGAGTTGAGATCGTATTTCAATGTCAGTGTTTGTTTACATATTATCAAAGTAACACGTATTTTCACAAAACACAGTGAGTTCCAATCATTGATTTATATTTGACTTTCAAAATATGAAGACACATCCTGATATAAAGCATACACTATGAACATAAACAGCTAGCCACATGGGCATACTATGATAATTATGAAGAGAAATACAAGCAAAAACAAAAGCTCTTAGCATTAGTTTTAATGCAGACTGGGTTTGGCGATCGTTTGAACGAAAATGCCAAGATTTTAGTGTTCTATATATATTTTTATATACCCAAGTGAAGAGTTCGTCCATCATCTTTGGCTTTTTATGGGGTATTTTTCTTAAGGTAATATTTCATTGGAAAATATTCGCTTTTGTGGTCAATATTCCATTTCAGTTTCGGGGCTCTTCTAAAAACATATACTTTTTGCAAATAATTGTTAAGTTAAATGATTTACTCTGCACACAAAACACAGATAATACAAATATTGTGAACACACTCTAGAGGCCTTATATATTGCCCAATCTTCATGAGGCTTGGTAAGAATATCAGTCATAATGATATATCAGTTGAGTTGCAAACGGAGGCACTTAAGCTTACAAACTAGGTATAGTTAACGGATATGTATAACCCAGGCTTAATTTATTCATTTTATTTACTAAATAACACTTGGTTATTAATTCTTGCTCACGTGTTTCAGAAACATTCCACTATAGCACTATAACAAACTTCATATTGTCTTTCCAATGCAGCGTCTCCCTTTATATAATATTTTTGTGATACCGAATATAATAGCAATACTATTATTATTTCACCAATTCAATTATTTGACATTTTCCCCCAAAACAAAGTCTATGAAAGGTCCATTTAACTTTTAGCAATAATAGGTGTAGTTCCGCCTTTAAAGTCTCTGATTTTAATGTCTGGCAGTTAATAAGGATTCAACGGGTAACCAAATTCTCAGTTCATTGAAAAATAACTTACTTCTAAGTTTGGTTTCTTCTTAGAAAATAAGAGTCGTGTCGGTATGTAAAGAAACAAAAATATTGCTAATATTTAATATATGTCTATTAACCATCTCGCGTAACCCTCATATTGCTGAAACGGGATACAATTTATAATAATTATAACCGCAATTAGCTTTAAGCAATATTCTTTACAGGAGCAAACTACAAAGGGAAAAACAACATCGGGCAAAGTTGGGAGCGAAACAAACAAACAAACAAACTTATACCCATTTGACTACAAAATATTTATTTATTTTCGAAAATGGCATGTCTTATTTTCTTTCCAGATATGTAGCGTTCTGCACACAACGACAAACTGTCTTATGCCACTTACTGTAACTGTTTCAAACTGTGCGGTGTGTTTAATTATTTTTCTAAAGAAGGCGCTCAAGTATTCAAATGGAGATGAAACTCATTAGTTTGAATTCGTTTAAATGAAATGAAACATCTTATTTAAACATATACTATCCCTTTATTGTAATTGCGCTGCTGATATACCAACACTCATTAATACTGAGTATGTAAAATCATAGTCAAAAGACTGCTTTATATTAAGTATGTAATTAAGCTGATACAATTCAATTCTACATTGTAATTATCTTAGTGTGCGATAAATATTTAAAGCCCGCTATCTGACCTTAGACTTTTGAAAGATAAATGTAAACGATCATCTAAAAACATCCTTTGGACGTCCTAACATATAACCTGTGTATGTATATCAGGTGACTTTTCAACAATTAGCAATCATGTTTTGATGTGAAGTGAACGATTACCTTATTCATAACTGTAATGTCAGATTATTGAGATAGTATCTGAATTTATCTATATCTGTCCTCATTTTAGAACGACGGATAATTTAATAATTTACTGTGCTTAACCCTCACATGTGATCAACAAACAAAGGTTGAACAACACTGTTTTGGTTAATTTGCACTTTGACAAACTTACCCCAAGAATAAATTTGATCCTCAACTAGCTTTTTTTAGTTTGGTTAATACATTTTTATAAATGGTCAACAAACACAAATACTAAAGGTAATAACCAGAAATGAAAAAGGTTACATTTTAATGTACAATACTCTGAGTATGTAAAATCATAGTCAAAAGACTGCTTTATATTAAGTATGTAATGAAGCTGATACAATTCAATTCTACATTGTAATTATCTTAGTGTGCGATAAATATTCAAAGCCCGCTATCTGACCTTAGACTTTTGAAAGATAAATGTAAACGATCATCTTAAAACGTCCTTTGGACGTCCTAACATATAACCTGTGTATGTATATCAGGTGACTTTTCAACATTTAGCAGTCATGTTTTGATGTGAAGTGAACGATTACCTCATTCATAACTGTAATGTCAGATTATTGAGTTAGTATCTGAATTTATCTATATCTGTCCTCATTTTAGAACGACGGATAATTTAATAATTTACTGTGCTTAACCCTAACATGTGATCAACAAACAAAGGTTGAACAACACTGTTTTGGTTAATTTGCACTTTGACAAACTTACCCCAAGAATAAATTTGATCCTCAACTAGCTTTTTTAGTTTTGTCAATACATTTTTATAAATGGTCAACACACACAAATACTAAAGGTAATAACCAGAAATGAAAAAGGTTACATATTAATGTACAATACTCATATTGTAGTTACTGATAAATGATAGTAAATAAACTTAGCAACAAACCAAATTGTGTCAGTTAATGTATGTAATGTTTCAGTATACGTTCATACCTTTTATAATTTATGTACACGTATTCTCTTCCAAAACATAAGTTATTGCCACTTATATGTGTGTGTACATGTACAAACGATGTGTTAAATGTAAATGAATCTCACACATGATTCAGTCTTCGTGGGTTAGCTGGATAACGCGTACCATGGGCACATACTTATGCTGTACCTTCCAACTCACATTCTTGACTCAGAGGTAAGGGGACCTTGCCGTAGAAAAGATTTACAGATTTCAATACCCACACACCTCACAGTAGTATAATTAGAATAAAACTGTCTGGCTAGATTTATTGACAGCGTATTATCTATACTTATAACTGATAACGCTGCAATTTAAAACTCGCCTTTTTCTCAAAACATTAAGGTATTTCATACTTTCGATGTTCCTGACCTATGAATGGAGTTTAAATGAAAATACAACAAGGCAGTCCAAGATACAGCTGTATCCCCCACCATGATTATTTTAACCTATATGCGATGACCTTGACCTTCAGCCAGTGCTCTTGACTTGTCCTTCCTGAAAATCAATGACATTAACCTTTCATGAAAATACTTCATCGTGAATATGTAGGAGATATGACCGAGAACGAAACTCTGCGGCGTACGATCCCAGCTAAAACTAGGTATATAATTGAAATACCTAAAGAGAAGGTACCTACTTAATATCTTCTGTTCTGCCTTTATGGTAAAAAACGAATTCCTATATTAAATATGTAACTACAAATGTATGGAAGGGGAAGATCGCCAATAATATTCATAACCAGAAATGTTGCACGTGTTGAATATTCAGCTCATTTGTTTAACAGAGAAATTTTTAAATGCTTAAATACAACATTTGAATATCTGTTTTGTACAATTGTAAAATGTTGTATGTTCCGATTCTACAAATCGATATGCAAATAAATCAGTTATGAATATGGAGATATTTTAGTTTAATTTGATCGATGTCCACATTACACATGTAAGACTTGTAACTTCAGCAAGTTTAAATGTTTAAATACAAACATGTAAATTCTAAACTTCAGATCTGAAAATGAAGAAGTTGATACAAAAACTAAATTAGCATGTTGGATATTTTCTAAGATGTACGATCGGTTTTAGTAATCTGCTACAAGTCAGCATCTTACAAGTGTACACTTTACAATTCTCCAGATTTCAAGTTGACACATAACAATTCAACATTTTACAACGCATTTTCAAGTCAACCGGTGTAAGGGTAAAAACTGTCATTAGTAGAAGCCTACCAGCCCTGCCTTCTGTTATCCTGTAAAAACTTACTGTCCGGCTTAACTGAATAGTCTTGATAGGTCTCAGATAAAGATTTTTTGTTTAAATATTTCTATCATCATCATCATTGTTATATTCATGGATGCAGATAGGTGTTAGGCACATTGGATCACACAATTAGTGGTTCTCGACCACCTGCTCGTTGTAAACAATTTACCTGGTAACAAAATGCAAATGAACAATTCACATGAAATTTATTAATTTAGACTTTTTTTCTTTTACGTTTTGGGTTAAAACATTAATTTTGATTTGAAATGGAAGTCTGACCCCATTATATATTGAAAAAAGACCAGACTCAGCTGGGTAACGTTCGTTGTGGTGGAGTAACATTCCCATTTAATGCGATATTCATGCCCTTAGTATTTTCACCATCTAACCTAGTTCAATTGTGTTCTCTCTCAACAAAGACGTAAAAAGGAGAAAGGGCTTTTCTCTTGTATGAGAGTACATGGGACCACAGGACGGAGATTTTGTGTGATACTGATGCATTAGTTTAAAGAGGAATCATGTATTGGTCCCCTTTTCATTGTATATTTTATAAAATAGACTAGCATCTGTGTGATATTTTGTTTTAATTTTATTTTATGGTCAGATTACAGTAGTTTATTTGAGGTCGATTCTGAAACAAGTTTTGGCAACTTATATTAATCACACTCGACACCTTGTTTCTGATTGAATCCATCACCACGAGGGTCTCATTTCATTTTTTAGGAGAACCCAGTGCTTTCTTGGATAGTGGTATGCGTTAACCACAGGTAGCAACTGGTACTGTTTCTGTACATCTTTGGTATTATGCAGCTATGGATTGAACCCACAACCTCATGCACTCGAGGCAAACGCTCTACCACTGAGCTGTTGATGCAGTTTTAAACTTTGGTTTCTTTGTTGTAAGCTTGGTTTGTTAACACTATTACAGATAATAGACATGGATAGTACCTAAAAATTGCCTATATATTTTTACAGGTCGACGCTATCCCCAACAGATCCAATAGTTCTCCAGGATGGATCCTGGAAGCCTAGAAACTTTCAAAAATCAACTGATAAGGCCGATTGGTTTGCTGGAATCATGCACATGTCAAACCATATCGTTTTAGGTAATAATATCAATTAATATTTAAAACTATTGGAAATAATTGTTGTATGTGTTTGATATATGTATAATATTGACTTTGACGTCTTGTCGGCCATTTAAAAAAAATATGTTTTATACACAATCAAGAGATGTGTTTGTCAGAAACACAATGTACCCTACTGCGCCGCTTTGATTTATTTATTTTTTATTTTGATTAAATCCCTTAAAAAATATTACTTGCCTTGTAAAAATGATCTGTACCTGCAAAATCATAAATAGACATCATCTCCCTTTAAAGCATGTAATTCCCTTGGATTTTTTTTTACTTTTGACCTTGAAGGATGACCTTGACCGTTCACCACTCAAAATGTGCAGCTCCATGAGATACACATGCATGCCAAATATCAAGTTGCTATCTTCAATATTGCAAAAGTTATGGCCAATGTTAAAGTTTTCGGACGGACTGACAGACAGTTCAAATGCTACTTCTGGGGGCATAAAAATATTGTTTATGATGAGTGGTGTAAAGTTTATTGATGTTGATTTATTGAAAAATAGAACTGTTTGGAGAGTATTGAGTACATGTATTTGATGATTTTTTTAGGGATTTATTACATTTAAATGATACATGTAGGTTATATTGTATGGTATAAAACAACACTGAACAAATACTGGACATAAATCATTTTCACTGTACAAATGAACTTGTTATTTGTATTTACTTAAGGGCACTTGTGCAGTAAAATAATTATACCAAAGATTAAAATTCATATGACTACACTGTAATAAGTAGGTTTTATTTATGCTGGGCATGATTTTATATGGTGTGATAAGCAAGCTTGAAACGACTGTGCCTTTCCTTCCAAAGCTTAGTTTGTTAGGCTGCTCAGCATATTTGGTGTGAGGTGCTTACTCATATTCACTATTTGTTTGTTTACACATAGTCATCTATATCACAAGCATATATTAAAAAAAAATAATATCTGTGCAACAAGCAAACCATTAAAAACCAGAATATTAATTAGTTCATTCGATTTTTTTATTTTATTTTATCATTAAATAATTGTATGGTTGAAACAATATACATAAATTCTTAATGTAAACATGTATTTGATAGATTGTCAGTATGGTGTGTATTTACTTATTATTTTTAATGGTTTTCAGTGGTTTTGCCTTCATATGATTTACATTCTGTATTGTGTTCCTTTCTGGGAGGAGTTGAAAGTATCTTATAGAGACTTGAAGTGATATCTGTTAAATGAACAGTTAACATAAAAGAGTACAGGTTCAAAAGTGTCATGGTCGGAGTAATGTTCTGTTTACTCTTTTGCATTGACCAGTCTTGACAAACAAGAAAACTGTGTTGTTTAATTACCTGAAGGTGAAAGTATTGCAGTGAAAGAAACAAAAATCAAAGTAAATATTGAATAAAAATGTAATCACAAATTGGACAATTCAATAAATCGAACAACATTGCATGTTTATTACTTGATGCAGTGGTAATAAGATCTTGCAGCCCCCTTTCATGACTGGGACTGTTGAATATTTTCATAAAGTATTTTCAGATATTCCGATTTCATGTGAAATTGAGTACACTTATTAGTACAATGTAATATGTTTGTTGTTATAGTTAACCCTGAAGTCAAGACATTTTTATGATGATAGTTTGTTAAGTGTCAATTGGTGCTCTTATATGTTAGTATAGCAAGATTTGCAAATTCATAAATTGACATATTAAACTTTGTGAATACTGCTGTATTACTTTATGAAGTTGATACTGAATTACTGCTGTCTCTACCATGTAAGAGTTGAATGCTTATTAAATTGTAATGTAATTATTTATGCAGTCTTTTTTAGATATACTAAAGAAACACATATGGGTATACATGGCTTCGTTTCCGTCTTTAGCAAGGGCTTTATATAGGCCCCTTCCAACAAGAGAAAGGCCCCTTCCCCTAAGGGAAATTTCTTGAAAATGGTGCAATTTTCCCCAAATCTAAAGCTGGCTTTGGGAAATTTCTTAACCTTTTCAGTTTTGTCTGCATTTTGTTGACCCTTAAATTGGGAGGCCAGGCTCTTTTCCCAAATCAAGATCATATGCAATGGCATACATGTACTATTGGAAACTGGAGAAACTTTACTAGACCACTAATAAGCCTCATTTGGTTTATATTATTATTTGTTGTGAAACCACTGTTATAATAATATGCATAATCAGAGTTCATATGCATCTAATCAATATCAATAATAGCATAGAAACAAAAAAACATAACTATATACCTGTATTAATACATAAACTTTGTATTGATTATGCAAAAATAAATATAAAATGGTTGTTTATATAGTTCTTTAAGAGAAACAGCTTTCCATAGTCCATGTCTGTCACTGCTTTTGAAATATTAAACTTGCTGCATAACAACACCTGTGTAGTTTGATGGTGTTCGTGTACTTCTTACACAGCTTCGCATCTTAAAACAGGTACAAATCTTTCGACGAATCCTTTTCAAGTCTGAAAACAACACAAGAATAACACATTTTAACTTGTGCTTTTACTTTCTTTGGCATTTATTAATACAAAAAGTGTGTACAAATAATTAAGCAAAACTATTTACCATGATAATAAAAAAAGAAAAAAAGAAATATGAAGAAAATCTTATATTTAAAGATCATGCAGGTTAAAAAAGATAAAACTTCAACAGCTAGTGTGGTTTATTGAAGACGTTCATTTTAAAATAAAAACGTTTAAACAATACACAATAAATTCAATATTCCATCTTGTAAAAATTGGTTGATTTGATATATTATCATTACAGACTAAAACATATGTGCTAGAAACTTACAATAATTTGTTCAGGTTAATTGCTGGATGTTATTTTAGTATACACTTGCCTTTTATCATGCACACACAAAGTCTTGGTGAACAGGACCATCATCAATATGCCAATCTGCCATGACAGTAAGGTATATTTGAAGGATACCAATATGAAATCTGAAACATAACATTTATGTGTCAATTGTTGTCCTGAAATTAAAAATGTTTTTATAAAATCTGCTACATGCAAATGTGTTATTTCACCCCACCCACTAATTAAGTCAAAATCAGCTGAAAACCCATATACAGACAATTACTTTAGTGCATATACACCGAATTTAAAATATTTTCGGTAAAATATCCCACACTTTCTGATACAAAAACATTTTGAACACATACTTGATTACTTTATTCACAGAAAGCGACTATTTTCGTTATTGCACCGTAAGATTTCAATGTTTACATTTTCGTGTGACGTGTCACAATGGTTCCCGGCCTGTATTAGCATTAGCGTAGTATTGGTTTCTAGCTAAGACGAAAAATAATTTTGACGCGTCTACTGCGGTATGACCGCCAATATTATTCACTGCGTATAGATAATTAAACCGACTTTACAACTGAGCAGATGGAAACTTGTAACATTGCAATGTGTAAAGATGCGCGTTGACCAATCTAGAAATGTTAACTTGCTAACAGTGGAAATTGGCTGTCAGTTAAAGTTACTGTTGCACATTTGTTAGTTTTATGCGTTGTGTATGCGATTTAAAAATACAAGTAAATGTATATTTTACATTTTGAACATTTAAGTTTTTATTCATTGAACAGTTTAAATTGGACAATGAACAAAATGAACATGTGAGATGTCTCCACCTTAAAAATTAACATTGTTGAAAATTGAAACATAAAATATCGAACATTGCTTATTTGAACGGATATTATTTACATGTAAGTATGATCTATAATTGCAAGATGAAATATATCAGCTTAATACTCAACACGTGCAACATTTCTGGTGATGAATAATATTGGCGGTCTTTCCCTTCCATACAAATAAGCGTCGAGTAAAGGTCCCTACTAAATTGCTTATCATAGGCAAATATACGCAATAGGTACAGTTTGAGATCAAACCAATGTACACGCCTTCGGAATTCAAACTTTACGACGGCTTGCACATTTGAAAATAAAACACTAAATAACAACCTACTTAATAATACAAAATATGGAAGCAACACAAAACTCAAAGTGTAAAGGCAATAATTAAACTTGGTCAAATAATACAGATTTTTCCTACTAATAAAACTTGATGATTGACATATGGGACATTAACTAAGAAAACGATCTTTATGATTAGAACATATACGGTATCTCATAACACCAGATATGATATAAACATGAAAGAGCTATCTGTATATTTCTTCCATATTACAGAAAACCCGCTCAATACTATTTGTTCTTTATATTTGTTTTTAAGAAAGTGCAAAACAATAAACAACGGGTTAAAAGACAAACCCCCCCCCTCCAAAAAACAAAACAAAAAAAACAACACATAATCATAAAATAATAATTTCTTCAGATGTTGCTCATGTCAGAATTATACAACTTTCACTGACTAATGGGAATAGGTAGGTACCATTAAATGACAATACGACAGAATTAGTGCATAATGTGTGACAGGATCAGTGGTTTCCAAATATATAACTGTACCTTACTAAATGATTTAAGATAACTTTTATTTATTTAGAAGGAAGCTCAAAACGTAATTAGGTACATATTAATTATATAGTAGGTACTAACTTATTCCGACTTTAAAATTTGGCCATTCGTCATAAAAGTGAAGGCTCTAACTATTTACCTTCAAGCGTAAACTTAAAAGATAATGTCCACATTCCTAGATTACACAGGACTGATACTAGAGCTTGTAAGATTAAAACAAATAATAATCATTTACAAAAACGAATAATGCATTTCCTTTGTTTAATACTAGAAACGATTTATTCATGATTACATTATGTTTAATATTAGCTGAATCCTTTAACAAAAAGAACTAGTAGCTGGGTTGTTTAAGGAGAAAACACGTGTATTGTACTCAATTACTTAGGTATATCATAAATATCACCGATACACCAATTTATTAAAACCAACAATAAACAAATACGCGTTTATCAACTTACAACACAGATTTGTCTTTTTTTCACACCAAACACTCATTTAATCGTTATGTTTGAATGTTTATTTCAATCGTGTACGATGATCATCTTGCAAAACGTCCTTAACATTACGCGATTGGTTCCGCGCCTCAAAGTTACCGAAGGTAATATTGAATAACTGAAACCGGGAACCGTATTTACCATGAAAGCGTCTAATCGACATGGAGCTGGACTCGAAATTGCCGATAAACAATTCCCGCTTTACAACGATTTCAAAGTTATTACGCAAACAAAAGGTCAAATCTGTGTTGTAAGTTGATAAACTCGTAATTGTGTATTGTACTAATGCGGATTATGTTCGGTAACTGGGGTAGTTCGATAGTTTTACTCCTGTAAAAATCGGCACTGAACATCGGTCTGTCGATCGCCGACTTAGCATTTCAACGAGTTCGACAAGTGTTTTCTTGTAGTTAATATTGGCAAGTAGCCGTTTGTGGTCATTTTTCGTCACGAGGCAACCTTTCCCAACACAATGGTACAGAGTTTACGAAAATCGACCGCCATTTAGGCAATTAAACGCTTAAAATGTTGATAGATGGGATTTTCATGTGTCAAGAGATACCTACCTTTTATATATATATATATATTATATAAGATTTTTTGATTTTTTTTATTTTTTATAAAAAATGTTGTTTTATGACATATTGATAGTGTTAAAGTGACTTGGCCGGGCGCCCAGCACCTGTGTTTATGCTTAGCGTCTAGAAAAAAGGCCTTGGCAATCAGCGTAGACCCAGATGAGACGCCGCATGATGCGGCGTCTTATCAGGGTCTGCGCTGTTTGCTTAAAGGAATTTTTGTCAGAAATATTCTGAATTTAGAAATAAATATACTAGACATCTCTAATTTTGGAAATAAATTGATCCAATTTAGAAGGATGGGAGAATCCAGTCGGCATAAATGGGTTAAACTCTACAAGAGTGTTTTAGTAAATAAACTTTAATTACATGAATAATATCGAAACACTTCCTCAAAACGATTCATAACATTTTATATATTGACATTTTACGTTAATTCAACTGGGAAAGTATAGACTATAAGCTCGAGGCTATTTGCACTATTGCTAACCAATTACATACTGACATACGTATCTTGTTCATATCTCTATGTGTACCATTATAGTTTGCCTTTAGGATTTTTTTTATTGACAGGTGTACCTGCTCGCTCTTAGATACGCGCGTTGGTCTCAAAGCGAGTTAATTAATGATGAAAGGGGAAGACTGTTTTACATATGCATTCATAATGCCAGAACTTGTATCGGTATACCTCAAAATTCAGTAGGAAAAGGCGGCTTTCGGTAGCCTTTCTTGACGTATGGGAACGGTATGGTGACGTTGTATATATGAGCATCGGGAACATTAACATGGTGTTTTTGAATGGCCACGACGTCATTCATGAAGCGTTTTTAACGTCTTTTTTGACCGACCAATAGGGTGTTCAAGGTCCAAAACAAAGGTCTGGTTTTTGTGAGCGGCGCAGCTTGGCAAATATGCGCAAGTTTACGTTACAGGGATCGCGGGGTTTTGGTGTCGGGAAGGCCTCTCAAAAATGATTTTCTCAAATGTAAACAAGATAAGGTTTTTACGTCAAAATTATTCTAAAAGGTAAACTGTTGTAAATAAGTAAACATGACGTTTAAATAATAAACAAAGTGGGAAACAAGTTCATTTTTTCCAAAGTCAAAATTCCCAGTTTTATACATTATAGAAAACTTGTTTGAAATTCGAGGTTATGTTCAGTTATTTCTTCTTGATCTGTGTAGGTACCATGTTAACACATTGTTTGTTGAAATATGAGTTGATTATGAACTATCTATCATTTTCACAGATTTGAACGTTTTTACTATTGAACTTTTATGTAAACCATGTTTTTCTGAATATAAATGCGAAAGTGAGCAATGTAAACTATTAAGGGCCCATTTGCTTTCGTTTTTAATTGATGTTCTACACGTTATTCATACTTGAGAACAGTTTATAACAAGATTAGTATTGATGCAAAGCATCAAAGGGCGTCGGAAATTTCCGTGTAAAAGGCACTTATTGGAGTTACATGGAACGATTTTTTTTTCTACTGTAAATATTAATTTATTGGCCGGTTATTTTAAACAAAATAGAAAAAGATACTGGTATAACCATCATCTATGATTTTGTGTTATAGCCCCCAAATAACCATTATCTATGATTTTGTGTTATAACCCACAAATAACCATTATCTATGATTGTGTGTTGTAACCCCCAAATATTTCATAGTTCATTTTATTTACATTAGTTTCTTTTTTTTTACTGGCATCCGTGTGCAGTTTTCATTAATGGAACAGAACTGTGTAGGTTTTAAAAAATCTGCTTCATCTTGTAAGCGTAATTTCATATTTGTCTCAACTTCAAGGGGAGATTATTCTGAACTTATTCTTACGTTGCTCATTTACGATAGGGGTTGAGTACTCATTGATATGAAAACACTGTAAAAGTTTGAAAAAAATGAATGAAAACTGTAAATTGCATAAAGAACTGCATTTCACAATTCTTTCAAATTCAGTAAAAGATCATAATAGATTTATTGCTCCGATATTCATCATTTTCAATAGGGTTCGAGTAATACTGATATAAAACACTTAACGATTTTGGAAAAGATTCAGACGAAAGTTGTGAAATCTTTTGAACAAGTGGAAATTCTATATTTTCACAAATTTAATAGAAAAAAGTTCTGGACTTATTGTCTCGATGTTTGTCATTTTAAAAGAGGTAAAAATGCTCATTGATATAAAGACACTGTAAGTTTGGAAAGAATGTGATGAAAAATGTTGACATAATCACCTAACCAAGCAGTTTTTCACTTTTATTTTTAAAATTCAAACAGACATAATTCTGAACCTAAGGTCCGATATTGCTCATATAGTATTTGGGTTGGTTCCTCATTGATAAAAAAACCTGTGCAAGTTTGGGAAGAATCGGATGAAAATTTTGGACTTTGAACAAGGATTTCAAAATTTCTCAAATTCTAAGAAAGATAACTATGGACGCAATGGTCTGATACTGCTAAAGGGTCCATACCACCTGGATAGTAATACGTGTCGCGCTTCGCGCTCTATATGTGGTTCTTAAATACAAAATCCGAGGAGTGCGTGACTTTAGGGAAACGGGTTGCTGGGACAAAGCTCCTCCTTGATAAGCGGCTGCTTTCTTTATCGCAACTCATTGTTACACTCAAAAATACGTGTCGCGCTTCGCGCTCTATATGTTGTAGGGATAGAACTTAGGGCATGTGATACACAACCATAAAAATACATGGATAATAGATGTGTTGTTTGCATTTATTTGTTAATATAAAAACACGTGTATTTTTGATAAGATATTTAAGTGATGTAATACATTTTAATTAACGTTGTCATCACGCGGCATCCATTAAAAGTTGTTGCCAAAAAAAACAATAAAGATGTTAAAAAAACTGAAATTTAAAGAAAATGTTAACATTTTAGACAAAGGTCTTTTTTTTGTCGAACCACTATTTTTTTCTTGGTGCCAGTCCTGATGGTGTAGTAGAAAGTTCAAAAAGTTTAGAGCAAAGCCTATTATAGGTTAAATGCCCATATAAATGGCGTAATATGACTGTTTCAGAAGCTTGTTCAAACAATGACTTCTATTGTTTTTTTTATGTTAATAATGAACTTCAATTAAAAAAATCAAGTCGATATTACACCCAGGTGCAAGGGCGAATGGGTGTTTGTGAATATAAAAAATGTGACTTTGTTATTTATACAGAAAAGGATCTGAAAATCATATCAGTTTCGTTTGAAGGTTTGTTTTGGGATTCTCTTTTGCAAAAGTTGGTCTCTTTTTACAAAGATCATGTCATTCCAAGATTATGCAATAAGAGATATGTACATGTATTATGAACAAAACAAGAGATGTGTTTGTCAGAAACACAATTCCCCCTACTTCGCCGCTTTGAAATAAAATGCCCATTTATCATTTGGCAGGTATTAAAATTATCTCCCTTTAAAGCTTGTTACTTCCCTTGTATTTTGTTTTTCGACCTTTGACCATAAAGGATGACCTTGACATTAACCTTCTACCACTCAAAATGTGCAGCTCCATGAGATACACATGCATGCCAAATATCAAGTTGCTATTATCAATATTGCAAAAGTTATGACCAATGTCAAAGTTTTCGGATGGACGGACGGACTGAAAGTTCAACTGCTATATGCCACCCTACCGAGGGCATAAAAACTGTGTGTCAGTTGTTTACAGTTTCATGAAAAGAGTTTCATAGAAGAAATATATATATATGAATTCACAGGCAGGCAACCAGTCATACAAAGCTGCATTGGTGTTTTTACCCAATCTGGGCACAATAACAATGCAAAATATTTTCATACTATTCTATAAGTCGTTTTTTGATTCATTATTTGTACACAATGCCAATTGTTTTGTTTTTATCAATTGTGAAACGAAGATGGACTGTTGTGATACATATATCAATCTATACGTATATGGCCTGTGATATAAGTTATTTGAAAGTATATTTTACTATAATATATGACTGTACATAGCACTCAAGGAACAAAAACACAATGAAGAGATACAACTCATTCAAAATTAAAAAATGTTTTATTTATCAATCCTGTACTAGTAATGAACAGTTATTTAAATTTTGTTGCATAAAATAATTTGTACTAGTAATGAACAGTTATTTTCATGTTGTTGC
Source organism: Dreissena rostriformis (assembly GCA_007657795.1). Classification (NCBI taxonomy): domain Eukaryota; kingdom Metazoa; phylum Mollusca; class Bivalvia; order Myida; family Dreissenidae; genus Dreissena; species Dreissena rostriformis. The sequence continues at coordinate 398,098 of VMBQ01000060.1, read as the reverse complement.
ATCAAATAATTTGTTCACCATGTTATTGAATATGATTATAATAAATGCACTAAATGGAATGCAGAATTTGTTTGTTACATTTTAAAAATGAAGACTTACATGAGATGATGTCAACATATGTATGTTTAAAAAATACCCAAAAATGATATCATACAATGTAACTAACTTATGTACCAGCCACTACAGGTGTTTTAGAATTGAGTATTTACACAAATACACGTTGTACTCCCCTTATCTGTTGCCCTGATCACTTTACCAAAGATGGCATTAGGTTTGTCAATGCACTACAAACAAACACTAGCTCATTTGATATCTTACTGAGGGCGATTGGCAACACACCCTGCAAAATCCTGAAGTTTTTTATTTGTTCCATTTTTCTTTCAACATGTATTCTTGCAGAAGCAATTCTTCTTGTTAATTCTACTTCTTCTTTAGAAAATTGTTCCTTAGTTTTGAAAGGGGGACAATACAATTTAACACCAATTTTTTCCAAGTCTGATTTTAAATGAATAAAGCCTTTATCTACCATCACAGCATCACCTTTATCCAGCATAGCAAGTAAAGAGCTGTCTCTTGTTATTTTAACATCTGATGCTGAACCACCCCAAAGTTTGGATACAAAAACTACAGCACCAGTCACACTGATTCCAATTAAGACTTTGAATGTGTTGTGTGACTTATAATTTGAATATGTTACAGACTTATTCTCAAGAGACGATGGTGTTTGAATGAAAATTTCAGTACAATCTAGAATGATTCTAGTATCCTTGAAGTTTTTAAAACAAGAAGGAGTTTGTTTCTGCAACATACTGAGTGATGGAAGAAAAACCAATGACTGTAAATATTGATACATAAAACCTATCCAAGAATTGAAAATTTTTGACACTGCACTTCCAGAAATTTTAAACCTGTATTCAAGATCTTTTACAAGCAGTCCGAGTCTTAATCGCATCATAACAAGAAGAAACTCATCAACAGGTCTTAACTTTCTTTTACGCCCTGTCTCAATCTTAACAGTGTTCAGTTTTTCAGTACATAACTTGTCTGCACCAAAGTCAATCAATGTCAAAAACAAAGAATTAAAAATAATGAAAGTTGGCAAGCCAGTATAAAACATGATTTTATCTTCTGAGGCCATAATGTCTTCGATGGTTATTTCTGGTCTTTCGGTATTTGTGGAGATTTCATGCATGTCAGGAGATGCCTGTACACCCACACTTCCAGAGCTGCAATCACCGACACTGGTGTCATCCGCATGTGATTTTGCATAGCTGAAATACATACATTTTATGTATTATATATTTATATATATATATATATTGTACCTTTTAAAAATTGTTGTGACATAGTGGATATTGTGACTGCCAAGCGACTGGGAGGTAATTGGAGAGCGTTCTCATGATCTTTTCCAAAGACACCATGTACTGGTTCTTTCCAGAAAACAGACTCGAGAGAGTATCTCAATAAGCCTAAGGCTTTTGATGCAATCTATCTCAAATAAATAAGTTTATTATTATAAATACATAAATCTTAATGTTTTGTTCTGGCATAAACAATTCACTTCCATATTAAACAAGGCTTGTCACCATAGGATGACATATGCCCCCTTTTTCCACATTTTTCGAAACCTAAACGCAAACTTTAAACTTTAAGTGTGACAGAATTTCAGACGGACGGACAGACGGACAGTGCGATCACTATATGCCCACCTTCGGGGGCATAATATGCCCACCTTCGGGGGCATAAAAAGTGATGGTACATCTTAAGAATCTTTGAACTTAAGAAATGTTAATGTTAAGTTTAAATAATATTTATCAATAATAAATACAAAAAAGCCTAACCCTTAAGAATAAATAGCCTGAAATTTTGAAGACAATAAATATTTATATCATTACCCATGAAATGATTCAATCTGATCCCAGGAATGACTCTCACTCTGTGGCCTTGAAGAAACATCAGGCTGATCAGCACTGTCAAACACCTATAACAAAAGTAATAGTAAGAAATAAATGCATGTTTCTGTACATTTTATATAAATATATTATGTACAACAAAAAACAAGTTTACTGATTAAATGCAGATAACAACACAGTTTAAATACACAGGAAGTACTTCATACTAAAATTTAAATAACCAAGTGTATGTTAAGCCTTATAGATAAGCTAGAAATATGGGTTTGATGTTTTTAAATGTAATTATTGAATAATATTGTTACATACATGTATAAATATGTATGATCTGAGTGTCCCCATAAAACATAAATTTAACTGTTGTTTTTGTTTTTTTTGTTTGTGTGTTATTTTCTTAAACAAAGTTTTAGAAAAAATGTGCGTTCTATCATTAATTTTGATCGCATATATTATACANTTTTTGACCTTTGAACTCAAAGTGTGACCTTGACCTTGGAGATATCGACGTAATTATTTCGCGCGACACACCGTCCAATGATGGTGAACAAATATGCCAAATGATTTTAAAATCTGACAATGAACGACATAGTTATGGCCCGGACAAGCTTGTTCCGCCCGCCCTCCAGCCCGCCAGCCAGCCAGCCAGCCCGCCAGCCCGCCCGCATTCGCCAATCTAATAACCATTTTTTTTCCTTCGGAAAACCTGGTTAAAAATCACCACTATGCAAGATATTCTGACAACAAAAATATATACATTGATCCGTAAAATAACTACTCCTCCCATAAGCGAAAAAAAAACGTATTACATACTAGTCGCCGCACTTCAGTGCAACGCCAATTATTGTATATATAAACGATATGTTTAATAAATGTATGCAACATCTACAAATCTTCTTTGTAGTATGGTTAAGGCATATTCATTTGTTCACACGTGGATACCCTTGCAAGTGAAGCTGGAACTTTAAATTGCACCGTGAAACTAAAATATTTTCTTTGTTTCGATCAAGGATTAATAAAAGAAAATTTCTAAGCTCAGACTTTGTATTTTTCAACTGCCGTAATTTGTTGAGATTGTTTTTTTTTTGAATTACTAACTAGATCTTTCTGGATTTTTTTATGGGGAATAACAACAATTGTGTTTTTATATTGTCTTTATTACATGTGTTTCACTTGATTTGATATCGTGAATGCATATATTATGCATTTATGTATCAATATGTATAACATAAGTCTGGCTTAATCAATATTAAGGTCCATATGAGTGAATTGTGTTATCAAATTACTATGCAAAAATGAAACAAAGATTTAGGTTTCAACTTGGACTGTTTGAGAATCCTTACTTTCTCGGTTAAGTTTTTTTTTAAATAAAAATCTGGGTGCAGAATACCGTGGTAATAGGAAATACGCGATGAAACAAATGCCGAATAAGAGTGCTTACACCTTAAGACTATAGGGAACCACACACGTTATTTAGCGCGACATTGCGTTGAACTAATCACCGTTTATTTATTTTCAGACACAAATATTAGCCAATTGCTTCATACTCCACACACATTTGTTTTTTTAAAACGACGCCAGAAAGAATCAAAGTACTGAAAGTACTGGTGGGGCAATTTTTATCAAATTTTGTGGTCGTAAAAACACTATACACCGTGATGCCAACCAATCACCTTTCTTGAATAAAACAGATGGAATTAAGGAAGGGTGACAGGCTGTCAACATAATATATGATTTAGCTATTGAGGTTAAAAGTAAATGCTGCTTTTTAAAACAAGTCATTTTCGTAAGTGCCAATTCATAACTGCGAAACTTTGACAGAACAGAATGTCCACAAAAGAACTCCCTTTAGTTCTCATGAAAATTAAAACAATAAAGTTCAATTTCCAATTAAATCAGGCAAGACCAATATTGTTTTGAGAAATGCAAATACTAACTTAGACAACAGATGAAGTATATAAAGCATTTTTATAGTTTGGTTATTTCAAACCAACATATGAAACACTGGGATTGTACATATAATTTGATGAGTGTAATGATATTTGCTTTGAAGATCAAGCCGGTATAAAAATAGTTAAAAATCCACGGGCTTGTATGAGATATTAATTATGCCCTCTGAAGTTCTAAAACTATTTCCTTTAAAACAGAATTTCAGTTAGTAGCAGCTAGATATTATTTTTAATATACAGGGGTTTTCCTGGCAACTTTGGAAAAAGTCTGGTCCAAAAGGGAATTTGTTTATCGACAAAGTGGACCGATAAAGTGGACCGAATTGGGATTTGTTATCAACAAATATTGGCACATCAAACCTTTATTTCGAATAACAGCATTTGTTTAAACTTGTATTAACAGTCTGGTTACACAAAAGCATTATTATGTTTAACACATTATTAGTTTATTGTAATTAATGAAAATAGCTATTAACTTGCCAGTTTATTTATCCATTTACGTTAAAATACTGCATTACAGTTTAATATCTAAGTTTAGTTTTGCGAAATGATCACATTATTTTATCTAAGTAAATTTGAATGGCATTTAACAATGTGAATTCCACAACGCTTATCCGAATGTTACTACATGCATGGCGTACAATAAGGTGCTGTGAAAGTGACAACCACAACATGTATTTCGTGTGTAAGGAAAATTTTCAAAACTGGCATGAAAAGAATTGTCCTATTAAAACTTTGTAGCGCAGAGAACATTGACATGTATACTTTGACTGTAAAAATGTAGCGCGTGGTAATTTACTTTTGTCGTCCATTTCGCGAACGCAGTTGATTTCTTAAAACGAAAGAACATAAATGCGCTGTATCGGTTGAGTGAAGATAGTTCAGTATTGAACCGATATTTCGTCGCAATATACACCTTCCATGAGGACTGCGTGCTCATGCCACAGTGAAAATACGTTGCCATGGATGGAACGCGCGCTTGTGCGCATTCATACTAATACCATGCGATCGAGGCTATTTTGTTTGCGAATGCAGAATCTTGATGCAAAGTGGTTAATTGCAGTAACGGACTTTATTTTTCGGTATACATATATAGTGTTACCTATGAGGCGAACTGCAGATGGCAATCGCCCTAAAAATGGTGGGACATTCATGGAAAGTTCAGTTAAGTGGACATTGGAATAATTTTCGTTAACCACTTTATAATGTGTTTATCTGCTTTAATCTCTTGTATCATTTGTTATGAATATGGCGTCCTCATTTAGATATGACGTCATTTTTTTAATGTCAAATGTTCAGGCTAATCAGTTAGTTATAAACATGTTTATTTCAGTAATCATATTTCGTATGGGAGACAACTGTTGGTAATTAATTGCGATTTAGAAAATATCAGTTATTCTCCGTTTTTGTCATGTCAGCTGTTACTTCAGCTTAACATAATCAAAGCGCTGAAGGCACTGAAGTTGGTCGCTATTGCATAATCTTAGACGCAACTCAGTTTTCAAAATTATGTTATAGCTTTTTATATCGCAAGTTTGAAATGAACACAACCCATTCAAATTTATAAAGAGTTTGTCTTTAAGCACAGGTCGAGATGTGGGTGCACTGCTTATCATCACATTTATGTTATAGAGATAACTTAGACAAAATAACAACAATAGGTCTCTTTTTTCGCAACTGGTTGCTGCACTGGCAACCATCTTTAGAATTTGTGTTGCCTACCCAAAGAATAACATGCCTTGAAATCATGTACATGTTGTGTTATGTGTATCTAATACTTTATTTATTTATTTTTAATTATTGAGCAACAATTTTGCCGACATGACAGACTTTTAATGCATCATGTCTTGTCGTGAGCCGGAATATTGGATTGAGTTGTTACAAGCTTTGAAAAAGCTAGTTGCCCTTCTTTTTAGCCCAACTGTAACCAACTGTTTTAGTTTCCTGGGCTTAAATCTACTGGCCCCAGGCTAACAAGCAACCACTAAACCTGTAAGTTATACATGATATAAAATCTGACAGTGTATTGAACTCATTGAATGTGCAAGTCTGACGAAAATAAAGGACCTTTTCACGTTTTGGTAAATTGACAAAATTAAACGATTTAATAATTTGGAGAGTTCTGTTGTTGTCGTTATATTTTATCATACTACGAGGATTGTTTATATAAAGTATAAAATACATCTCTTATTGTATGCACGGATGGCCGAGTGGTCTAAACGCTAGAATTTTATTCTAGGGGTCAGTGGTTCGAGCTCAGTTGAGGGTATTTTTTTTGTTTCTTTAATTTTATTCTTGTTTTTTAAACGGAGCTTTTAAAATCCAATGTTAACATTTATCAATATTAAGCATTTAATGACAAACTGTTAAAAGGTCCCTTTAAGATGTTTAGTAAACAATGACACAAGGTAAAAATTTAGAACTTATTGGTTGTTTATTTGCTTTAAACGTGATTTTGTTTATTTGCCTTGTCAGCGAGGTTACTTTGAAGTTATTATCACTCTTATCTTTCTTTTCCAAATCATACATATAAAAGATAATTTAAGCTTCATTTTGGGAAAACAGACACTCTTTTTAAACTAAACACATCATAAAATCGGAAAGTGTCGTCCTTGATTAGCTTGTGCGCACTGCACAGGCTAATCAGTGTGCACAGGGCACCACTTATTTGACATGCATTAAGACCCGTTTTCCATGAACGCAGACTATATGTACAGATATCAATGACAAACTGGCCAATGCCGTCGCTGTTAAACACTATTGAATACATACACACACTCACTGTCTGCAGTTTACCAGTGCTATAAACAGGCTAATCAGTGTACACAGGCAGATGCAGTGGTTATCGTTCTTGCCGTAGTTAAAAGCAGACCGACTTGCAAAACTTGCTCTTAACATTAGTTGTTCTTGCGAACAACTAAAAATTATGTCAATCGTATCATATAAGTCCGCTATGTAACCAATTAATAACGGTGTTAAATCCTTAAGCGATTTAACTTTTTCAAATAAAATAAGATTAAACATTATATCCTTATGCTTTTAGTAGACATGTTTCTTTGCGTGATATATTTGTTTAATGAACTATATTCCTTGAATATACATGTATCAGAAGATGTCAAGTTTTAACACGAAGGTAAGACATATACAAGCAATTGAAGCAATAATATAAACAATACAACCTCTGCGTCATTAACAATGCATATACACCCCTGTACATCTTTTTTGACTTTATTAATATCTTGCATATCGTTTTCAAAACACAAAACGTTGCATAAGAATCTTTCGTACTGCGACTGGTGAATACACGTGTTTCCTGACAATTAGTATGCATTTATTATGGCGTAACCAGGTTAATATTGTTTGAATGTGACATACATGGCTGATGATCATTATAGTGTGTAATAAAAATGACAACATCTTACTTTTTCAGATATATANATATATATCATGTATGTTTTATAAATGTCTGCATGTACCGGACATTAAATGACAAAGTTGGTAAGTTAGTTAAATCTTTGTATTGGTCGAGTTAGATGGGTCGGTTTCTTTTGTTCACTCACTTCATGGCCAAATAAATAAACATGTTTCTTAAAAAATATGTATATATAATATTTTTATCATTTCTTTATGTTATAATGAATCAATCATTTGAAGGGTATTTTGCAATGACCACAACAAAACAATAATATAACTACAATAATTTTCATCTCCGAATCATTTAAACACTTTGAACTATTTGTACAATGAGTATTTGCTGATAATAATATATAACCTAAAATAAGTACTGAACTATAAAATAACACATAGTAGGTATTTAAACATAAAGCAATTGACGAAAACACATATGCATACTATGTGAATACCGTGGCTCAGGGATATGACTTTTCCACTTTTGACAGGTTTTTTCAATCACAGACTTTCCATCATGTTTTTGGATGTCAACTCGCTACTTTCAACTGCTGCATACACAGTTTCTAACAGTATTTGCATTATACGGCGCACATTAAAACATTACAAAACTATTAAAAAAGAACACGAATCTTTTCTATCAATTGGAACACTTTAAATGAACGTCTTTTGGGTAACTGAAATTATGAATTGTCAAATTATATCAAGCTTGTTATAGACATGGGTAATATTATCTGTTTCAGAAATTAAAAAGGGTGTCTTTTAATCATGTTCACTTGCGTCAACATGTTATTCATATGCGGCCCGTTCCAAATGTATATAACACTGTTTAAATAATTTAATGATCTTCAGACACAAACACAATAAACTCGTTTCTATTTCTTATGTTATACGAACACATTACAGAAAACGTAAAATGTGTGTAAAGCATGTATGCTCCGACTTTTACAGATGTCATCAAATGTAAAACTGTTTAAATATTTGTTTACAATTAAATGTCACTGTGACATTGACCTTTGACATGTTGTACTAAAAATAAACTATATTTTATATTAAGTTTCAATCATACCAATTAAGATAAACACATGTAGGGAGACAAATTTAATTCGGACGGAACATTGTGCTTTAAATTACAAGTGTGTAAGTTTTTATTTTAAAAGTAAAATATTAGAAATGATTTAAATACGTTTGCAAACAATTGCAATTGAGCAATAGTAACAATAAGGGTACAATTAAAGGAGTCGCAAAAGAATAATATCCGGATTTAACAATTTTAAGACGTACAAAGTATATGGTGTGGAAGCTCATCATTTAAACACAAATCCAGAAAATAGTTAAACAAGATTATAAGACGTGAGTTCGACATGTTCGCCACACTTCAAACGGTAGCTGGTACGCTCTGTGAGATTAGAAGTTGTACAACAATCTCAAACAGGGCCTGAAACAAAACAGGCCAATTATTTTGAATCAAAGTTTAGATAATTTAACAAACAAATGAGTGAAAAGCTATGAATTGACCTTGACTGCCAGTTCAAAAATATTATGCACATAGTATTGAATTGAGATTATGAAGTTTAGAAATGATGTTCTTCAATAAAACTGTTGTGTTTTTTTTTAATTTGTATGTATGTTTACTTCAAAAAGAGTGTCATATTGTCACAAATATACTCGTTTACAGGTCTGAGTTATATTAATAAAGTTTGATAAATATGAGATTAAAACTTTTCGAGTTTAAGTGCTAAAACATTAATTTGACAAATTTCGATTATTTAAGGGCTATAACTCCGAGTGTTTATCAAATTTGGTCCCGATAATTTACCAACAAATATTTTCACCCAATTGTATGACGTTTATCTGATAAAAAACTGTTTTTGTTAGAGAGTGGACACGGGTTATTTTTCCGGTTTTAATAATTCAATAGCCATAATTTAGAATTGATTCAGACGATCTGAATGGTTACCGGACTTGGCCGAGATTTTTCCCATACACATTATCACAAAATTGTATGAAGATCCAGTTTGAACTGAGTGAAATTGCGGACGAGGTTGTTTTGGCCATTTTAATTAATGCCATGGCCATAATTTAGAAAGGAGTCCGACGATCTGATGTTATACATTTGAACTCGCATACATAGTAACACAGTCTCATGATGATCAGATTTAGAAGTATGTTGCAGTAAAAAGAGTGAACAACTTTCTTCTGTCCGCCGCATATATTCCCAAAGGCACGCCACGTTCTGTAAACGGGCGTATTAAAAGGAATGAACAAATTATTGTGTATAACTATCGTGTTTCCAAATTTGCAATACGCAGGCGTGGCAGCAAAACAAACCTTTAGACGACCAGGCTGGTTACCATGCCGCCGGAAATGAATCCACTCAAATCATCTCGGAAGGTCTATAAAATATCTTATTTAACAATGAATACGTGTGTGCAAAAAAAGTATATCGAACTATGCATTTAAATACAGTAACAACGTAGCCCAATGTTTATCTTATCTTGAACTGTGGAAGTATATTTCACTTGAAATGCACGAATTGAAGTGAGACATTATCATGTGTATCAAGTAAGCAAACAACATATGCATTGTTTTAACTGTTAATTATGTTTTAGCCCCCTACCGGTGTAACCCTATGGAAATATGGATAGAAGGCAATATGAAGAATATTCAGGTCATTTCAAGTTTTGTTGTTGGACTATACATGTTTCCATGCATATTTGGACGTAAAATAAAAAATATGATCTTGATCCAGTGATAACTCAAAAAGTAGTCAAAGTAGGTTAATGAAACTTTGAATATGAAAAGAGAACCATATTTGGTATACGCACGTTATGTAGGTATTTTTGTCATTAAATAAATGTGGTTGCTATGCTAGCAGATGCTATTCTAACGGAAATGATTAAAACCCTCAACAAGTACATAAGCTAGTTTGATGAAAGTTTATATTTTGATAGAGGGCTACATGTAAAGTATGCACGTATGTGAGTTTGTATAAGACGGTATGTTCGTCCGTCTTTCATACGATAACTAAACAAGTTCGTCTGTAAGTTCAGTGTTTTTACCATTATGTTTGCATACTATGTTAAGACATTCTATCTTGCTAAATTGTCATATATAAATGTATGCATTATCACTATTTTATCAGGCCTTCGTTCGAATAATAACTTATACTAGTTCAAATCACACAAGTCTGCCACAAACAATCTGCAATTGTGACTATTATTGTTAGTTCGGTGAAGTATTGACATTGTAAACGTTTGTCATAGATTATGTTTAATTAAGCAGATATTTAATCTAGTGAGGCTACAGTTGTAGTTATATAATTGATTAACACTTTTATATCTAATACGTCATTGTTGACTACAAGCACTATATGTATGCATCACACGAAAAGCTTTAAAGTTGTTAAGTTCCTCCTCGTGGACAGCCAATCGTGTTTGCAATGTGCCGTTATTTTCCCGAAGTCGTTCTACCCTGCCGCGTATTAAATTAACTACGGTTCGCAGATCACGAGTTGTGTTTGTTGACCTTTCTACGGCATACAAATCGAAACCCGCATGTACTGCCCCGACCGTTGTAACGCCGACGTGCCAATAGTCTTTAACACATTGCAAACATTAACTCCCAAGATCAAACTAAGTCTAAACTTGTCACAAAGTACATAAGATAGATTACTAAGGATATTATTAATTCATGTCTGTTTTACATAAAGTGCAATATCTGTCTACCTAAATGGATGTACAAATGGACATCATATATCATCGTCAAACTAGACGAGGGGAATGCAACAAGTTATTGTCCATTGGTCATGTCTTGAGTAAGCACATGCAGCCCTTTGATTGTTGTGTAATTTCACATTAAATGACAGCAATGAAAGCGTTATGGACTTGTGCACGTTATTGTGTTCTATGCGACAAACTATGTTCAATTTATTATATGTGTTGTGGTATTATTATTATCTGACAATATAATTCGTTATCAGTTAAATATTATTTTCTCTGATATGGATGATTAACATACCCATCTTAAACTACCATTTAGGAATGCAAACTATATTAACTTAGGTTCTGAAGTTAGACTTTTTGATATTCAGAACAATATATGAACGCCTGGTTAGAACAGGATCTGGCTCTTGGATCTGACACGAGTTACTGTTTAAGTGAAGTAACGTTAACTTGCAAGACTGTGGAAATTGTATGCTTCGGTTTAATTTAAGTGGTTATATAAAAACGGCAGCGGATGTCAGACATGTGTCGTAATACGCTAACATAGACTAATTGATTTCAATCAGGAATTTAAAAAACTATGCTTGCATTCATATATTAAAACTAGCATATAACATTGTCAAACAAGGCAAATGTGCATGTATTGCAATATGCAAATCAATGGAGTATTACTTGTTTACATTTTGATGCTATGGTATTGTGGATAATCACAGAATATAGTTAACACTAAACATCCAAGCTAGGATACGTTTTTAATACTTGGATTGTTGTTGTTATTTTTTCATTTAATATTGTATTGTGTATTGCTTATTTATGTCATGTCAAGTGTAATTTATATCTTTGTGAAGTACCTTTTAATACAAATAATAATACTGCATAGGAGTACAATTTCAAGACGACATAAACCTTTTACTGAAAACACAGTTTAAAAACGGTTCGCTATTATTTAAGGTTGTTCGCAAATGTGATACCATTTCCCTTAATATCGTCGAGCAACTTATCTGCCCAAGAATATGAATCCCCCGAAAACGTTCAAAACATGTTGTTAACTCGGAAAACGAGGTGATGCGATATGATAAATGGTAGTTGTATAATAAATAAGCAAGAGATGTACTAATTACCTCGACATTTCCTACAACAAACACCCACTATAAATACAACTATATTTAAAAGCAGAACAAGCTTATGTGTCTTTTTCGTCTCTTAAGCCTCAGTTTCCAGTGTTTCTACATTAGTTACTATACTAACACTGTCTTGTCCGTACGTTGCAATGTGAACATCAATTACTTGTATTTCTTTCACACTAGCTTGAAGATCTTGCTTAATTTTATCAATGTCAGTATCTTTCTCCTTTTTCCGTTTTTGGAACGATACAATATGTGAAGATACATTATTCTGCAATAACAATACTGCATTCTGAATCGAAGAAAGTTTATCCGATGTGACATTTTAACTAAAAAGTACGTGTTTCTAAGTTTTCTCTTCTTAGAGATGCACATCATCATCTTTGTCTCTCTGATAGACTTCCCCGGTGCATGCGTCAGTGTAGATCTGCGCTCTAGATCCTCTATACTTTCCTACGTTTTCGAAAAGTGTTTTGTGACCAAAAATTGAAGATTCATCTTTTGTCATGAAATGCATCAAACCAATCGCTCGCTGTCGTCAAAATCTGTTCTGTGTATGTTTGGCATCGGGCTCAAGATTTAGTGAATGGTATAACTTCGTGAAATTAGAAATCATCGCATGGAATTCCTGTGTACATAAATAATAATAGTGTGATGGGTTTAACCTATTATGTTCTACATTTGACATAATCATTATTAAAAGGATTATCAATAGTAACTCATTTACCCTTAGTTTAAATCGCGCAATGTTCAATCGAGCAGCTGTCTTCACAATGGAATGAATACATTTTAGAAGACTTTACACATAATGCTTGAATTTTTACGAGTTTACTTTTTGCCTCTGAATGAAAATGAAACAAAGTAACTTACCATAGAAACCGCTTGACATGTAAATTACAAATGGTAAATATATATATAATGACGAAAACAGAAGAAGTTATTCAAAGTTAGAAATATTAGTGACATTTATTTATGGAGAAGTAGTAATAAAAACCTTATGGTAAAAGAAGTAGAAGTAGTAGTAAGTAAGCAAGAAAATAAGTACAAAATTATCCTAATTATACATATGTTTACTAATACATGAAGTAAACTGATTCAGCATAACCGTAAATACAAGTCTTAAGTACAAAGGCATACACGTGGTTGTGTGTATCGCAGGTAGACTGTAATAAGCGGTATAATTCGTTTTCTTTTCGAAAAGTATAAACACACTGTATGCATTTCGCTTTTTGTCGAGATTAAGATTACATTAAATAAGACACAAAGTCTGCTGTTAAAATCAACATCGTGATGATAAAACAGATTTTAGAAACAATCGTCTCGTATAGAGTTGTGTAAGGAAAATTCGAACAGACAATGTATTTCGTCTTCAACCCTTCGTGTCCCAAAGTCTGCATAAACGGGCTTCCGGATGTTCCCTGACCTATCGTCGGTTTAACATTTTTAATGAGATAATATATGTCCGAAACTGAGCAAGTCATGCACACCCATGCGTATCCATATTCAGTTTCAGGTAGTGTTCGTAGTCAAATGAATCTTTGGGCACCCTGCATGTCCAAAGATTTGTGACGTGCGTCACTGACTCCCTCCATACACCTGAGTAGTGTTAAGTTAATGCTGTCGTAGCCTCCGTTCAATTCACGACAGTCGAGCTGATGAACTGGGCCGAAAGTCACAGATGTTCCATTAGGTTTTTTACGTTTGATACCAATTATCCTTGCATGTTGCTTAGTCTATGTTAAACACAATTTTAATAATGCAATGTTCATCCATTGATATTTGCCTGTTTTTAGACGCAGTTTGAATTCCAGCGTCTGTATTTACTGGGTAGCCATCCGGTATTTCCAGTCAAGGCTAATTTTGGTTTAAAGCGGTGGACACCGAGAAAACACCGCATCGCACGATTGTGATACACTACTGAGATACAGTAATCATTGATTGGGATAAAACCTTAATTGTGTAAAGTTTCTAACAACTTTACGCCTATGCCTTTGACAATATGTATTTAACTCATTATGCTGCCTAGCACTCGATCCGCTCTTTGAGCTATTGATACACTGTTATGGTCAAAAAACATTCTCGTGAAGGAATATGCAAAGATATTTTCATCTATCGACCGTTTCCAGGCGTTATTTCCAAACTATTGACATAGTAATATCGTCGACGTATGACTTAACGCAAGTGCATACACTTCGATTTCGATATGTGTATCAATACTCGCTAACGTTTACACCAGTCATGTATGGCCTCCGGCTTTTTGTGTAGTGTTTCCGCTGAGCCATAGGTGAGAACCATACCGTCTGCATTCGTGATAAAAGACAGTACGTTCTCGGTAGTAATACCAAGATGAAGGTCATTTATTTCTTTCACATGTTCACTGGCGAAGACCTTAATCTGGTTGGCGATATGTTGCGGCTTTGTTTGATTCCGGTGTAGCAGTTGAACCATTCGGTAAGTTAGTCTTTATCCAGACACAAGACGTGGAACTGGAGTCCATGGTTCGATCGAATTGTCTATTTTGCCATAGCTGTTTTTCATTGACAGTTTGTATAGAAGCATATCCCTATCTATGCAATCGAAGTAACGTTTAAGATCCATGTAGGCTGTGAAGACTTCGCTGCTGTTATCTATGGGGCTGATTTAGTGTAAGCAGGAGTTTTTAACATGAACTATGTATCCTAAATCTGTTATGTTCATTAGCGAGTAAATCAATGGTTTCCAAGAACCCGCTCAGTCTTGAGATCAGGCGTATACAATTTGCACGCATACCTGAATAGTTCGTAAGTAAGCTTTTATCCGATCCGGAATCTTTCAAGCAACGCATATAACTGATTTTCCCCAAATTGAGGGAACTTGACCTGTATCGGACATCCATTGGACTAACTCATGCAGCGCTTCAATGATTAATGGCGTGTTAAGCACATCATATGGTATTTCATCGACACCACCGGCTGATTTCTGTTTTACTTGTTCGCAAACAGTGTGTGTCCCTTAATTGATAAATTGCGTTCCGTTTCTTCGAATGAAACCTAACGTGGGTCATTCATATTGTTTTCCATTAACAAGTTCTGTGCTTCCATAAATTCATAGTGACGCTTGTCTAAATCGTATGTTTCCTGGCAGTAATACAAGTTGTAAAATTCTTCCTTTCATTTATCAGAAGCAATCAGTTCGGCATTGATATGCCTTCATAAGTGTCATCTCCTAGTTCATTGGTATATTTTTGTTCATTCATATCTTCACAATAACACCAAACGTTTATGAGCATACCGTAATAGCTTTGTACTGTTATTTTAAATCCAAATATATTATTTCAAATTAATTACGTTTATGCAAGTTTAACTGTTCCAGTGTTTCACATACCCGGATAATGTTTGCTTCGAGTGCACGAATAATGTATTCTCTTAATAATTGAATTTCATTGGTCCAACCACAAGCTTGCATATATGCAAGCTTTATAAAAATTTGGGTCGGCAGCATCCTAATGCGACTCTTATTTATATTCATTATAGTAATAGCTGAGGTAATTCTATTGGTAGGAGTAGAAGTCACATAAAAACCTTACCTAGTAAGGTCGCCATAGCAAACACACGCAGTCGGCAATCCCTAAAAGAGAACAAAACAAATTATTTATTTAAAAGCAGCAGAAAACAGCCTGACATTTTGAACTTGTTTATATAGTATAAAACGCGCAATACAGTGTTTCCTAATTGTAGTCAAACGCCTTAACTAAATACAGTTGACCTTATCAATCGCATTTCGCTTGAATGAAAACGAAAAAAAATCAACAGATAGTGTGATACACCCAAGGTATGACAGTTGCACTAACCTTTTAATCAATCGATTTTGTCTTTTAAGTTGTGTAAACTGTTGACATTATGACTAATTGTGATTCTATATCACAATTGAAATATTGTTCAACTGAGTTTGTATATTCATCAAATAACCAGAGCTAAATAATTTAAGTAAGCCATTCATGTTTACGTTTCTATTTGCGTTCCACTATTTTATATTTTCCGCCGGCTCATCTTTTTACTTCCGGTGGCATCTTGTACTTAGGTTAACCATTTGTATTATTTGTAATATTGCATTCTGGGAAATGTCAAAACATGAACGTCATCTTGAGAGTTTTTCTTTGTTGATGAAGCAAGATCAGGTTTGGCCGTTAGTGCCAAGACCATGAACTTGGTCCCTGACCGTCTGTCGGCAAAGATCCATTACACAAAATAAGAGTTAGTGGAGTTTAAGTCGAGAAACAGACCAGAGTATTTTTTCGATCGTAAATAATTCATTTTCTAAGTAAATACCACTTAGTCATTATTATATCCGTTTTCTAATGATAACCCCGTTTTTTACACGTTGCACATTCAGTGACAATGCTTTCGTGAACTTTTTTTTATAACACTTTATTTGCATTATTTACGTACGTTTTACGAACGCGGGGACTGATAGACCATGCGCCACAAGGATAAACATACCGTTTCAAGCTGGTTTGAGGTAAATGGTAGAATATTCAGAATTAACTATTCACTTATTTTTTTAAAATTCTAAAGACTTGTCGCTGTTTCTGTTTTAATATCAACGACATTTCTTTTGCAATAATATCTCTTACTCCTGCAAAATATGTATATGAACACATACCTTTTTACGGAAACACATTTGAAAAAAAGAATTTGTGATTGAGCTTTTAAAAAAAGCTAAAGTTCTATACGCACATGGTTCCCGCATGCAGGTGATTATAAAACATACACAGAGCATTAACTTAAAACTACGTTAAGGTCAATTTATCAAACTTACTCCTACGACAGTGTGTGCATTACGTTTTGTTGGGTGTCTGTGCTTTTTTTCTTGATTTTGTTTCAATTCTGTTTTATTCACATTAAACTCCAATTTAAAATTATTCAATTTTGATAAGAATTGGAATTTTAAGAATGGATTTATACTTGCCTGACTGAAATATGCATAAGGATATTATTCCCGTATTTATATAAACAATCCGCTTAAAATAGAACCCACGTGATCTTAACCATCATCACGTGGTTTTAAAACCTCCTTATATACCATGTGTAAACCCCATTCTTCAGTTTTATCACGGCGACATCAAAATGTCACCGAAAATACATGGGGAGGAGGGAAGTCCTCAGTCAGGCAAGTATAAATCCATTCTTAAAATTCCAATTCTTATCAAAATTGAATAATTTTACTTCATGATTTATACTTGCCTGACTGAAATATACATAAGGATAGATTTCAAAGCAGTACATACCTTATGGTTGAGGATGTATTTTCGGATTTCTTCTTTTCTTGTGAAATGTCCTTCTATAGATTTTCTCATCTATGCAATATATCTGTGAAACTGTCCCACAGCAATTAATCCTCTTTTATATAATTACATCTATATACAGTGTCCAGTGATATTTCCTATATCATTTTAATTTACACTTGTCATATCATCTTATAAAATCAATTTCCCATCATTTTATATCCAATTCAATGCGTCGGAAATAAACTTTCCCAACAAATTATTTATCAATGATATCTCACAAAAAATCAACTTCATTTCAATACTACAGTAACTGTTTTAACATCTCTGTAATACAATTTTGTAAAGGTGCTCTCGCGCGACCAATCTGCTGCCTGCAAAATGGACTCCATAGATGCACAATTAAATAATGCCCATTATGGACCAATCGACCTAGTAGAGTGTGCTTTCACTTTCTTGGTCTTGTCATCATAAGCCGTTTGAATCACCTTAACCAGCCAAAAACTAATGGTTTGTTTTGAAACTTTGTTATGTGGTTTAATATCACTTGTGAAAAAAGCATGTTCATCTACATCTCCTTTAATTCGAAAAGGTTCTGTCTTTTTCAAATACCAAGTAAAAGCTCGTTTGGGATCTAGTAACTTGTTTTCCTTATAATATGGAACAAAAATCTTCGCTGATATGTGGTTAGGCCGGTCAGTCTTACTTAGACCTTGGCTCAAAAAAGTGACTCCTTGGCTCTGAACAGATACGTGTTTTCCCCAAGCTTCAATGCTTGTATGTCTCCAGCTCTCCTGAACGTCGTGATGGCTGTAAGAAAAACCGTTTTAAGAGTAACATATTTTAACGATGTTTTAGATAACGGTTCAAATGGGTTTTTCTGTAAAGCAGTAAGTACAACCTGTAAATCCCATTCTGGAACCAGTCTAATCACTGGTGGTCTCTTATTAAAAACCCCTTTTAGAATCCTTATAATATGTGGGTGTTGGCCTACTGGTTTGACACTAATTGGTGGCACGATCGCTGACAACATAGATCTATAACCGGAAATAGTTCGGTATTGCAAACCTTAATGGAATAAATCAGCTAAGAAATCAGCACATTGAGCTAAAGTTGCTGAAAATACATCAATTTTCCCTTTAACACACCAGCTACGGAACTTTTTGAATTTTTAATTATAGTCTTGCTGTGTGCCTGTACGCCAGCTTGATTTGAGTAAAAATCTAGCTCTCTTTGAAAAACCTTCTATTGATAAGTGTTTGTCAATAGCAGCCCTGCCGGTAATTGGAACACTTTTGGGTTTGGGAGTTAAATCTGAGGCTGAGGTTGGCTCAACAGATTGTCTACTACTGGTAATACAATCGGATTTGCAACTGACACCTGTAATAGTTCCGGGTACCAGTAGCGTCTGGGCCAAATTAGGGCAATCAGTATGATTGTGCATTGAAATTGTTTCATGTCCTGCAAAACTCGGGAAACTAGGCAAATCGGAGGAAATGCATATGCAAACATTCTGTCCCATGAAATGGTCAGTGCATCCAATGCTAGAGCTGTATGGTGGGGAAGCCACGTGCAAAAAATTAGAGCTTGTTTGTTCAGATGCGATGCAAATAAATCTATCATTGGAAATCCCCATTTGTGATAAATGCTTTCCACTATTGACCTGTTCAGTGTCCACTCTGTTGGACGAATACGAATCCTCGACAACTGATCGGGGAGAACATTGAGTCGACCTGCAATATGTGCAGCTTTTAACCAAATTTTTCCTTTGATTGCCAATTGCCAAATTTTCCAAGTTTGCATGCAAAGGTATGATGAACGTGTCCCCCCTTGTTTGTTCAGGTACTGGACCACAGTTGTATTGTCGGACCGAACTAAAACAGCTTGATTCTTTATTAAAGGAAGGAAATGAAGTAGTGCCCTGTAAACTGCTTCCATTTCCAGACAGTTTATATGTAATTTCCTGTCTTGCAGAGACCAGGTTCCCTGAACTATTTTGTTCCCGAGACATGCCCCCCATGCAACCATGCTTGCATCTGTCTGTAGTGTTACATTGGTTAATGATTGTTGAAAGGGTTTGCCCTGTGAAATGTTGGCTGTAACTAACCACCATTTTAGATGTATGAGCAAATGTGAATGTATTGGTATCTTGTAAGACAGATCCCTGGAACTTGGTTTCCAAAAATGTAACAGATATAATTGGATAGGCCTCATGTGTAATCGAGCAAACTGCACTATCTCTACACAGGATGCTAAAAGACCTAAAAGGTGTAAAAACTCCCTGGCCCTTGCATATTTCTGAAGCATAATTTTCTTTACTGCTAAGGCAATTTTGTCTATTCGCTCCTGATTTGGCCGCACAAGCCCGTCTTTTAAATGGAATTGACCCCCAATGTAGGTTATGATCTGAGTAGGTATTAATTGAGACTTTTTTAGATTGATAATGAAGCCTAGGTCTATCAATAGATGTAACAGTTTCTCTCGATCTTGAAGAAGACCTTCTCTGGTTGCATTCAAACCCAACCAATCGTCTAGATAAACTGACAATCTCAGATTTTGTTGTCGTAAGTATGCTGCCACTACTGCCGTGCATTTTGTGAATGTCCGAGGAGCAACTTTGGGGCCAAACGCCATTACTCGAAATTGGTACACTTGTTTGTTTATACAAAATCTCAGAAACTTTCGATGTTTTGGAAAAATTGGTAGGTGAAGGTAAGCGTCTGCCAGATCGAGAGAAAAAGCATAATCCCCTTTTTGTACTAGACTGAGAACTGTTTTCATTGAATCCATTTTGAAATGTTGAGTCCGAAGATACATGTTTAGGGGTTTCAGATTTATAACTGGTCTCATTCCGCCTGTTTTCTTTGGGACCAAGAAAAATGTGCTGTAGAAACCTTGATTGTGATTCTGATGCACCTTTTCTATAGCTTGTTTTTGTAATAAGGTGTCTACCTCTTGTAATAGAATAGACATACTTTCTTGTGACAATTTTGTTTCTTTTATGCCGTTGAAAAGAGGAATGGTCTCGAACTCTAATTTGTAACCTTCTCGAATCAGAGATAACACCCACTGATCTTGAGTTATTTTGGTCCAATTTTGAATGAAAAATCTGAGTCGGCCCCCAACAGGTATCTCCGGATTTTTCATTAAGCTGTCAATGTTTAGATTTGTTTCGAAAAGATTCACTTACCATGGCAGACTTAGCAGTGCTGCTCTTCGGAAACCTGGGGTACCTTGCAGTAGCTGCCGCGTGATACTGCGGTCTCACTGTCCCCACATTGTATGCCTGATGATATGGTCTGTATGGCTGTTGTCTAGTCTCTGTATACCTTGGACGCTTCCAAGGTTGGTCAACTGGAGCACTGTTTTTGCGTTTAGGTAAAAAACCTGGTTTTCTGTCTACCTCTGGCAAGAGATCCGATATTTGTTTATTCATTTCAACACGTTCTTTCAATTTTTGTTCGAGTCCTGAACCACAAATACCCTCATGAGTCAAGGGTAGATTCCATATTTGATTGCGCACCTCTCTGGAATCATTCAAACCACAGTCTGCCATTGCAGCCTTCCTTCTTACCAAGTGGTGTATTGCTCCTGTCCTTCCTAACTGGTCGAGCGACTTTGTATTCATTGCAAATATGTCCCGTACACATTGTATTGCATTGTCAATGTTTACGTCTTTGTCAGTCAACACTTTCAGCAAATTACCCAATGCTTGTTGCATGTATACATTGATGACAATTCCCATCCTTGCGGCATGTTGTCCTTGAAATGCTAGCTTCTCCAAGTCCCGTAAAGGCTGAGAGTATAGTTGCTGTGACTTAACAGAAGCTTTTGAACCGTAACGTTTTATCAACAGGTTCGAGATAATATTGTCCAGACTAGGTACACACAGAAATTCTTCTGCTTCTGCTGACACTGGGAACACAGAACGATAACTGTCCCTGAATGCAGAAACCTTTGTAGGCTCTCAGCTCTCCATGTTTCACTGAGTACATCACGCTGAGCCCTGTCTAACATTATGCCTGTATCACCCTTGTCCGGTCTAGTGACAGCATCTTGACCAAACATGTCACGCAAAAGGTCTTGTGTTTTACTTGAATATTTCATGAACCGGTCATCAGAGTCACTGTCCTCACAATGGTCACCAATCAAAGAATGTGAATTACTATGGTCATAGTCATCATCACCCAGAAGCTGAGCCCTCTCTTGCTGACCTGGTTGTATGGATAGCGTGTCATCCCCATCCCTCACGAAAGACTTGCTATTTCCAACAGTGTCACAACCGGTCGTCCCGGTCACTGTGTGAAATACGACCCTGTCTATGCCGGTCGACTGTGGTCTCTGCCTAGCATAGCTAGCAGTGTCCATAAGATTCATTAAACGGTCTAATTTCGAATCAAAATTCGAAAACCGTTTGCCAAGTTCACTAACATTACGGCGTTAATTGTCAAAATCTGATTGACTCGCCCGTGGTGTACGTTTTTTTCGATTTCGAAGACGTCGAATGTGACCGGCCACTCTTGACCGAAATGACGTAGTCATTTTCCTCACCGAGAGTGAATCAGTGTGTAAAGAAAGTGCTGCATTAGCCATAATCACGAAAGCAATCACCAAAATCAAATACAAATCCAAATAAAATATTCCGAAACACAATAAAGTGCACAAAAATATCGGAAACGATACGAAAAGTTGATACATGCGCTTTGTTTGTCGCCGGAAATAAAACTGAAGAATGGGATTTACACATGGTATATAAGGAGGTTTTTGCCGTACTGTACCGTTTTGGCAATTGGTTCCTTGTCATAAATAAAGGACCACAGAGGTGTGTATGATAAAACTGCAATACTGCTGCAGCTTCTGGAGTTTCACTTCTTCATATTTAAACCACGTGATGATGGTTAAAATCACGTGGGTTCTATTTTTAGCGGATTGTTGGTATAAATACGGGAATAATATCCTTATGTATATTTCAGTCAGGCAAGTATAAATCATGAAGTTAAATCAAGTAACGTCATTGTTTAGCGTAATGATAAATGGTACTCTAATAATATAGTTCCAGGATGGTTTCCATCTTTGAAAAATAATGCAAAAAGTCGAAAAAACCACAACACTATAATTCAACAATGTATGAATGTAAATTGAACAATCGTTTCAAACAAATGCGATTACATACATATATGTGTTGATAATATGACGATGTGGACTTGTGTTTGTTTATCTGTGCGTTCATGCATGTGTGTGTACTTAACGAAATTAAACGTTTCCACTAGCATTTCAATAGATGGAAAACTGATAAGGCCAAACAACAAGTCTTGGTTCAGTGAACATGGCCAGAAAAATGTAGGAGGGTAGGTAGTTTTTTTTTTTTTTTTTTTTTTTTTTTTTTTTTTTTTTTTTTTTTTTTTTTTTTTTTTTTTTTATTTTTTTTTTTTTTTTT
>VMBQ01000060.1:360011-375263 GCA_007657795.1 Dreissena rostriformis | reverse complement strand
TTTTTTTTTTTTTTATCCATAGCTACAATGTCCTTTTATATTCATAAAGGTATTACATCTATCACATATTCAAATGATTGTTTTGTAGTACATATTTGCCCTATGCGAATTCTGTCAGTAACATGTGTATATGGTGACATGATAAGTGGATTCACAGAGACCCATGTAAGGCATTAGCTAGGTCTTGGTGTACTTCATAACAGTGCACTCAGGTCCTGGGGGTTCAGGTTAGAAGAGTATGTAAAAGAATGTTCTTTGAGACCAACATCCATATAAAGTTGTATGACTATAGCTCAAACACTTTTGGATACAACATTGTGGGACGGACAGACAGGGGCAAATCTAAATGCTCATCTTAGGTGGGGGCATACAAATTTGAAGTATATACATATTTACCATTTAGTGACCTCAAAAAATCTAAACATTCATTATTCTAGAGCCTAGACAGCTTGGAAAAAAAATATGTTCTATTTCAAATTTATTGACATACAACAGATCGTAAGGATACTGAAAACTGGCTTTCAAGTACATGTTTTATAATAGTACAAGACACAATAATTGGTCAACATATTAAAGATAGCTGAATTAATACTTAAATCTTCAATACTGCTTGAAAGGTTTGATGCATGATGTAATGGGGGGGGGAATACATTGACATTTCCCTAAAATTTTACTTTAATGTTTGTCCTTTTTAAACAGTTACTTCTTGGACTTTCCAAATATTCTCTGAACAATTGGTTCTTTTCTCATATCTCGGCAGTTCTGACAGATGGGTATAACAGTTTTATTTAATGTCTTCATCTCCGCATCTGTCTCGGCCCAAGGGTCTCTACAATGAGCACACAGGTCTTTGCGGCCAAATTCTGCACCGTAATAACACAATTCTACTGGAGTAGCACATTGGACAAACGGCCGTGTAACAACAGTTTTGTTCATTTCAGACAGATGTGCGGATGGGGGGGGGGAACAAGTGGGCCCCACATGACAATTCATATTCGCTCAGGAACATGGCTGATGCAACCTCTTTTCTTTGCCTCAACTTTGTCTTTGAGTAAACAACACGTGGCTTCCTACATTCAACACAAATCGAAACTGCACGTGCGTTTTGACTGGAAAGTGGCACTGCAGCCACTGATTCAATGCTTGTATCATTCACCCGAGGCTGACCTGAAGTTTCTCGTTCTTCATCCTCTTCAATTTCTCCCTGACTTTCAACCGAGCTTCCGGGTCTAGGCTTGTCTGTGTTTTTCTTGCAACGTTTCTTATCTGTCAGTGATGGTATGTCTTTTTCTGTTGTTTCTTGATGTGTTGCCTGTTCGTAAGGGAGAAAGTGTTCACGTGGGTCATCAAGTTCCGGCTCTAGAAGCCACTTAAGTTTTTCTTCTTCCAATTGCTTTGGTGGACAACAAGATGTGTCGGTGCAATTCTTTATCTGGAATGTGTAATTGGTTTCGCTACAATGCTTTCCCTTCCACTCTAGATACGCAGCGCATTTGTTTGTGTTTGCCTTCTGCAGTCTTTCAAGGTCTACTGGCGAAAGTTCTCTTAAATGCCTCTTAAGAAGGTCGATGTCATCATCTGTAGGTGGGGTCATGTTTTGAATTGTTCCTCCTTCAGTTTAAGTTTTATGAACCTATTCTCAATCAACGCCTGAACAGGTTCAATAGAGTCTTTCCACTTAGGAAGCAATTGTGTGTGTTTTCTTAGCAACTCTTTTATTGAGGCTACACTGTTGCATCTTTTTAGCTTTAATGCTGTCTCATCATCTTGCTTTTCTCTTGAGTATGGACATTTTTCTCTCCGCAGGGTTCACAGAGCTTTGTCCTGGAGAGCATCTTACTGTTATTAGCATATCCAGATCAAGTTCTCTAAAAAGACATAAGTTGGCGCATTTCACTTGCTCTAATGTATTTCTTTGATCTGTGCCGCCGTCAGTGTACTTTAAGAGAACCTTCGGGTTTGCCTGGTTTCTTTGCACTATCTTCCTGATGTTCATTGCATGTCTGATTGGTAGATAGATAGATAGATAGATTTATTTCGGAGAAAGCATACATACACACAATGCACTAAAACAACATGTACATAAAACAATATGAAGTAAAAAACAATCATAATTGAAAAGTACATGCATTGAATGCACTATGGCATGCAAACTAACGCCAAGGATTACACAAAAAAGAGCAATATCCCTTTTTTCCATTGTGGTCCTTGTTGTTGGTGGCATGACATAGAGAGGCACTAGTAATACACGAATAATAAATAATATCTTAATAATAATAAATACATGAAATATAATACTGAGATTCAGATCAATGAACACAACATTAATATCACATTGTAGCTTTGCAAACATGTACTATCACAGTATTATTGAGTATCACCTTAAAGCAGAACACATCAAATGTATCAATTATGATCATCATATCACAGATTAAATTTAGATGGATTAAAAATTTAAAGGTTACTACAACCAACAAGTAATTAAAAAGGAACATTAAGTATGCATGTATTATTAATGGTGATGAGGACTGGATGACAGAATCATTAACGAATACCGTCACCTGTCCCCTAACAAAGGACTGCTGGACAGAGTCAGGTAAGGAAAAATGCAATGCAACACTCGGGGTCAAAGTGGTAGCTTTCATATCATGGTCTAGAGTTGACAATTCTGCATCAATAGGTGCAATGCTTTGACGACCTCTTACACATGTAGAGATAGGCCTGTGAGGTTCACCAACAGGAACCATAGCCTTGTCATCCACGCAAAAAAAAGAGGCAATCATCTTTCAGTTCAATCGACCTACACTTTAAATATTTGAAGATAGCAGCACAGTAATGATCATCAGAATGCTGTGCTCTAAGTTGCCTTCGCTGGATTTTGTATTGGATAGGTATTCTTGAAGTAAATGTGAGGGCAGTGGATGCGTACGGGTTACACGGTGTAAACTGCAAGCGAACTAGACTTTTGGATGGTATCGGAGTTCCCTCTGGACATTAACTTGCTGTTTCCGCAATCATATTGGACAGTGAAATCCAACGAGACATGTGAGCAACACCAGATCCATGGCGTCTTTCATCTGCTGTTTCAATATGTTGTACTCGTTCACATCATACTTGTTATTAGGGCGCCCAGGGTTGAGGTGACGCAAATCACTCACAAGCCCACATTCACCTAAAGACATCATATGCAACTGCTATTGTATATCTGGATGACTGATGCCTGCAACATCTAATGCTAATTATGACTACATGTAATCAATAATGGCTGGTTTGATTTTGGCTATATTGGAGATTTTCCTTTTTAAATCAATTATTTGGGCTCTTGTATGACACTCTTTCAAAAACGGTCTCATTCTCTGCACTAGCCGAGCTGCATCCGTCATCATTTCAGCATCAGACTTGTTCTCAGGTACCTGGGACAGAATATATGTAGTACCAACCCCTCCACCAGGACAAAATCTAATAATATCTACAGGAACACTCAATTGCAAACTGTCAAAGAAACGAAATGTTTGCATACTATTCTCAAATGTTTTTTCAATATGCAGATTTTCATCAAATACACTGTGTATTTGTCGTTAACAACAGATAAAACTGATTTCTTACAATGAGAGACTGATGCATTCTGATCAACAGTCCTACATAGGAAAGACAGCTCCTTATTTGTAACAGTTGTAGTTGCCTGTCTGTTTAAATATTGTTCATAAGATGACAGACATGATGCTTAAGCTTCTACACTTGCACAAAGCTCTGGCCATTTTCCTGATGTAGAGTTTACATAAGGTTTCTCTAATAAACTGAATAAACATTCCGCATGACTCTGAAGTCCGCTACTGGTCATCGGCTGGCATTTCTGCTTCTTCCTTTTTGTCTCATTGTACCCGTCAAACTGTTCAAACAGGTCCGGAACAGGCTGTACATCTTTCTGCTTTTGGAAGGAGATGTAAATCGTGTCCATCTGGTTTGATTTGTTCCACAATGCATTGCAGACAGTCTGAAATCGCAACGATATGAAAGAAATATTATATTTCCTTTTTAATAGTACAAACATGATTTCATAATGTAATTTAATATTATATATTTTCCAAATACTTTAAATAAGATGTTATAAATTTGTAACTTTCTCAATATAAAAATGATGAAATTTTATTTAAACAAGAGCTGCCACTGTAAGATGACAATGCCCCAAAAGTGGTGCTTTTATCTTAAAAAATTTAAGGTCAATGTCATCCAGGGGTCAAGGTCAACAAAGTTTGTGGTTACTGCAAGGTTTTGTCAAAATGAATATTGTGTCCAAATATGAAGTAAATATGTTGACTAATAAGGAAGAAGTGGCTAATGTTAAAGTTTTCAGAAAAAAATGAGGTACGGATGGACCGACGGATGGACGGTTCAAAAACTAAATGCCTCCTTTAGGGGGCATAAAAGGGTTAAAAGAATACTAAATGTGTTTTGTTTTAACCCTGTTTAATATAGAAGGTGGATAGGGTTCCCATGCCATATTGTTACTATTTTTTTTTACATTTATATAAAATACAATACCAACGTGAGATATTTGCATATTCAAACAAACTATTTAAAGATATTTTTTTTTAATTATTAATCAAATTGTTTATATATAATTTTGTATCAAAATGTGTTTTAAATATTGTTAAAAAAATTGTTTTTACATTTTGCAATATGCTCTTTAAAAGCACAAACTGCATCAATCAAACTCACCTGCGCAAAGTAACCACCATCAGTGACTGCATTGTCTCTTGGAAACTTGGTATCCATTATATCGCACAGGTCTATTATGGCATTGTACAACTCATCCTTCCTGTTAAGTCCCGTCTGTACTCCAGAGCTGAAGGGAACAGGAAAATTAAGTACACAGAGTCATTTTAGAACCCACCAAAGATGTGTATGTTCAATAAAATTTATTTTATTTAATGATGAAAAAATAGGCGGAAAAACACATGGGCTTAAAGAATTCAGACAGCAGACAACAAAGTTAAACTACAGACAAATGAAAATATTAATTGATTAGAAAAGTGTTTAATGTTTATTTGTTTTACATTTGCATTAATACCTTAATATACCTTGCCACTTTTTCGAATGCAATGTTTTTCCCTTCATCATTAACACCTGGAAGGCATCAACAGTTTTCTTTGTTGCTTCGTTCGAAATATTCTTCAGGGAAGATGCCAATATGTGACGTGTTCTGACAAAACTGGGCAAAATGCTTGTGCGTAAATTGTCATCCCAGATTAGCCTGTGCAGTCCGCACAGGCTAATTAGGGACGACAATTTCCGCGTTTATGAAATTTTTGGTTTAAATGATGTCTCTTCTTATCGAAAATCTAGTTTAGGCGGAAAGTGTCGTCCCGGATTAGCATGTGCGAACTGCAGGCTAATCTGGGTTGACACTTTACGCACAAGCATTTTGTCTAGTTTTCTCAGAACACGCCACATATTCCCGTTGGTAAGGTAGTACATGTCACAATATTCCCGTTGGTAAGGTAGTACATGTCACACTATTCCCATTGGTAAGGTAGTACATGTTACAATATTCCCGTTGGTAAGGTAGTACATGTCACAATATTCCCGTTGGTAAGGTAGTACATGTCATTTTCTCGAGGGAAGATGCCAATATTCCCGTTGGTAAGGTAGTACATGCCATTTTCTCGAGGGAAGATGCCAATATTCCCGTTGGTAAGGTAGTACATGTCATTATGAGGACATTCACGCCAAACGCCGCAACCTCTAACAATTGGATGTTACCGTCAATCTGAAAAATTGTAAATTCAAACTTATAAATGTAGATTAAGTTTGTCTGTTTGCTACCGTTACATGCTTATTTTGTCAAAATAAAAATATAGAACTGCTATTTTTCATACGAGTATATATAAAAACCGCGAAAATGATCGCAAAGTAAACAGTATTAATTTAGTAGTGTAAGACCAAATTTGGAAGTCACTGGTGAACTTCAGAAAAGTCACGGATGGAAAAAAAGAGAGATATGTGCATTGTGCAAAAAAAATAGATTTTTATTTTCTGTAGTTAAGATGCGCTAAAGTTTGACTTATTTTGAAGTAAGTTGATGGATTTATTCCAATCGGTGTTAGACATCAGATATTTTATCATTGATGATTTCGTCTCTAACATGTTCCTGTTTTAATAAGCAGTGTTTGGAACAGAATCTACCAAAATGCAAACGTCCGGGTAATGTAAACACTGACGGACAATTTTAGTAGTGAATAATTCAGTACTTCTATTCCGGTTTCAACCATGTTAACATCGACTTTTAGCAAATATTTTGGTATGAATCTATTATTTGGGAACCGAATTGAGTTGAGATGAAATTTCAGAAAAATCAACCCTTCAACATAAAAGTTATCTCTCAAAATGTTTCAAAAACGTCCGGTTAAACGTATGAGACGAGTATACCTCCCAGAAAGATTTCCCATTCAGCGATGTTCCCACAAGCAATTTAACGCCATATCGTTGTGCATCCACCTGCCCATGAAGCTCGTCAAAAATCTCAGCTGTTGTTGATGAGGTTTGGGTAACCGTCATAACCTGACAGCCTTTTTTGTGGTCACAATTTGCGATGTTAATCGTCAACAATAGAGACGTGGACGCCGCCATGTTTAAAAAGCGTAAACGAATGAATATGTCGTTATCGGATACAATTCCCTATAGGTAAAACTCGTACCGTACCGTACCGGCCAAAAACATCGCCATCGGATTGTTTTTTTCCGCGGACCAAAAAAATCGTTAGGGTCGGGGGCAAAAAATAGGGTCGGTCGGGTTCCCTGAACCAAGACTATTTTTTTGTTTGGCCTAAATCTATGTTGGATAGCATTCATTACTTCAAAAGTAAAACAACTTGTTCAATAAAGAAAAATATTACACGTACCTTTGATAAAGATGTATGACACGATGATTACAACTAGACTAATACATATGTGTTCATAAAACACATTAATGTCACATCCAATAATGCATGCGATATTTCTGTGGTCTGGGTTTTAATCCGTGTACTGTATTATATCCACATATTAATGGACGTAAATAGTGTGTCGAGTAAGAAGTTGACATGCACTCAAATCGATAAGATATTGTGTTATCTTAAACTCGATTAAACGCTTAAATACATAAACAGGAGAGAAATACACCCCCGTGTAAATAAAGTTTAACCTCGTTGCACTGATAAAAACCGATGTATGGATTTTTATTGTAGATTTTCGTTTGGCAGCGACTTATAGTGCATGTTAAAATTTGGTTAACTCAAAGAGGGTCTTATACTAATTTATATTGTTCCTAATATTCTGCCAATTACGTGTAAATATAATCCCAAGGAGAGAAACTCTATAATATTTTTTTCCGTTTCAATCCTTTTCTGATATCGAGTGTATTGTGTATTGTAATATATTGTACCTGCCAAAGAAATACATATGTTTAAACTAAACTAAACAGGGTCTTGAAACAAATTGCATTAGTTTGAAATGCATATTATTTTAAGAAACGTTTCCTAATATGACCATATCTCAAACTGAAAAGATATGTGAATCAACTCGTTGTTTTAAACATGCTGAAGAAAACATCAAGTACAAACGGATTTTTTTTTTCAATGACGCAACATTGCACTTGAGGTACACGACTCAATGATATAAAACGACGCAACATTGTACTTGAGGTACGCGACTCAATGATATTAAATGACGCAACATTGCACTTGAGGTACACGTATCAATGAGACTAAATGGCACAATGTTGTTAATGTAGACGACTCAATGCATATTCATTAATACTACATTGTGTTTAAAATATGTGTGACTTTTGGTGGTTCAACCTTGCTGTATATGTTAATAATGATCACACACGCTTGCTGGCTTGCTGCCGAATCGTTATGTTATAAACGCTATCTCTTAGTCAGAATGTAGAACATTCTTACACGTTCAATTATCTTACAAGAAAGACACACATATCACATAGCGGTCTGCTTGTACCGTGTGTTAAGCTGGTGTGCTTGTAACATAAGTATTCATCGTAAGCAACGCAGTATCTCAAACATTCATTTATGAATTGAAACATGCTATTAAAACATTTTATTAATGAAGAACCTTCCACATTCCTACAATCTATATAAGCAGTGCTCTTCGAAAACGGGGCTTTATGCATTTGC
Source organism: Dreissena rostriformis (assembly GCA_007657795.1). Taxonomy (NCBI): domain Eukaryota; kingdom Metazoa; phylum Mollusca; class Bivalvia; order Myida; family Dreissenidae; genus Dreissena; species Dreissena rostriformis. Next base: position 367,093 of record VMBQ01000060.1, on the reverse strand, counting down.
GTATAATGTGTCGTCCCAGATAAGCCCGTGCGGACTGCACAGGCTTACAAGGGATGGCACTTTCCGCTTTTATGTTTTCTTTTTCGTTTATTGAACGTCTATTCTAAGCAAAAATCCAGTTAAAGTGGAAAGTGTCGTTCCTCATTAGCCTATTGCACAGTCTTATCTGGGACGAGACTTTACACACATGCATTAAGCTCCGTTTTCCCTGAGCAAGGTTCATATCATTAGAATACACGACGCGGCCTCTTGTGTGTGCTGGGTCCGATGTTGATGTAAACATATCATGAATATATGAATTGAAACATGCTACTAGAACATTTTATTAATGAAGAACATGTAACATTCCTTCAATTAATATCCAATTTGGATGAACGTAGATGCTTCTAGTGCGTGCAAGGTTCGATGTTGAAGGTGTGGTTTGCCCCACCAGAGAACACCGCCTGGTTGATGCCGTACAAGGTGGGGTCACGTTGGTGCAGGTGGTTTTTCCCGGCGTTCTCCGTGGAACACACTGAGCTGCCGCACCTGAAGACATTTATAAGTAAAATCTAAACAAGGTTTGTTTTTAAAGAGCTGTTTGCACAATTTTAGCGATTGGTGATATTTTTGTCGATGGAAGCCATTAAGCCGACTTCACTGAAGACAGTAGTTGTTTAAAGACGTATCGCGGGTTTTGGGCATGACAATTTTGTAATATAACTCTAATGTTAGAATACAAATGTGTAGAATTTATCAAAATACGTTGAACCGTTGTTCTATTCGATGGAGATACATACTTATATGTTGTTTAGTATACCGTTGTCTTATGTATAATAATGTGTGTTTGTTAAATATTACATCGGCATGTGCGGCCCGCTATTGCCTTCTGTATCTTTTTGGTGAACAGCACCGAAAAACACCGACGTCGCGACAGCGAAATATTCCTGGGCATCGTGCATAGCATAATGGTCTGACCAGAGGTTGTGTGACTGAGCGTTGCTATAGGCGTTGAGGATCTGCAGAAAGTTCAAAAACAGTAACATAGTGAAAACAACACTATTTTAACATAATTATCTTGTTTAATTCACTGAAATAGAACACAAGTAAATGTCCGATGGAACGAGATAAAACAAGGGGATTCCTTATCTCGACGCAGCGGAGTCAAATCTAGTTCACAAACGTGTTCGATCATGTACGAATCGAGCACATTTTTGCTTTTGTTCAGCAATTATTGCATAAACTCTATCTATAATGCTCTCTGGCGGGGTGCAGAATCTTGGCAAAAGGAGGGCTTGAACGGGAGAGATCGTGTATTAACAAGGCGATTCACGTGTCGTTCAAGCACTATTATGTGTTGTTCATATCCATAACCTGGTCCACGCGCAGTTTCTTCCCTTATTAAAGGAAAACTGCCTATCCGAAGGTAAAGCCTCGTCATTCCTGATGATGACCGAGTAAGGCATATGTAAAACACAACATTGAACTGTATGACGTCATATAAAATAATCAAATCATTTTGTCGATGTCGGATGAACAAGACATATTGTTTTCAATGTTATTTTAATTTATGTTGGTTTGTGTGATTTGTTTATGCAATAATAGCGAAAATACACATTTTCTCGGACATGATCATCTGCGGGGGCTCTCAAAATCCGTTCCTGCTGCGAACTCGGGCAGGAACGGATTTTTCGAGCGTCCGCAGATGATCATGCCCTCGAAAACGTGTATTATCGCTATAATCTTACTCTTGTCATTCTAGTTCATGACTTTTGAAATTATCTTATTCACAGACCGAACAACAAAAATAAATCGACTTAAGGAATAATAAAATGAAACGCCAGAACCTTTATCGGGAGTGAAATTTGTGTTATTAACAGCAAGTACTATCGTTCGAAAACATATAAGCCGAGTTTTGGGAAAACGGGGCTTAATGCATGTGCGTAGCGTGTCGTCCCGGAAAACTACGCGGGCAGGGTAGGCTGCGTAGGCTAATCAGAGACGACACTAACCGCCTAAACTGAATATGTGTTTAGAAGAGACTTCATTTACACGATTAATTCCATAAAACTTAAAAGTGTAATGTCGGTCTGAGACGACACTCAACGTACATGCATAACTCCCGGTTTTCCCAGAGCGAAGCTCATTTTTATTTATTACCGAGACTCTACTCGTCGGAAAAGTATGACGTCTTTGGAGATGAATGAAGAACATATATTGTGTATTGAATCCATGTGAACTTACTCTGTTTGTCAAAGCGCTGTCCAGACCATAAAGATGCACGGTGTGCGCAAACTCATGCACCAGAACGTTCAGCTCTCCTCGATACGGGTCTGCGGCGTTGCACAGGATGTTGTCGTCCAGGATGACCGTCCGCCTGCCACCCGCACCCGCAATTCGGCAAAACTTCCGGCCATCGAACGTACAAGAACGTGAACATGTTCCGCTGCAGCCTGTGTATATTTGGTAGCAAGAACAGCTCGGTAAATCAATTCGAACTAGCCGACAGACACTTTAAATCTAAACTAGAAATGGCGCGGCAGATGCCGACGCGTATCCCCACGCCGCGACATGGATGGTCGAGATAGATCGTATTGACATAAGACAATTTCAGTTTTAAAGTGACGTCACGTCAATTGGTGAATAAATGAAGAAGTTATGTTAAAACTAAATTTTGGGCCCAACCCCAAACCCCATTCTCCTCTATCTCCTCCTACACTTTTAGCACTAGAACCTTAAAACTTACACGCATGGTAGCTATGAGCATACGTGCGACGGTGCACTATTTGGAACTTTGATCTGACCCCTGGGTCAAAAGTTATTATCATGTGCGTCGCACGTTGTTAGTAAAATGATATTTTTTTTCACCCATTTTACCCATTTATTTACCAATTACTTTTGACCCAGGGGTCAGATCACCGTCACCGTCGCCCATATGCTCATAGCTACCATGTGTGTAAGTTTCAATGTTCTATTGCTAATAGTGTAGGAGGAAATATGGTCCGATAAAAAAAAGAGGAGATCAATACAATATCCCCACGCTTTTAAAAGCGTGGTGATAACAATATGCTGTATCTTTATGGTAAAAATCTGTCGTGGTTTATATTTGTTGTGTCTGAGTATCCATTTACATGGGCATTATATAACAATAATTGATACAATAAACATGTTTCATTTACTGAGTTAAGATTATTGGTCAGTGTCTTCTTAGTAAAGGATATAATAGTGTTAACATGTGTAACGTAACAGCATATACAGCATATGCAAATTGTTTATTCTTATAACATTAATAGTGTGTGAATTAAATAGATGTTTGAATAATGTAAGAAAATGTTAAAAAAATTATTTACATCAACATCTATAAACAAAATAACGGTTATAATTAATGATACATATTATATCATAATAATAAGTGTTCAAAATATTTAAAAGTTAATTATGAGCAAGTAAATACTGGTCCAAAATGGTTGAAGGTTTATAATTAGCAAGAAGGAACACGAAATATCCTTGCATTCATTTTAGAATTTGTAGAATAGACTAGGTCAACAAATTGAAAGATCAAAATCTAGAGACTGTATATTTAACAAGCCATTCAATTGATATTATCTCATATAACTATTGAAATAGGCCGACCTTATTTACATCAGTCAAACAAACTTGCATCAGATAGTAATATCTTATTTGCATCAGTCAAACAAGGTTGCATTAATCATACAAAATTCTGCACTGGAAAACGTAATTTTATGCAACTATAAGAGTACATTACAACTTTATATCATGTCTAGATGGATTATTCGATAAGTGTGTAAATACTTGAATAGTGTTGTTTCTCCGTTCCCAGGGTGTCAGTGATTCAGTACATTTAGAATTAAACCAATCAACAACAAGCACGTGAAGAAACGGACACTAATGACCAATCAAAGTTATAATGAAATTTTGTGCAAATTAACATTTAGACAATATGTAGAGGTTTGGTCAGAAACAGAGATTCTGCGGTTAGATTTGTCACGTTTTCTTGTCGTAGCGGGGCCATTTGGCCCCCGCGCTGTAGATTGTATTTCACGAACATTAGCAAGTGTTGTATTAGAAAATATTCAATAGAAATAAATCGCGATGAAAAGAGAAACGAACATTGTGTTTGTTACTGTGTGTTCCCAACGAACGATGTGCAATTACGTCACACATGTATGAAAATGAATATCGCTTCGCTAAAAGTATTTTTTCCAATTTAATATTTCGACACATTAGAATAAAAAGCAGTCCAGTTGTTAGGAAAATGAAAACACGATATTGTAGTTCGTGACATACATACATCAGACTAACTTGTAATTTGTAAACAAGTTATGTATCACACTTACACATATGTGTCGTGTTCTCAGAAAACTGGGCATAATGCTTCTGTGTAAATTGTCATCCCAGATAAGCCTGCGCAGTCTACACAGGCTAATCCTGGACGACACTTTCCGCCTAAACTGGATTTTCGCTCAAAAGAGACATCATTTAAGCGAAAAATTCCATAAAAGCGGAAATTGTCGTCCCTGATTAGCCTGTGCGGACTGCACAGGCTTATCTGGGATGACAGTTTACGCACAGGCATTCTGCCCAGTTTTCTCAGAACACGTCACATATACAACTGTGGTCGGCATGACCTTTCCAACAATATCACCTAGTAAATTACTATTAATGATCGGTATTAATGATTAATTAATGATCGGTATATGTATGTCTTAACTTAACGCCTACATATGTTAAATACATATGAGTCTCATTCTGAGAAAACGGGGCGTAAAGCATGTGCTTAGAGTGTCGTCACAGAAAAGCCTGGGTATTTGTTACAGGCTAATCAGGGACGACACTCTCCGTGTATGGTATTTGTTTGTTTTAAAAACGGTCTCTTTCTAGCAAAAATCTAGTCTAACGGAAAGTGTTGTCCCAGAGTAGCCTGCTCATGAATAAAACCCAGTTATCTCAGAACGAGGCTCATGTTTTTTTTTAAACTTACACACATGATCCTGTGTACAACACTCCGGTGGGTTAGCCTGTGCAAAGTATTCAGGGTACACACACAGTGTTTCTGCCTTGGTGAATATCCCCACTGTTGCATGGGAGGCCAGACGTTGAAAGATCGCTACGGGCAAAAACATTACCATTTTCTGTATGGTTTTCGATGCCTACAACAATATTCATGGCACAAAAATAATTGAAGCAAATTTTACTGTTGTTAAAATAATAATATTGATCAGTGAAAGTAAATATCATACTTATAAGAAGATCAAATGTAACATATCTCGACTTTCCATGCATATCTAGTGTACTGTTTCTATCGGTATAGTTGGTTTAATATCAATATGGATTGTTCTATATGCAATCAAAATTCGTTTTGTACATCAGCCCTGACATAAAGATACAAAGTTTACAGTTAATTCCACGTATCAGACTGTTGACTGAAACACTCCAACAGGATGCCGAATTTGAGATTTTATAAATTTGAAACATTTGGTCTGCGCACGTGCACAACATATATTATTACAAAACAAATACAAAGTAAACTACAATAAGGTTTTATATTGAACACCATCTGCCAGATATAGGTGTTCAATAAAGGACGACTGTGAACATATCGAACCAGGTCAAGAGCATGGTCGCTGACGGCAGACGTTGCATCCACGCGAAACCTGTATCCCCCAGTATCGTGCTGCGAGATTTGATGTTGATTCACATAGCGAGACTTCAGTGAGAGCCGTAGCAGACGATGTAAGGTTCCCGGATGTTCGGAACTAATTTTACATGCATAAAGTAAGAAATTATATACAGTAGAACAAGTATGTGAATACGCAACCTACAAAACAATGGCGTAATACGATACACGGCTGGTCATTAAATTGCTTATGCACATGAGCAGAATCGTAATCGTCAAACGAACACACACACTGATTTGTTATTTCAGTTTAGACATAATTAGACACTTACTTATTGTGCACGCCTTCAAATAGGTAAATGTCATCAACTGAGTTATCGTTCTGATGAACAGGCGGTGGAATACAAGCACATTCTGAAATACGTCGATCAAATCGCAAAACGTTATTGTCAAATAATTTACGTTTGTGTTTGCGTGCGTTTTGGTGCGTTAGCAAGCGTTTTGTGTGAGTCGTTGCGAGCATGAGATTCTGCGTGTTTAAAATATGAATGGTTTTGGCAAAATTATAAATCCACCAATTAACGTGTCCACGAAATAGGCATTCTTAAACCTAGAAATGTCATACCGACAAATATGAATGGTTTTAAAGTATAAATTTAAATTACTGACGTGTGATGAGTCCAAGCACAACTAGTCCCCAACGAACAAGACCGGCGACGACCATTCTGCCCTCTGACTGTGCGAGTATATTAAATTGGTCGTGCTTTAAAGTCTGCTTATCTTCCAATTTCGTGAATGCACTGGAATTAGGTCATACAAGTTGAGCTACAAAAAGACCAGAACAACTGCGATAATAATTTTACATTTATTCTACGACTTACTAGTAATTTTTGTAAATGTCAATCATTCGTTAAAGTGTGTCATATATGTATGTGATTTCTCTTTAGTTCGTGTGTCGTCTTCAGCCTCAACTGATTAGTCCAAATAAACAAGTCGGCGTTTGGGAAAGAAGAGAAGCAATTGTGTGAAGCACGTATTGTCTATAAACCAATAATAACCAATACCACGGCGTTTCGGTACTCTTTCTATTGTGCATAACCCACACGTTATACATCGCCGGACGAAACGATATTTTGGAAAAAAAATATATTTTGTTAAATATTAATGCTTAATATAATAATACATTGCTGTCATATTAAGAGGAACATTGCTTTGACAGGTGTTGTTAATAAAAACCAACATTCTTGAAAAAAAGGCATTTGACGTTTATTAACAGCCCCTCCTCCTTAACGACTGCATGCATGTGCGGACCTTTCACTTTGACCTTTCAGGGAAACATTTAAATGTGGATACTAAATAAGTCAAATTTGCCCCCGGCTGCCCGGGTTTTCGCAAAAGATACATATTTTGAGACAGCTTGAGTTTTGACGCACGATTTAATATTTGTGACGAAAATATGTAGTTA
>VMBQ01000060.1:324768-359589 GCA_007657795.1 Dreissena rostriformis | reverse complement strand
TCACAGATGGTCAATGCCGTACAGAATTTTTAACAGAACCAAGATCAAAATCTTTTCAGAAAGCTGTAATAATACAAAATATTTGTATACACTTTTACGTATTTTGCATGTTTATATTATGTAGAAGCTTAGTTAAAAGCTTTAAAATTAAATTGGCTAGATTTCGTACACTTTCATTGTGTTGATCATGTTTGTGTTCGTCCAATAATATTTATTAATATATTGCTTACGTAAATAATTAAACATTGGGCATTCAAGTAAAACATGAAATTGGTCCTCAATATCGTTACAATGTTTGTATTTTCTGTTTTGAAACGGTATCTTTTCAGGCTTGTGCCATCTCCCTGCTTCCAATTCAAGTATGTTGGGCTGATACTCTAAAACGAGTTAACTTAATTATGATACAGTTACTACATTTAAATATGGTTAGGGATGTCACATTCAACAACGGTGTTTTACACAGGCTATGTTCCATCGAACGCCGACCCTGGGTCTACAGTGGTCTCAAATAAAGATGTGCGTGTAACGGTTTCATAGCATTCGAATTACATGTATATTGTAAATTATCATGCACTTAAATTTCGTTTAATCAAGTGTGAACGGATTGCTGTAAGGTGTGCAACTAGCATGATAAATGTAATGGAACCCATTTGGCAACTGCGGATTCGGTGGTCCCAATATACGACAACGTTGTTAGAAGAGTAATGGTCTCATTATATAAAGTGCTGTCCGGTATTGTATAGGTATAATATGTGTGCGTACTTTTAAATACGTTAAAATCTATGCGCTTACGTAATAGCTATTTGTAAGGAACAGAAACAAAACTCAAGTTAAGGATATAAAAGACGAGAGTAATTGTATTACTAAAAACCAACGTTATACAATTATTAACAAATTGATCGATTTGATCGTCAATCTACTTTCAATTTATCCAAATCACGGTCATTATGACACTGGTATTGGAATATGACAGTGTTTGATCGAAAATCATATTGTTCACTTCGCAAATAAATCGATGTGTACCTGGCTTTCCGATTTCAATTTGGATCTCAGGGGGGTGAAATCAATTTAAAAATAAATCATTGTCATATGCATTAGCATTTTGTCCAATGGAAAACAACGAATTGTGAAGCTTTAATACGTTCACTATAATTACCGCTATACAGTGTTTAGCTGTAGTCAATAAAGTCAATATCAACACATTTACCATAGATTAAATTTCCATTTACGTTCAGACCACACTGCGATTACTGTTACGTACTGCAGTATATAATTAACATGGACACAGAGAGTACGAACAAACATATCATTTAACGTTAAGTAAGATACAATAATCGATCCAATTTAACTGTTTGTTTACAATTTAATAAACTTGTTGATTCATACTGAGAATAATTTGCATTTATTTTCAATCTATTTTTAATTACAATCACAATAAAGGTAAATATGACATCGCAAACGTGGATTAATTTTTAAATAAAGAAAAAAAAACATCGAAGCGTAATCAATAAATTAATTTACACTTGTATACAAGGCTTGAATGTTCTTTTATTAGTGAAATACGATTAATAATCATTAGCGATTAAATATATATATGTATGTATGATAATGTTTTTAGGGACGAACGCTAGGAAAATAATTGGGGTTTATTTCTGAGTCACACAAAATTGGTTTAAGTTGGTGCTTTGCTTTAAATAATTGCTCTTCAAAGTATTACCAATAGCTTAAGGGAGTTTGTGTTTAAATTCAATTTTTAGAAGCCCATAATGTCCAGAAATGGCAAATATCGCATGCAAGTGTATCTTCAATTGTTAACAAACTGTTCTTGTCAGGCCCTTCTTTACCGTCCATGATGGAGTTCCAAAATAAATTGCTACAAACGATATTTATGTCAATACAAACAGTCGCATGCATTAATATTATTATATTGGTATTGTTGTTTATTGGTTTGATTTTAATTTATTGTTTGATCATTCGACATATTTTGTTAAAACTAATTTTGTTAGCACACAATTGGAACGAATGACACTGCTGACTAATCATACCGCAATCTAAGTATTTGTAAAACACATTAATAGTGACAACGCTTGAAAAGTTTGATTCATTCAAGCGTGTTTTTCGTTTGTAAAAAACATAAACAGTTCGCGTCAAAATGTCCTAGCTGGTTGTCCTAGCATTGCGGAATAAACATTGCTTTATCTCGTACTTACAAACTATTCTCCTTAAAATATGTGCTGATTGGTATATCGGAGGCAAACTTGTTCTAACGTACAACTAGGAAGACATAGTGCTGTTTATACTTTAATTATATAATCACGCCTTACCCGTTTTATAGTGTGTTTGCACCCGTCATCACGCCTTACCCGTTTTATAGTGTGTTTGCACCCGTTTTATAGTGTGTTTGCACCCGATTTATAATGGAATAATTGTATTGGTTTAACCCTTTGCATGCTGGGAAATTTGTCATCTGCTGAATTTCTTAAATTAGCATTTTCTGCGATTTTTTCTAAAGAATACTATCAGAATAGCAAACAGTTTGGATCCTGATGAGACGCCACGTTCTGTGGCGTCTCATCTGGATCAAGCTGTTTGCAAAGGCCTTCAAAATTCGGTTCCCGCACTGAAAGAGTCAAGCGTCACCTGCTTTGATATAGTTTACCATACTTTAATGATTCATTGTATGGTTTTGTGCTATAAAATCAGTTTAATTCATATGAATATAGTGTCTTATTTCAATCTGGGGAACAACTTAGAGGTAAACAAATATGTATTTGCACGATAATTACCAATTTGAAAAGTGTATTGATGCTATGCGATTAATGGCAATTGAAAATGTAATCGTAAATGTCAAAACGATATTGTGTTCGTCTCTATATATATTTAAAAATCAAGTGGGCTTCGATAAAAATTGATGGTTATTCTAAATTAAAGGTTTTTAATCTACAAATACAAAACAAGTATGAACATTCACGTATGGAATTAAAGAGAACCTTCAAACAAAATTGAATAAATTAAATAGTCTATGAATTCTATCTGTTTATTTGAAATTGGCAATAATGATACGGCTTGTTTATTAATACTGAGAAATATTTGCCTTAGATCCTTTGTATATTTTTTAAACCATTAACAGAATGCTTCTGTTCTGTTCTGTCAATCGGATGAATAAATATGAACATTGAATGTAGGGAACGTTATTTTAAGACACCCACTATTATAACTTTATTAAACTTTTACTCTTTCCGTAGCCCCCGTCACACTTTGACCACGTCCATGAAGACCGCGCTGCGTCCTGAAAATGTCGTAGGACGTAGCGAGGTCGGGGTAAAAGTTGTAAAAAATGCATTTCAAAGTTCCTGCTACGCTCATACCACGTTTGCGCTAAGTTCTTACTGCGTCCAACACGTTCCCACTATGTTTTTATTGCGCGTGTATTCAGGCGGGTACCACGTCCAACACGTTCTTGCTATGCTTTAACTCCGCTCGTACTAGGTTGCAACTACGACCGCCAAGATAGCACTGCGTTCTTACCACTCGCTCATCACGTTCTCACCGCGTTCTATGTCGGCATATAAATACTGCGATTCGGCTCGATTTGATCATTCAATCTGCGACTTTCTTCTGAGCAAAAGTAAAGTAGTTTATATCAGTAAATATGCTGAGAAGGAAGGGGGGCTTCAAAGCAGCTACGAAAGCAAAACCGAAAAAGTGAAAGGGAAATGAATCCAGTTGGTATACTCGACCACCAGAACGTAACATGGTCGTGGCTAGAGCCTGCTTCAAACGTACCTTAGACGTGATAAGCACCGGTAGAACGTATTAAGAACCTAATGCGGTCTTTTGAAACGTAGTAGGGACGTATCATTGTCGAAACACTAGCGTGGACGGGTCGTAGTAAGAACCCGATGGACGTAGCATGAACGTAGTGACAATCAAGAGACAACGTGATGCGAACGTCACACGCCGTAGTCCACGTCTGCACTACGATGTATTGCGTCAATGAGGTTCTTCCTAGGTTTAGGCTACGTCATAAGTACGACCTAACAAAGTTCTTACCACTTCCTGATTTGACCACGTCCTCGCCACGTAAGTTTTGAACATATTCAAAGTTCACCCACGTCCTTCACGTCCATGAAGACCGTACCACGCGCAAAGCCGAGTCTACTGCGTCCTCGCTACGTTGTACACGTTCGCACTGCGTCCTGGCATATTTTTGAGGACGTAGTGGGAACATGGCCTAGTATGACGGGGGTATAATTCATCATTGATGAAAAACAAACCTATTTGAAAAAACACTAACCGCAACATCTTTAAGGGGCACATCGACGGGTAATATTTCTATTCAAGGTCAGGACAATATTTTGTACTGATGAAATATCGTCACTCGTGTGGGCAAATCTGCAATTGTTGGAGAATTGATTTAAACGCGAAATTATTACTCTACCACAGTGTCTTCTATTCCGGTGTTCTTTTTTGTAGTGTTATCTTTGAATCCCAAATGAGACCGGGTTTCGAAAATAATGAGCATTGCTTATAACTTCTTGTTATTATACTATCGATTATTATGCTATTGCCGATGAATAAATAATATAGATTTCATTTTGTCATTATTTTAATACATGTCTTTATTTCGAGAAAATAGCGAAAATTTACTATATCTTGTAGAATTCAAACAGTAATTCATAATGCTTAGTGATGAATAAATGTTAAATAAAATAATGGAAATAATTCCAAATATTTCCTCAGCAGGAATTTCGATTTTATTTGGAATTATGTTTAATGTCTTGTCAAGATGTATTACAGTAAATCATAAAAAATGATCGAAGATAAATATAATAAATGAGTCGCGCTCTGGGAAAACCGGGCTTAATGCATGTCTGAAAAGTGTCGCTCAGATAAACAACTGCAGGCCGCACAGCCTAATCAGGGACGACATATGTTGTTGTTAGAAAATGTTCATTCCACATAAAATATTGGTACGTTTAAAATATGTATTAAATACAATGTATTGTTATAATACAATTTTACAATTTAAAATACGTAATGCATCGAAGTTTAATTTTTTAATTACAACTGTATCTTCAATTGCTAAACGTTGAATATTTTTCTTTACTCTCGTGCATTGAACCAAAAAACCCTTATAATTTATCATAATAATTATATACGATGACATTATTTATCCTCCTTTGATAATTATTTCAAATCTCGTCATCTTTACGGTTTGACTACATGTAAAAATGAATTAAATTCAATTATCTAAATTTGATCTGATTTCGAATTTACCTCCTTCGTATTAAATAACCCCCATTTAGCTTCAACATTTGATGTCTAAATATACGTTGCTGTTATTGTGAGTAGACACACACAGCCTTATAGAAAATTAATGCTTTTAAGTTCACGTTGTATTACCCTATAACATTATATCAAAGCATACTTTATTCTAATGACAAAAATAAAAATACGGAATCGCCCAAATACGAACGATGTTTTATTTTAAAACGAAAATATCAAATGCAACCCCTCCCCCCCTAACACACACGCACACACAAAAGAAGCATTATCAGTATGGTGGGTTGCTATTCGATAATTTCATATGTACACCAATCGCTTACCAATCGCTTACCATGATGAGTTAAATACGAACGAAAACACTATCAATGACTAACAACAATATGTTGCTCAGTGACCCAGTACTTTGTTATCGCATACGACTGAATAACAAAATGTTCACCGGGAATGACTAAAACAACGTGATGTTCTTTAAGATAATTTTCCACAATTATAGGAATGCACAGTAAATAGTTACTAAATTATCAATCATACTGCAAAATACGTTTATTGACTTGTATACATTTGTATAAATTCGTAGTGATCATACATGGTTAATCTTGACCATCCTACTCGTTTATAAGCAATGTTAATTAAGGACCCATATTGCAAAAAAATGACGTAAAAATTAGGCCATACTGGTCTTTGATTGATATTTTTATCAATTGTTCTTCACCATGATAACAAACATATTAAATGTTGAAAATAAGGACGAAATATCATTTTTAATGATTTCTTTTTAAATATTCTACCATTTTTAATGGGATAAATTAGGGACTTCATATTACAAACGCGCGGTTAAACTTTACTGAAACGATACTTATTTGTTTAAAAACAATCATGATACCTATATGAATGAGAGGGCTCTCCACTTTATCCCATTAAAAATGGTGAAATATTAAAAAAGAAATCCTTAAAAATGTTATCTGGGTCGCGCTTTATTCTCCCAACACAGATCTTAAAAAGTCACGTGGTTTAGGCACCGTGGCGATGCGATTAATTTGGTTCCGTTTCTCGCATGACGAAAACAACCTTAATCACATAGTTCATAAAGAACCAAAAACGGTGTATAACCTTACAACTAATGATTTAATATCATTGACATCCTTTTATAGTTCTGCCATATCATGTTATCAATTAATGTGCTACTTAAAATGAATGCCAAATCAAGTACTGTACGTTAAAAGATATTTGAATCGACATCGAACATAAATAGAATTAAATATGTTAACAAAATATGTTAAGCATATTAGGTTCACATTTATTACCCTATTAATCATTATTATAAATTATAATGTACTTACTTTATTATTCACGGTATCGACAAATGACGAACTTGGTTTCGATTAAAATGAACAAACATACAACATATGAATATCAAATAATCGATGCGTTGAAATGGATTTGATTCAATGCATTCGACTTTTATATTAAAGCGTGAAGAACACACTTGACCAGCAAATACAATTGTAAGATACACATTATTAAAAATCACAGACGCTAATTTTTAAAGGTACAATCAGTTAACGAAGTCTAACCGTATTTTTTACTATGCAACAAAATGAATTGTTTAGACGCTTATGGAAAGTAGCACAATATACGACACGATATGACATGATACGACACACAACTTTGAAAACCACGGTCGACATTATATAGTGCAAATATCGTGCAGTTGTCAACTGTCGACTAATGGTGTTAGACCTCTAACGAACTTCGTGTAATGTCGCCTTATTTGTACATATGCGTTACCTCAAAATCCAAACAAGATATTTTTTGTCTTACATTTACCGCACAATATTGACATCGCAAAGTACTGGGTTCGATCCCCGACGTGGGGCAAACTATTTTTATCATCGTTTTTGTTTTGCTATTTTACTTATTTTACTTTATTCTTAACAGTAAACTGTTTTATTATATGCTTTCCGGTGGTTTATAGAGAAATATCAGTAAAATAAAACTGGAATTTCAATGTTTTAAACAGTGAAAAATAATAGTGAAAAATATCGATATTGTTCACTGTTTTACTGTATAATGACGTCATTTGTTGGACGAAATGACGTCATAATTCCAGAGAAATTCTCTAGTTAAACTCTTTTACAATGTAAATAAACTGTAAAAAAAGCAAAATATAAAAAGAAAATTTGTTGGAATCGGTGGAATATCGATTTTAATTCACTCGCGATCATAGAAAAAATATATTTGCCATGATCACTCGTGAAAAAAATCGATATTCCACCGATTACAACAAATATCCTTTATGTATATAAGTACAAAAAATGAAATTTAAAGAATAAAAAAAGTGGGAACAAGTCCATTTTCCCCCCAAGTCGAACTTCCTACTGTTTTATAATAATTTATAGAAAACGTGTTTAAAATTCGAGGTTTTGTTGCGTTATCTCTTTTCGATCTGTGTAGGTAACATGTAAACAAAGTGTTTGTTTAAATATGAGTTGATAATCACACCGTTCAATCGACTCCAGCGACTACTGTGGATCATGCGACGACTGAGATACTGTATACATGTCGGTGGAAAGCGGAGTGTAAGTATTTCCCTAGTATTTATATTTTACGTTGTGGATTGAGCAGGTTTGAGTGTATTCTTTGAGAGCCTAAGTAAGAAGGTGAACGTAATCCCTACCTTTCTAGCTGCTTACTTTTCTAGAAATCCGTTAGAATGTGGTCAGAAATCAAACAAAGTTCTCCACGCTCTCAGTCAAACTCGAATTACTCAGGATTTAGATCAAAGAAAACACTCAAACCTGCTCAATCCAATACGTGAAATATAAAGAATAAGGAAATACTTACACTCCGCTTTCCACGGACATGTATACAGTATCTCAGTCATCGCATGATCCACAGTTGTCGCTGGAGTCGATTGAACGGTGTGATAATGCACTATCTATAATTTTCATAGATTTAAACGTTTGTACTATTGAACTTTTTTCAAAACCATGTTTTTTTCTGAATATAAATATGAAGGTGAGCAATATGAACTGATCAATGTGAAATTTCGGGCCCATTTGCTTTCGTTTACAAATATTGTTCTACATGTTACTCATATTTGCAAGCAGTTTACGATAGTTGTATATAAATACGATATGTTTAATAAATGTATGCAACATCTACAAACTTTAATCTTCTTTGCAGTATGGTTGAGGCATAAATATTCATTTGTTTACTCGTGGATACCGTTGCAAGTGAAGCTGGAAAATTGTACGGTGAAACTAAACTATTTTCTTTGTTTCGATCAATAATTAATCAAAGAAAATGTCTACGCTCAAACTTTGTATTTTTCAACTGCCGTCATTTGTTGATAAATTATGTTTGAAATAACTTACAACTAGAGATTGTTTATCTTTCTGATTTTTGAGTGGAGATAACAACATTTGTGTGCTTATATGTCCTGTATTTCACTTGTTACACTTGATTTGTTATCATGTATGCATAAATAAGACATGTATGTATCAATATGTATTACATACGTCTTGCTTAATCAATATTAAGGTCCATATGGGTGACATGGTTATGCAAAAATGGAACAAAGATTTAGGTTTTCAACTTGGAATGTTTGAGAATCCTTACTTTCTCGGTAAAGTTTTCTTAAATTTTAGATCTGTGTGCAGAATACATAGGGAAATGGCGATGAAAACATCGCGAATAAGAGTGCTTACACCTTAAACTATATGTAACCACACACGTTATTCAGCGCGGCCTTGCGTTGACCTAATCACCGTTAATTTATTTTCAAAAATAAATATCAGCCCGTGGCTACATAATCCACACACATTTCTTCATCTGTTTATTTGTAAACATCACTAGACAGACACAAATGTGGAAAGTTCAGTTATGTTGAAATTGGCACAATTTCGGGAAACATTTTATAATGTGTGTATCTGCTTTTAGCTAATGTATCATTTGTTATTGATATCGCGCCCTTATTTGGATATAGCGTTCTCATTTGGACATGGCGTCCTCATTTGGATATGGCGTCCTCATGTCAATTATCGAATGTACAGGCAAGTTATTTATTAATAAACATTGGTAATTTAAATCAGATAAAGTCTGAGAGAAAACAGCTGGTTATCAAATGCGATCACCACGACATCAGTTATTCCCCTGTTTGTCATGTCAGCTGTTTCCACTTTTATATGTCAATCATATCATATTTATCCGCAGTATAAGCGATTTATACCGCCATTTAATATTTAAGCGATTTAGCTATTTAACATATTATAAAGGGAAACATAATATCAAAATGCTTTTAGTAAACATTTCAGGTGTGAGATATTTGTTTTATGAAATACATTCCTTGCATATACAGTTTTTAGAAGATGTCAAGTATACAAGCATTGAAATAAATAATACAAGCAACGCAACCACTACGTCACAAACAAGGCATATACTACTCCCCTTAACATTTTTTGTGACTCTATCTTGCATATCATTTTCAAAACACAAAACCTTGCATCATTAGCTTCCGTATTGAGACTGGTGAATACACGTGTTTCCTGACAATTATTATGCATTTATTATGGCGTTACCAGGTTAATACTGTTTTAATATGACATACATGGCTGATGCCAGTAATACAAAATGGCGATATATTAATGTTTTATTAAATATATANATATTATGTATGTATACTTCTACAAGAGTGTCATATTGTCACAACTATTCGTTTACAGGTCTGGGGTATACTTATTAAGTTGTGCTGAAACATTTATTTGATCAATTTCGATTATTCAAGGGCTATAAATCACAAGTGTTTATCAAGTTTGGTCCAGATACTATAGCAAAAACACGTTACTTGTGGCATCTTGGAACGTATTTGAAGACAGCAAAGTAAACTATATCTCCATCATATATGAGTATATACTACTTTTTGTTAATGATTAAACAAGGTTTATTTGTCCATTTTAAATATTTCTATGGAAATAATTTAGAACTGATTCAGACTATCTAAATGGTTATCGGCCTTTACCGAGAGATTATGCCAATATCCAGTAACACTAAGTGTTATGAAGATCCAACTTTAACTGAGTTAACGAGCGGACGAAGTTGTAATAGGCCATTTTAAGTAATAACATGGCCATACTTTAGAAAGGAGTCCGACGATCTGGCTGCTAACCGAACTAAGATGTTTAACAACTGTACTCGCAAACATAATAGCACAGTTTCATGATGATCCGATTTAGAAATCTGTTGGAGTAAAAAGAGTGAACTTCGTTCTTCTGTCCGCCGCATGTGTTCCCAAACGAACGCCCCATTTTTTAAATGGCGTGTTAAAAGGAGTGACAAAATTATTGCGTATAACTATTGTGTTTCCAAATTAACAAGGCACATGTGTGGCATCAATACAAACCTTTAGACAACCAGGTTAGTTACTATGACGACCAGAAATGAATCCACTCAAATCCTCTCGGAAGGTCTATACAATATCCCATAAAACAATGAATATATGTGTGCAAATACAATTATATCGTACTATGCTTTTTAAAACAGTAAAAACGTAGCCCCGTGCTTATCTTATCTTGAGTCAGTATATATCACTTGACAGTATCATGTGTATCAAGTAAGCAAACCATATATGCATATGCATTGTTTTAACTGTTCATTTTGTTTAAGGCCCCTTCCGGTGTAACCCTAGGGAAGTATGGATAGAGGGCAATATGAGAAATATTCACGTTATTTCAAGTTTACCGTTGGACTATAATTGTGTTCCTACATTTACGGACGTAATTAAAAAATAAAATCTGGATCCTGAGATAACTCAAATAGTAGTCAAAGAAGGTTAATGGAACTTTGTATATAAATAGAGAACCATATGGGGAATACGAACGTTATGTAAGAGTTTTTGTCAAATTATTGTGGTTTCTATGCTTACAGATGCTATGCTAACGGAAATAATTAACAACTTTAACAAGTACATAATCTAGTTGATGAAACGTTGTATGTGGATTGAGGGCTACATGTAAAGTATGCACGATATGTATTTTTTTTATTATACTGTCTGTTTGTCAAGCGATAAATCAAAACATTTGTCTGTAAGTCCAGTGTTTTGTCAGACAAAATTGTGGTTACTAAGGTTATATAAATAATTCAAAGCTGAAACCTGCTTCAAGCTAATACATTCCGTCAAACGTGTGATTGTTAATAAAAAAAAAATCGACTTGATAATTTAACAGTTTATATATATTAATAGTCACAACCGATAATCAGATGTTACTACGAACATCATTATGTTACTTTACCTGGAACACATATAGGTCGAACTCAATTGCTTTCGTAAAGGTCGAAAAGATTGATGTTGACTGTTCAAGGCAGACTATTGTCGTGTACAGCCGTTCTAAAATGAACACGTTCAAAACTGTGAATATATTGCGAAAAAAAAATATAATATGCAATTAACACTGATATAATCGCTTACTATACAGGAATTAATGGACCCTTTTGAATTGGACAATTGTTGTATTATACATAATATCAACTACACAATTTGAGGTTCCAGAGTTTTTTCATTTATTAATTATGCAAGGAACAATCGTCTACTGCGATTACATTCTATGTTAAGACCTGTAATCTTGCTTAATTGTCATATATAAATGTATGCATTATTACTATTTTATCAGACCTTCTTTCGAATAATAACTTTTTTTTGTTAAAATCACACATGCTGTCACACACAACTTGCAATCGTGACTATTATTGATAGTTCGGTAAAGTATTGACCATTTATACGTCATATACATTTATTATTTTCAATAAAACATATATTGAATCTAGGCTACAATGCATTAGATTTATTTTAGGGGGTGATCAACGAGTTTGGATTATATTCTTGATCTACAGTTTTATATCTAATACTTCATTGTTGACTACAAGCAATATATGTATGCATCACACGAAAATCCATTCATTAACTTGCATTCGCAAATTCAATAAATCTAAATAGTTATAAAACAAACAAACCGCCTGTTTCAGCTTTAAAGGTTTAACGTTCCTCCTCGCGGGCAGCTTATCGTTTTTTAATGTGCAGTTATTTTCCCGAAGTCGCTCTTCCCTGTCGCGTATCAACTGGACTCTAGTTCGAAGATCACTAGTTGTGTTTGTGGACCTTTCTACGTCATACAAATCGAAAACCGCATGTACTACTCCAACCGTTGTTACACCAACAAGCCAGTATCCTTCAAATAATCGAAAACATGATCAAGATCAAACTAGGGCAAACTATGTCCTATTTATTATAAGTGTTGTGGTTTTATTATTCGTTATCCAATACATATTATTTTTGCTTGCTTTTTTGGATGAGTACAAAATCCATCTTAAATTACCATTAAGCAATGCAAACTATATAAATTTAGGTTCTGATGTTTTACTTATTGAAATGCAAAACAATATATAAACGCATGGTTGCTACGGGATATGGTACTATGATCTGACACGAGCTACTGTTTAAGTGAAGTTACGTAAACTTTTGAGACTTTAACAATTGTATGCTCCGGTTTAATTAAAGTGGTTATATTGAAACGACATCGGATGTCAGACTATTTTTGTAATACGCTAAAATAGACGAATTGATTTCAATCAGGAATTTTAAAAAACTATGTTTAAATTCATATATTACAAATAACATATACCATTGTCAAAAAAGGCAAATGTGCATGTATTGCAAGATGCAAATCATTAGATTATTACGTGTTTACACTTTGATGCTATTGTTGTGGATATTCACTGAATATAGTTTACACTAGACTTCCAAGCTAGGATAGGTTTTAAATACTTGGATTGTTGTTTGTTGTTTTTTCATTTAATATTGTATTGTGTATTGTATATCTTTATGTCAAGTCATGTGTATTTTATATCATGTAAGTAACATACCTGTGTAAAGTACCTTTTAATACAAATAATAATATTACATGCATAGGAATACAATTTTAATACGACGTAAGCCTTTTACTAAAAAAAAACATTTAAAACCTGTTCGCAATTCTTTAAGGCTGTTTACAAATATGACACCATTCCCCAAATATCATCAAGCATGTATCTGTCCAAGACAATGAAACCTCTACACACTTTCAAAACATGTTGTTACTCGGTGCTACGATGGGATAGACGGTAACTATATAATAAATAAGCAAGAGATGTACCACTTACCTTGACATTTTCTAAAACAAACACCCACTACAAATACACCTGTATTCAAAAGCAGCACCATCTTATGTGTCTTCTTCGTCTCTTTAGCCTTAGTTTCCAGCGTTGCAACAATTGTTTCTATAGTAACAATGTCTGGTTAATACGTTGCAATGTGAACATCAATTACTTGTATTTTTGTCACAATAACTTGAAGATCATGCTCAATTTTCTCAATTTCAGTATCTTTCTCCTTTTTTCAGTTTTTGGAACGATACAATATGTGAAGATACATTACTCTGCAATGACAATACTGCATTCTGAATCGAAGAAAGCTTATCCGATGTGACATTTAAACTGAAAATTACGTGTTTCTTAGTTTTCTCTTCGTAAAGATGAACATCATCTTCGTCTTTATCTCGAAATATCTGAACTTCCCCGGTCTTTGCGTCAGTGAACATGTACGATTCAGATCCTCCGTTTCGTAAGTTTTTGAAAAGTTGTTTGTGAACAAGAATCGAAGATCCATCTTTTGTAATGACCTTTTGATATGCATTCAGCAATTCGCCAGATGTCGTCAAAACATGGCCCGTGTATATTTTGGCATCAGGCTCAAGATTTAATGAATGAGATAACTTCGTGAAACTAGAAATCATCGCATAAAAATCCCGTGAACATAAATAATAACAGTATTTCAGTACGTTTAACTCATTTTTTTCGTTTGAAATAATAATAAGTAACAGCATTATCAACAATTATTCATTCATCCTAAGTTTAGGTCTTTCAGATTCCATTGCGCAGCTGTCTTCAAGTAGAATAAATATATTTTAGAATACTATATACATAATGCTTTTATGTTTACAATTTAACTTTAGTCTGTGAATGAAAATGAAACAAAGTAACTTACCTTAGACATCGCTTGACCTGTAAATTGCAAATGGTAAACATTTGTACGATGAAGATATTACAAGAAGTTATTATAACAGCCATACATTTAAGTGGCATTATGTAAAGAAAAATCTTAGTGATAATAGTAGTAAAAGTAGTAAGTAAGTAAGTAAGAAAGTATCTTAATTTTAAATCTTTTCAATACTACATATAATACTCAAATTGATGAACAATATAGTAAAAATAAGTCATAAATGAAAAATAATAAACATGGTTGTTCTTATCGTAGTTAGATAGTACTTAACGGTTAAATTCGTTTTCTTTTCTCCAAGTGTAAGCACATTCTATGTATTTTGGTTGATCTCTAGAATAAGGTTGCATAAAGTAAGTCGAAAGTCTGCTATTTATATCAACAGCTTGCTGATTGAAAAGATTAGAGAGTTGTATAACGAACAGAGGAACAGAAATTTCGTTCGTCTTAAATGATTTTGAACACACTACATGTCCATAGCTTTGTGATTCTCTGCACTGACTCACTCCATACATCTGAGTAGTGTTCAGTTACTGCAGTTATAGGAGCAGGAAGAAAAAAAGTAGTAAAAAGTACAATTAGTAGTAGTAGTAGTTGTATTAGAAGTAGTAGTACTCAGTGCAGACTTAGCACCGTGGAGGCCCATAGGCAGTGAAACTGTTTGGCCTACCCCTCCCCAGGCCTAGTGCCAACTAGAATTCAAGTCTGAGCCCCCTAATGATCATCTTGAAAACGAAATCACAAGCAAAACAGTGCGGTTTTGCAAATAATAAGTGAATGTCACTTGGTAAGACAATGTCAAGCTTTTGAAAGAACACAACATGTTCTATGTCAAGTCGTAAGATTAGGCTAAGTTAGTAAGTGTTTTTTTCGTCAAGGTCTCATGGGGCCCCTAAAAGTCGCGGGGCCCATAAGCAGTTGCCTACTTTCCTTATTGGTTATCCGGGACTGTGTAGAAGTGGTAGGAGATGTCACATACAAAACTTACCTACTAAAGTCGCTGTTACAAAAATACACAGTCGACGATCCCTTAAAGAGAACAAAACAAGTTATCGTATAAATTTAAAAACAGCAGAAGAGCAGCGGGGCAACAATATAATATCGTTCGATATAGCAGCAAAACAGTAGAAAAGACGGGCAGTTTAGCTTTTCGTGTATTTTACAAATGTAAATCAATTAAAAAAAAAAACATGCTTATAAAGTACAATACGACGCACACTACGGTGTTTCCGAACTGTACTCCATATCCTGAACAAATACAGTTGACCTAATCAAAATGCATTTCGAGTGATTGACAACGATCGCTATTGCACATATTGATAATTGTATGATACAAATAAATCATTTAATGTTAACGTTACCTTGGTCGAGTTCTTCACTTTTTAATTAGACGAATTTAGAAAAGAATTATCTTCAAATTACTAGCTGTTATAATACGAATACGTTGGGGTGATAACGGAGAGGTTACGCGTTAAACGGAGAGGAGAAACTGTGACGTAGTCGCCTAGTCGCACAAATGTATATCATATGTTAAAATGCATTGTATGTCATTTAATACATTAAAACGGAAAACCAACCAGCCTAGAATACTGACTACACATGCTTTTCTGGTTTGACGCTTTTCGCACATGAATTAAGCCACGTTTTTATTGAGCGCCCCTAAAACAAATTATCAACAGTTACCTTTCTCCCTTAAAAGCGAAGAGCGTTTTAAAATTTCTATTTGGATTTTGTGCATACCGAAAAGGAACACATGTCTACGTAAATTTTCACTCAATGAAAAGAAGTATTCATGTTCCATCAGAGAAATATTGTCGAAAGTCAAACATTACAGTTTTATTAAAAAAAATCAGGGCATACAAATTTATTAAGGTTTAATAGTAAGTGTTTGAAATATTGTGTGACCATTTGTGGTTCATTCTTGCTTTAAAAGTTTAACATGAGAACGTTTTTGCCATCGATTCCTGTTGTTATGAGCGCTCTCTCTAAATATGAATATTCTTACACATGATATTATCTTACAGGTGAGACGAACATATTACATAGAATACTGCTTGTAACATTTAGTGTGACCTGGTATGCAAGTACTATACCTATGCAACACAATGTCTCAAAACAATATTTAGACTATAACGCACAACAGGCCGGACGTCTAAAATAGGCAGCCTTTGACCCGAGAGCAATTCTGCGTCTAGGACCGATTACAGACGTCCGGCACAGCTCTGCCGAGTGTTATCATTTATATTTCATATCATCCTATTTTGTTCCTGACTAAATTTATCACATAATCAGCTTTCCTTTATTTTATTTTCGTTCAATTGATTACGCAATTGATGACGTATCTTGTGTGACGTAATTTTTGTGACGAAACACGCCCGTTTAAGCTAGAGTCTTTGGTATTTTACGGACAATAATATCGACGAGGTGGTTCATTTAACAGTAAAATATCTGTTTGATCGAGCGAATCTAAAACGTGTTTGGGATTTGTTTGTCATGCATAATTGGAAACGTCGATAGGAATAAAATAAATCTCTCCGATGATTCATTCCATTTCATATTTTTTTTCATGTTTTTGGTGACAATGGTTAGCATTCGACGCAAACGTTTCCAAACAAATAGTGTGGTTGACAAGACATTTAGATGAAGGGATGGAAGAACACACCATGAAAGTGTATATCGCTAAAATGTTATTGTTATAAGCATCGGATTAAACTTGCCATTGAGGTAAGCGTGCCGTTTACTCAATTTAGTGTTTTGATGATTTATGCTATACCTTAAATAGTGTTATCCTTTCTACAGTATAGGTTCAATTGCAATCGATATTTTAATAATCCGAATAGTGTGCTACGTTGAATTACCATAAGTTTCTATTTTTCTTTGATTCTTTGCGCAATTGTATTTATCACCGTTAGCTGAAACTGAACGTGAAAGCCATTTTGTTCAAGTGAAGCCGTGCGATCCGACTATTTTCAGATATGAAAAATAGGCCCTACTTGTAGAGCCGATATGATCATATTGGCCCGCCAGATACGAATAACGATCCGCTCTCGACGTCATGTTGTTACTATTTATAGTTACAATATGTAATATAGTAATTAAAACATTTTTTTTTTATTCATTTTAAAGCGTATATTGTATACATACATGTTTTATTCATTTGCAAACAATGNTCCTTTATTTATCAGCTTGCGGCGATCGTGCAAGGAGTTGGCTCTCTTGTATTTTATGCGCGATATTTGTCGAAACCATTTCATATCTGCAAGACATATTTGCATATGGCTGTATTACTTTGCCGCATAAGCGCATTGCGTTTTGCTTCTACCGGTTCCGAATACGTTTCCGTAAATGCAGGCCTTTTTCTTTCAACAATCAATGTATGCAATTCTGTATCGGTTCTACTCACGTTGCATACACACATTAAATATCAAAGTGCATTACGTTAAATGACCTTTTTTTCCACCAACGTTTTGTCGTTATATTAAAAAAAAAATACTCCATTGGCACCTACATCTCTAAACACATTATTGTATGGAGACGAAAGTATTGACTTTGAGAAAAACACTCGTACTTTTGATGCATTTCACACGTATATAAAGCATAGTAAACACTTTGATACCTAGTTATCTGTCACATCAAAAAACCTCTTTCAAACCTCTGTTTGTTTTCCACACTATATCGGAACGTTCCATTCCCTTCCTTCGTCCGATTCAGGACTCAATGTCATTGTTCGTTACTTCTAATTGCATTACAAATTGTATTGTATATTAACACTTTTTTCCATTCTATATTACAATCTTCCTTCTTTTGTTTAAAATGCATTAGTGTATGTTTACTCAAATATGACTATCACCAATTGAAGTGTAAAGTTACAATCCTTCAAGAACTATGTACGGAGAAGAACTTAACAAGACTTGGTATTTCGTTCTTATCCATTTTCGGAACATGTAAATCAATTGTAACTACGTATAATATGCATACTTTTTATACAATATGTTTGTTCCTGAAATGAAATATATCTTAACTATATGAAAATTATTATATGAGCTTTTATTACAATAATTAATGCTCAAATTAATAGAGATCAGTATTCTAACTCAACTTTAAGTTGTTCCTCAATTTTTGGGATGAATTTAATCATCATGCTCAATTTTGTGTTCTCATTTTTTAACTATTTTTTTAAGTTTTGAGTCTGACTTAACCCTGAGTTTGAGGAGGAATATGAATACATTGGCAAAGCTGATAATTGATATTGTTTGTGCGCTGACAGAGATTCTCGAAACTCAGCTGAGAGGAATCTCAAATATCCTCGTCTGAAATGCTCTCAAAAACTGAGAATATTTATTTAACTGGGCCTCGGTATGATCGCAGGTTGTTTATTTGTTCGCCGACTTGTGGTATGTGCCTTACTCATCCACGTAACGTCACGGACAGGAAACCCTGAGTAATTCTTATTACAACACAGTCCCGTAATCGATAGTTCGCGTGCGTTTAATCATACTACAAATACAATTTATTCATATCGCCCAGTCCTACAATACAGCCTTTAATAATGTGTACGTTAAGAAAGTGTCATACAAATAGATCTAACTGTTCTAATTTTACAATATTTGCTCGTGATGTATAAAACGACATGTAGATGCATATGTTTCGAACGAACAAACTTCGTAGGTATATGTAAAAAAGGCCCTATGTTGCTTGAACAATAATGAATAAAAACACTGCTGTCCCAAATAAGCCGACGAGCCCAATACATTAACTCCACAGGGCTGAAATACCACTATTATTCTCATTTTCTCGGGAAAACCTTTTATATTAAAACATAGAAATATTAATGTTCGTTCATAAATACAAAACCTATGAATTAAGCATTCATTTAATAAATACTGCTTACAATACAATATATTTTTCAAAGTATGATACCATATACAACAACAACAACAACAACAACAACAACATGTATTTCAGCAATTAAGCCGTACATGAACCCCTTTACGGCTGACTGCCTTTTTTGTAAGCGAATGTGTGACCATTGATATAGGCAAGATACACGTGTAATTGAAATGCGCTTATTGCAGTATTCTATGATACAGATCCTTTGTATAACTGCTGCCTTCCAGGATCATTCCTAGTCTCACCTCTATTAATATCTCTTCACAGCGTATATATATCGCCTTCCATATGAAATCCGTGTTCTTATTTTTACATTTCGTAATTCTGTTTAACCCCTCCAGAAACAGCATCTCCAGTTCCATCCTTTTCTTGCTGAACCACAACAACGGCTCAGGGGACGCAATAATGGCCTTTCGTATTTTCTCCAATCTAAGTATTACTCTAGGTCCTTCATCCATCATGGCCGTTATATCTGCTACCCATTTACTCTGCAGCGCATCCGTCAAACCACAGGCTGTCATTACATTTCTCTCCGGAATCATGTAATAGCGGAGTTGTTTTTTCTCAATAGCAGTCCTTAGCTCACTCAGTCCGTCATGCAGCCAGTGAAATAAGTTGCATGCATGAAAATGTGTCTGTGGGGTGTTTTCAGCTTGCCATAATATAATGTTTTTCAACACGAATGATGTTATTTCTTTATTAGTTGGTTTAATTATTTCTTTAAGGATCATTTTAAGCATAACATACACGTTCGCTTGTGTGTCATTAAGATTGTTAACAAGTTCTGCCTCATCCGTATTAAAACAAATCCTCCATTCCATGTGGTTGTATTCACTTCCCTTAAAACCTACCGGTGTAACATAGGCTCCTAATGATACGACTTTCTGAACTATGACTGATGGTGGCCAATGACGGGATCTGGCTGCCCATTGTTGTAGAATGGTGGGGCAGTGACAGCGTAGTCCGAATACTATGTCCACATGAGCTTTCCCTAGTAAGGTTCCCGGTGTTGACGGCCCCGCACGTTCATGTCGCACATCTCCGGATGAAAGTTCAAAAAGGTCCGAATATTGATCTACCCATAAACAACTACTTAACAGAATGTCTCCATATCCATTATCACATAGAGCATTGCGAATTGCCTGCGAACAGTTTTGCCTTTGTCTCACTTGTAACAGTTTACAGTGTCCTGGATATACACGTGTGTCCATCCTAAACAGATCTATGTCATCTGGTATGGTCTGAAGATTAATGCCAGCTTCCACACAGTGAACACCGTTTTTTACGAATAACCAATCCCAATCACTTTCAAAAACACAGGTCAGCCCCTCTCCCTTACTGCCAGCTGTGATCTCAGTTACATTACTTCGTTGTGCATTATTATAACAATCCGTCTCATTGTACTTCTTAACGCGCCTTCGTCTGATCACCTCGCCGTATCCCAGCTTTGTCATTATAGAACACATCNGAGTGTATTGTCATCTGCATAGTTATAAAGGTTGGATTCTGTTACAAATTCAAATATATCATTAATAAAAATATTAAAAAGAACAGGACCTAGAATAGAACCCTGAGGAACTCCCTTCAATGTCTCCTGGAAAGAACTATGAACATCACCAACCCTGACACATTGCTACCTTTGTGATAGATAGCTATCAATTAAAGATAAAGACTTTTCATTTAGACCATAATGTTTCAATTTAGAGCTAAATTATACTAAATATTACTCTACAATGCAATTGTTTAATGACTCTCGCTCTAGTACAACTGAGCTTAATGCACGTGCGTAAAGTGGCGTCCCAGATAAGCCTGTGCAGTCAACACAAGCTATTCAGGGACTATTCTTTCTGCCTAAATTGGATTTTCGCTTAGTAGTGACTTCCTTTAAACAAAAAAAAATCCATGTAAGCCGAAAGTATCGTCCCTGATAAGCCTGTGTGGACTGCACATACTAATACGGGACGACACATTACGCACATGCATCCGTTTAACCAAAGCTAGGCAAAAATATTATGTACGGCAAAATAGTACATCGTCATATGGGGTCCGCTATTGCCCTCTCGTCTATGATCTGCGTTGAAAAACACCGATGTTCCCGACAGCGAAATATTCCTGGGCGTTGGCCATAGCATATTGGTCTGACCAGAGGTTGTTCGACTGAGCGTTGCTATAGGCGCTGATGATCTACAGAGCGTTCACAAATAGGAATGTTGTGTGAAAATAATACTATTTTAAGATACTTATCTTGTTTATTTTGAAGAAATCGACACATTTGAATTGTCCATGGAGCAACATAAAACAAAAGATCTCGACGCAGCGGAGTGCAATCTAGTTAACAAACGTGTTATATCATGTACGAATCGTGCACATCTCCAATGAAGGTAGAGCATACTATCTGTATGTAATCATTGCTAACGTACTCTGTTTGTCAAAGCGCTGTCGAGGCCATAAAGATGCACTGTGTGCGCAAACTCGTGAACCAGAATGTTAGCGGCACCTCGATACGGGTCTGCGGAGTTACACAGGATGGTGTCGTCTAGGATGGCCGTCCGCCTGCCACCCGCACCGGCCGTTCGGAACCACTTCCGGCCGTCAAACGTTCAAGAACTTGAACACGTTCCGCTGCAGCCTGTGTTAATTTGGCGGCATGAACAGGTCGATTATTCCATTCGAATTAAGCGACAGACAGATTGAATAGTAAAAGATCTAATTGGTAGATATATGTCATGATATGTGTATATGTTGTGTCTTTGTACCCATAAACATGATCAGTCTATAAAGAACAATTAACATTATAGTCATGTTTCATGAACAGAGGTAAGGTTATTTACCAATGTGATGCTATTAAAGAAAATAAATGTGAATCGCGAATAAAGTAAAATAAATTTCGTCTAGATTAATGTATTTGTATCATTGAATACTTTGACATTAAAAGCATTCCAGTTGTAAGGAATAATATAACATTATGTTGTAGTTCATGACACGCATTCATCATATTTACTTGTAATTATTAAACATTTTTTTAAGCACAATCACACAAACACAATTGTGGTCGGCCAAACATTTCTCAAAAAATCAACTCTTACAGTTAGCATAATGATCGACATACTTACAAACGTCAATCAACGTAACGTCTACGTTATTTAATACATATCAACCTCGCTCTGAGAAAACAGGCCTTAATGCATGTGCATAAAGTGTCGTCAAAGATTATCCTGTGAAGTACGCACAGGCTTATCATGGACGGCACTTTCCGCTAAGAATAAAAGCGGAAAAAGTCGTACTTGATTAGGCTGTTCGGACTACACAGGCTAATCTGGGGCGATATATAACGCAAATGCTATCTGCCCGTTTTTCCCAGAGCGCTGATCATATTAAAAACAAAGAACACATACACACAGTATCATGTGTACAACACTCAGGTGGGTTAGCCTGTGCATAGTATTCAAGGTACACCGACTTTGTTTCTGCCTTAGTGAATATGCCCACTTTCGCAACGGACGCCAGACGTTGGAAGATCGCCGCGGGAATGAACATGGTCATCTTCTGTATGGTTTTGGATGCCTGCAACAATAGGTGCCTCGCTCTGGGGAAACTGAGCTTAATGCATGTGCGTAAAGTGTCGTTCCTGATTAGAGTGTGCAGTCCGCATAGGCTAATCCGGGACGACACAAATTGCGTCTTAATTGACTTTTATTAAAGAAAAGACTTCTTTTAAACAACAAATTCCATACAAGCGGAACGTGTCGTCCCTGATAAGCCAGTGCGGACATCACAGGCTAATCTGGGACGACAATTTACGAACATCCATTAAGCACATTTTTCTTAGAGCGCTGCTCATATTTATGAGCTGGTATAAACATGTTAGAAGTACCATTTATTATTGTTTTAGTATTAAAATTATACCGTAAGCGAAATTCTCGTACTAATAAGAAGATAAAATGTTAAATATCTTGACTTCCTATGCAAATTTCATGTTTTTTTCTTCTTCTTTTTCTTATTTATATCAGGATAGAATTTTCTATATACAATAAAAATTCGTTTTGTACATCAGCCCTGACATAAAGATACACAGTTTACAGTTAATTCCACGTATCAGACTGTTGACTGAAACACTCCAACAGTGTGCCGAAAGTGTGATTTTATAAATTTGAAACATTTGGTCTGTGCACGTGCACAACATATAGTATTACAAAACAAATACAAAGTCAACTACAATAAGGTTTTTATAATTGAACTCAATCTGATCGAAATAGGTTTGCCATCAAAAGACGGATGTATAATACTCTTACCAGGTCGAGAGCATTGGTGCTGACAGCAGACGTTGCATCCACGCGAATCCTGTATCATCCCGTATCGTGCTGCGAGATTTGATGTGAAGTCACATAACGAGACTTCAGTGAGAGCCGTAGCAGACGATGTAAGGTGCCCGGATTTTCGAAACTAATTTTACATGAAATCAAGAACGACAGTGTACAAATCTTACCAGGTCAAGAGCTTGGTCGCTGACGGCAGACGTTGCATCTACGCGAATCCTGTATCCTCCCGTATCGTGCTGCGAGATTTGATGTTGATTCACATAACGAGACTTCAGTGAGAGCCGTAGCAGACGATGCAAGGTGCCCGGATGTGTGGACCTTATTGTTTATGCATAAAGTAGGGATTACAAACAGTATTGTAAAACGCAATCGACAAAACAATGGCGTAAAACGTTATATGGTTTTGTCATCAAATTTCTTATGTGCAGGAGCAGAATTGTAATTATGCAATGCTCACATACACTTAATTGTTATTTTAGTTAAGACATAAATGTGTGTAGAATCCTCGTTTTTTTTCCCTTTGCTACGCCAGATTAAATAGTGAACGTGTTTTATTTACATACTAGAATAGTAGCGGTGTATTTCTAGTCAGGAAAGCCAATCTCACATTCATGAATACACGTCGGCGTGGCGTAGTTGACATGATTTTATCACTAGCGACCGGGAGGTTACGGGTTTCATCCCCACTGTGGGAGTGTTCTTTATATCTACTTCAAAATCACAAAGTTCTGGTTCTACCCAGACCTCGAGAGCGTATAAAAAATGCATTCGATGCAATCGAAATAAAAGAAAAAGCTTTAAACTTAAGACTTGATGAGAAATAATAGAACTCGGATAGGTTTAATCGTATAATGTTACAGTTTTAACTTACCCCGAACGATATGAATCAGTGAATTAAAGATATATTGGGCTAGGTATACGAGTTTGTTCAGCATTATTCAACTGATTCTATATGATAACCGTAAAAAGCCTTTTAATTAATAATATGCAGCTATATTCACCACGTGTGCAGTGCCATTAGGTCTTTGACCATATAGCTCCAAATACTTTACAATCGAACAATGTCTGCGTCTGTTAAAAAGTAGAACAGTAACATGTGTTGTTAAAATATTTGTCTCACTTAAAACACTTTACGCCTAGACTGGATATTCGTTTAGAAGATACCTTTAATAACGAAAAATTCCTTAAAAGCGGAAAGTGTCGTCCCTGCTCAGCATGTGTATACTGCACAGACTAATCTGGGACGACACTTTTCGCACATGCATTAAGCCCATTTTTCACAGACCCAGGCCCAAATAATGTACGGGTGTGTTTGCGTGCGCGTTGGTTAGTGCGCCCGTGTGTGAGCAAGCGTCTGTGGGGTTCCTTGCGCGCACGAGATTCTGAGTGTTGAAACGTTCCAATTAGTGCAAATCGTTTATGTCGGGTATTGACATTTACCACCTGGGGTCGTGTTAGTTGTGCAACGTATAATAATGCATAATACTTGTGAAGATCAATTCAATAGGCACCCAATGTCTTTTTGCGCCGTTGTGTATCACCTAATACACTGCGCCTCAATATATCTTCTCGTGCGAAACAAAAACGTGACAATAAGTTACGTGGCACGAACCAGCGATTCATGTATTGGGTCTTTTCGTAATTAAGAAGTTGTCTCCCATTCGGGTAGGTATCACGAGTATCCCGGGTAAAAAGCGGTCCGTCTAAAATGCGAATATGACTCCTATCCGCGGATTGACCGAAAAGTGCGGATATGGACGAATACAGGCAATATCGACACTTTTTCTGCAATTTTTAATAAAAAAATACACAATATGTGTTAAATATGTTAGTATTGTCTCAAAATATAACAATTTAATAGACGTTATCATTTTTCCAACTCTAAATTCATATCCGCGAACATAACGAAGTGCCAGAATATTGTTTTAGGGCTACACACCACAAACAATATAACCATGCCGACACCACATATGTTTTGTTGTATAAGTTTACATAATGTTTATATAATATACTGAATGTATTATTATTCTTGATGTCGTCTTAAAACATTAGTATTTAGATATACAATATGCTTTAGAAAATAGTAAATTATTTTTGGGCCGATTATCACCAGACCACAAGTAATTAATGATGTTACTTTTACCTGGTTATATTTTTATTTGAAATCAAAATGTTTATTTAAATATACTGAATGTTATGAATGCAGTAAATATTGTCTGAAATGTCACTGTTTCAAGTAGCATTTTTCATTTGAAAATAAATGATGATTTCAAATGCGCGAATATGATAAAATCGACGAATGTGGTTTATCCAATAAAGGATCTATATTTGTAGTGCTTTAATAACTTTATGCAAGGTAAAAATATCTTATATTTGATTGTTACTATTTATTTTATGCTTTCCGGTGGTTTATTGAGAAATATCAGTGAATGAAAACTGATAATTTCAATGTTTCAAACAGTGAAAATTAACAGTGAAAATTATCGATAATTTTCACTTTTTACTGTGAAATGACGTCATTTTTTTGACGAAATGACGTCATTATCCCACCGAAAATCTTTAGTTAAACTCTTAAACAATGTGTCCCGATTTTCGTAATTCCGTCTTGACAGAGTTGTCGTTCGTGCGGGTAGGTATACCTACTTCCGGTGTTAAGGAAAACAATGGGGAAATACTACTGTTCCATCGTTAAATGCCATAATTTTAGCGGTATAACCGGTAAATTTTCAAAAAAAGTAACATTACATAAATTGCCTAAAGACTCATGTACAAGAAAAGCTTGGATGACAGCAATTAGCCGGCAAAATTGGTTTCCAACGGCGTATACTCGCGTCCGAAACAAAATTCCTACTGAAAATTTACCTCAGCGCAAAGTAGTACCAAAACATGAAAGAAAGCAGCGTATATTAAGACAGCCACTTCCAGAAAATATCCCTGTCACCTCTGCCCTACATTTCCATTCGTAAGTACCAGACAGGTACCATGTTTTGTAGTCATAATCCAAATTGTCAACATCATGTTCAAAGGGTATAAAAATATACGTTTCCCCTATAGTTTCATCCATTCCTATGAATTCAGCCACCAAATGTAAGACATATTTGGATAAACATGAGGTATTTATCTTATTTTTGTCATAAAAAGTTTAATATGATATTAAAAGGGTAAAATAAAACACAATAGATCTAGTCAAATTTTGATAATGTATTTCTTTTATTCTATATAATTTTACATACATACATACATTTAAGCGTTATGCATATAAACCAACAAATTCATGAACATTTCATTACTTATAATGAATAATATGTCCGACACATAAAATGAACAAGATTTCTATGATCACTCGTGAATTAAAGGGATATTATGGGCATCTAACAGTTGATAGGTGTCTATCGCAACCGTTGTTTAATTTTGGTGTTTTCAATTCATATACACTTATATTTGTTAATGCAGCATCAACTTACTAAAACAATATCCCGGAAAGAGAAAAATAATGCATTTGAATATCAACTGTACTTTCGTTTTGACAACTGACGACACAAATGATTCGATTTACGATGTGAATCTTAATTTAGTTTTAGTGAAGATTCGTTCATAAGACACAAAGACACTATTTTGTTTTACGGATCATTTCGGCTTAGAGGAGTGGGTGAGTCATGTAAAATATCGAATATTATATATATTTTTATAAACAACTGGTAGCAAGATGAGTTGCAGATAATTGGTCAGTAACCACATTTTAACTAAATCTTTTGACCTGTTAATTCTTTTTACCTCAATTAAACAGTAAAAAATGCCCATAATATCACTTTAAAATCGATAATCCACCGAATCCAACAAATGTCCTCTATATATTATAGTTTATTAGTACGTACAAATATGCACGTCATTTTATTTATTCAAATGAACAAAGGATATCGTAGTGCTACATTTAAATGTTTCTAGAATGATTATAACCATTATAGTTGCGCTGTTATTGAAAAGCAATGCATGTCCCGCTAAAATTTTAGATTTTTCGTTAATATTATGTTTTATAAGTGAATGTAACAGCTGTAATATTGATCTTTAACATATAGGCTTCGTATTTTAACTTTTCGGGATATTGAATATGAACTGTTGAAATATTAACGAAAAATCTAAAACTTTTGCGGGACATGCATTGCTTTTCAATAACAGCGCAACTATAATGGTTATAATCATTCTTGAAACATTTAAATGTAGCACTACGATATCCTTTGTTCATTTGAATAAATAAAATAACGTGCATATTTTTACGTACCAATAAAATATAATATATAGTAACAATCAAATATAAGATAATTTACTATGCATATTAAATACATATTGTGTATTTTTCATTGAACATTGAAATGAACATTGCAGAAAAAGTGTCGATATTGCTTATATTCGTCCATATCCGCACTTTTCGGTCATATCCGCGGATATGAGTCATATACGCATTTTAGACGGACCGCTTTTTACCCGGGATTAAATTCCACATTTATCTTTAATGCCATATCTTCAAATTAACAAATCACTTTTTGATAAGTTTAAACTTTTGTATGGTTTCAAAAAATACACCAAGCCTTATATGTCATTGATGTACCAATGCGCTGTGTAAAAACTTGTATTTTCTTATAAGATGCAATTGTAACATGATTATTATTCGTTTGTCATTAATTTACGTTGATTTCGCAGATTTGCCGATCCTCGAACTTAACAAACACATAACGGAAAACAACGCAAATTCCTCAGATTTTTCGCAAAATCCGCGAAAAAGACAATGTTTTAAACCAAGCAATTTAATGCCGACGAATATAAATTATTCTAAAGTATGATTTTAACATACTAACGTGTGATAAGACCAAGAAGAACTATTCCCCAACGAAGAAGACCCGGCTCGATCATGATCACTCCTTACTGTGTGTGTATATTCCATTCTTCGCTGTTAAAATTGTCTGCTTATCTTTCAGTTCGTGGATCCACTCGAGTTAGGACATAAGTAAAGTTGAGTTAGAAAAAGACCCGAACAACTGCGATAGAAATTGTACATTGATATTATGATTTGCCAATAATTACAGTAAATGTTAATGATAAGTTAAAGTATGTCATAGTATAACGTGGTATAGTATGATTTATCTTTAGTTTGCTGGCGTCTTTTGTCTCAATAGGTTGTTCCAAATTAATAATAAGGCGTTTGAGAAGCAATTGCGTGCTACACATATAGTATATCAACCAATAATAACCAATATAAAGGCGTGAAAGCGTTTCATTACTCCCCTCTTTATTTATAATCTTAAATGCAACCTCTGCATTTCGGTTCCTGTTCCTCTCTATCATATCAGGACTATTTCAAGAATGTTGGCTAAACGGGTAAAAGAAGAAACAAAAGTTATTATGATACATGTATTGTACCACGAACGAAGCATGGGCATCATTTCGTTGTGTATAACAACGCGCTTGTTTTGCATACACATGCTATAGGGAACGCAAATGAAAGGAAACATCTTCATACAGCTTCAATCGCTCATGTTTATATTTGATTGTTTCTCTATGCATAATAGTCTCTGTAAATTTCCCTTCAGTGCACACCTTGGTTGATCATTGGTATGAAATAGTCAACATTTATTAAAATGCTTTGTTAAGTTGCACGAAATTACAAAATTCAGACTTACACCGGTACCCGTATTTTCTCCGTTTCTTGAATTTGTGTGGTAAATTTCACCAGTTTATTGTACATATGGCTTCTCCTGTATAACACAAACGCATTCGCATCAATACAGCTAGTATTCTAAATATGATATTTTTTAAAATTGTAATCAAAGAGTGTAGAACTCAAACATTAACAAGTACACATTATGTTTAATGAAAATCAAACAGTTACAGGTATATGTTTACATACAAACGTATAATCTTTATGCGACCAGAGTACTGTTACAGAACAGAACAAGTTTGCATTATGTTTCACAGGTCACATTATACTATGAACAGACATACATTTGTGACAAAATATGGGCAAATATATATATATAATCTTATTACACAATTTCACGAAGCATTGGAAGGTAAGTATGACAAAATCAACATTGAATATATTTTGTTAAAAAGGTGTTCGTATGAGTGTAATCAGCTACTGCGATTATTAAATAAAAAAATAAATAATAAAAGTTAAAATTAAAATACAAAATAAAGATAACAACTTATAAAAAAAGAAACAGTTTGATAAATAAAGAAATACAGTGAAAACGCAATAAGCAAGAGTATCCGTTTTCGAACAATTTAAGTAATCTGCATTAAAATACAATATTATATCAGTAATATGATGTTTTTGTCGATACAAAAAACACCACACCAACCACTACCGAATTAGGAATTAAAGAAAAGAACATAAGTTAAACACAACATAAGTAAATGAACTACAGGGCAAGCAATATGTTTTCAAACCAATCCAGTAATCTGTATTGATACCAATTACATATCTGTTTTTGGTTATTGTCAAACGTAGAAAAATAACTTGAAAAAAGTATCACCAGTCTGAAACAACTGACGACGCATTAGATATATTGTATTTTATGAGCGATACACGCGGGTCTTTATTATCTTGTGCACTTTTTTGCATGTGAGTAAATAAAAAAATATATATCTCATCTAATAATCTGGGCAGTCTTGTTTCAAGTTACCACATTTCTGTCACTCTCCCATCGAAATACAGTGTGTTAAATTATACCAATTTATATTATCTATTGACGCTGTCGATTTGTCCATCCTAACGATGAAAGCAACCCCGTGGCGATGCTTGGAATCCTCCCCGTTGAACCACATAGTGTGCCCTTCGTATGTTGATGTTTCTCCGAACCTGACCTCGGGTAATCCGATGGTGTCGTCTCAGGGGTCGCGCTTCAGCTCGTGCGTCAGTTTGTGCACATTGCTCTTACGTTCAATGTTCCTATGGTTGTTCCCTTAGGCGTTAACGTGACCGACGGATTAGCTCCACTAGATTACTTGTGGAGCCTGGCAGTGGAGTGGGTGGTCGTTGTTATTCCGGGACCCGTCCGATCCGGCATGTTGTTTTGTCTTCATCTGTTTCTATCAGTGTGCTTGATTCAGTTTTTGCGATACCCGTCTCCTCTATCAAAACTGAGAGCTGGTCAGACGAAACGTACCAGCCCCCCGCACTATGTTTCGCCACAAAAAAGAGAGTGTCCGAAGACTTTGAGTAATAACGGTATGAGGAATCGTGATAAAATCGTGTTTCAAAGTAGACGTGTCTGTATCGGGTTTGTACTTAGAATAGTTTACCGAAATATTGTCGAAATGTCAATATCGGAGCCTTACTTGGTTTAACTACCAGTTCACAAAAGCCTGTATTTAGTAATTTTAAGAAACGTATGGAATACAAAATCTTCATTTGCAAATTAAAATCAAGATTTGAAACAAGCCGTGGAGAAAGTCCATAAACCGACACGGGTGTTGTTCGAGTGACAGAGTCCATTTTTTAATTCATAATGCTTCTCAATCTCAAGTTATGTGATGGACAAGGCGATTGATAAATAAAGTAATGCACCACATCTTTATACACAAGTTTTTTTTCACATATACTAACCTTCTTGAAATTCTCGGAGTAAGGTCTCCAATAAGCTTGTAAACTACGTCCACATTTAAATGTATGTCGATATAATGCGGCCTAGAAATCTTTAAAAACATTCCCAACATAACTCTTAGATCTTATTTAGTTTAGTGACGATCGTTTTAGCAAACAAATACCTATTAACATCAACGCCGTATTTAATGAAAAAAGATAGTTCTTGTTAACACTTTGTGAAGTTTCGTGGCTATGTTATTTAGTTTTCACACATGTATAACTATTCCATCAACAGTAGCATGATAATGCTAGCCATAACAGCACATGGGGCTCGGCGTGGCGTAGATATGGCAGGTGTTCTTCATGTCTGCCCAGGTACGACAACTCCAGAGATTCATACCCACGCTGAAATGGGCTGATGTCGTCAGGTGAGAAACCTTAACTATATTATGAAAAATATTACAACTCAACTATTCAAAGAATATTTGCGATTTTTTATTTTGCCCTAGAGCTTGGTTGACGATTTTCTTTAAAGTCATGTTGTTTAACAGTAAATTAGTTTTTTTAATGAAAACTAGCAAGACTCATTCGTCAAACACTGCAGTCTGAGATCCAACATGTTCAATAATGTGTTTTTTTATTCACCTGAGATAGAGTTTTGTCAATTCTGGATTATTACAAAATGTCCAACTCTTTTTGTGTATATTTTACTATGACCCTATCAACTGTGACACAATGATTGTCCGAACATATTGTCATTGTAAACGTTCGCTTATTCTCAATTTAATACTGATATTATATTCAAAACAATAACAAATTAACACGTACACTTTTAATAAAAGTAACACATCCATACACGTATAATCGTACAATTACACTATCGCTAGTTTTTTTTAAATATACACAATTAATTCAAACACTTTACAATAATAAAATATATACACATAAAAAGTACAGTCAATAGAGTAGAATGCAATCCTTACATGTTCAACAAACATATATACTATGATATTTCCAATAGTGTTTCAAGTTCAAATGATGAAACACTGAATAACTTCTGTTGAAGATAATATTTCAGTGATATCACTTATATATACTGTTTGTTTTTGTTTATAGATAAAGTTTAAATATTTTTGTTATAGATACTGGTGATTTGTGTTCGATTAGAAAGTCTTTCTCATCGTTTTTACTTACAGATACTTTTACAGCGTTGTTGTCATTTAGATATAAGTTTTCGTGTTTTCATTTAAATATTGTATTTTGGTGTTTTCATATAGAAATATTGGGTCAGTTTTTTCATTTAGAGACACTGCTCCAGTTTTTCATTACAAAATACTATTTCGGTGTATTCATTCAAAGATACTGTTTCAGTATTTTCATTTACAGATACTGTTTCAGAGGCCCGGGCGCTGAATCATGGTGGAGGCCTGGTCGATGACTTTGAATCCATTCGCCATGTAAAGTGTGCAAACTCACTTAATGCAAAACAAATGTTTATGTTCACACAGGTTTTAGTTTTGGCATTTGATATCAGGAAATTCTTTTTGCACAATATTATGTTTAACATATTCATCATTCATCGTGTGGGTGCAAAATATATGCAATTATTGTTTACGTTGACTTTATGATGCACTTGTTATGTTTTGTTTTATGAATGTATGTGTCTCTAGATATAAAAAGAACACTGGAATGCAATTTTGTACATTCAATGTTATTAAAAAAGTGTACTTCATTTTGAATGGCAAGTGGGTATACCGGTATTATAGCTACAAACATTTATAAACAAGTTTGTTTTGATTATACCCAAATGCTTTGTTATTCAAGTAAAATAATATAAATGCACATTGTATATTTGGCTTTGTTTATAAATGTCCTGATACTCTGATAAATGCCTTCACAGTTCTAATTAAACATTCATAAAAATGGAAGTTAATTTTAACACCAATGAGATTTTCTATTACAGATTGTTTAAAAAATTCTCAAGAAGTGCACAATATATCTCTAACATATCTTATGCCTCTATTATACATATTTGTATTACATATATGCATACCTCTCTTAAAATTGTGGTTATAAAATAAAGGCATATCAAGGATATCTTCACACTTACGGACATGTTGTTTATAATATGCTCAAAGTA
Source organism: Dreissena rostriformis (assembly GCA_007657795.1). Classification (NCBI taxonomy): domain Eukaryota; kingdom Metazoa; phylum Mollusca; class Bivalvia; order Myida; family Dreissenidae; genus Dreissena; species Dreissena rostriformis. The sequence goes on along the minus strand of VMBQ01000060.1, from coordinate 326,281 downwards.
ACATGTAAGGACATCTCTCGAAAAACAATATTTTAAACTATAATTTGTTCTATGTAATTGTTTTCTAAATTAATCATTTTCTTAATATCATAAATAGAACATACCAGTTGGAAACATTTTCCATTACTTGATACAATTTTCCGTAACCATGTCATCTTCATAGTTTTTTGAAAAGCATATATATCAGTCATTGCAACTCCTCCATCATCATAGTATTTAATAGCAATTATTTGTTTAATTTGTGTTGGCCCATCCCATTGAAAAGTCGAAAACAATGTATTCGTTTTGGACTAGGAACAGCTTTGAACAGGTGTGTAAAAAGGGGAAGTTATAGTGACTTAACAACAGCTATATTTACTAGGGGTGTTAAAGTTCTTATTTTCCAGACATTTATGATATTGTGCAGCTTTTCAATTGTACTGGAGAAGTTTTTTTCAATCATTTTCGATGAATCAACATCAAATAATATTCCTAAAACTTTAAAGGTTGTTGTGCCCCAGACTAAATTATATTTAGTTTTCATTGATTGTATACTAAACGTTTTAGAGCCAATCAATATAAGATTTGTTTTGTCATAATTGTTTTTTAATACAGAACACAAGGCAAAGTTATTTAAAATTTCAAGGGTAGCATTGAGGGAAACATCCAATAAGAGAGATGTACTATCAGCAAACTGAGAAATGTTATATTCAATATCACTATTCCTTTAATTGCATTACAATTTCTTATTTTAATTGCCAAAATGTATGCACAAAGAATAGAAATATAGGAACTTATTGGATCTCCTTGTCGGCAGCCTCTTGCAATTGTAATAAACTCAAAATTAAAAATAAATATTTTTTTTCCCTATAAAATCAAACTCAATGGTATCGAACGCCTTTTCAAATTCAATGGTTATCAAGTGTCCAGGGATATTGTTATCTTCCGTATATGTCATAATGTCATACAAAAGTCTGGTATTCTCACCAATATATCTGCGCCTTTAATAAATCCTGTCTGATCTTTAGAAATAAGAGTTTCAAGGATTGTTTTTAATCTGTTAGCAATAGTCCCAGATGCAAGATTGTAACATACATTTAAAAGCGTTAGGTTTTTCAGGAAATGTCTGGGTTAAGTATATTGAGGTATACATGTAATTATACCTTGTTTTTGAGTAACTGACATGATTCCAGAGGTTAAACCATTGTTGAGGTTTGTCACTATACCTAAATCTTTCCAAAAAACTTAACAACAATTCTGCTGTAAAACCATCTGGTCCTGGGCTTTTGTCATGCTTCATTTGTTTAGGTAATTGATATGTCCTTAAGTGTTAGAAGGCCTTCTTATGATTGAGATTGTGCAGTGTTTAATTTAATTGTATTGATGCCTTTTCGGTCAGCATGTAGATTGTAAGAGTCATTAAAAACAGACTTTGTTACAATGTTTTGTAAAATTGGGCAGCTTCTTTTAAAATACCATGATTGTCAAATAGCCGTTGACCTTCATCTTTTGCAATAAAAGGAATGTTTTTACT
>VMBQ01000060.1:243821-301739 GCA_007657795.1 Dreissena rostriformis | reverse complement strand
TACCATAAGAAAAAGTAAGACTGACCAATATCGTAACGGCGAAAAAATCGATATCGCTAAGGGCGAAACTGCGGCTTGTCCGTATTTTATTTTAAATAGATATTTAGAAATTGCTGGATTATCGACGAGTGACAATTGTTTCTTGTTTTGACCTATTTATAATTCAAAAGGCAGTTTAAAATTGATTCAGAAAGACAAACCGTTGAGTTATACCCGAAGTCGCGAGTGTATAACGGCTAGGTTGAGAGAAGTGGTAGGTAATGCGAATATTGGCTTGCATTCATTGCGCGCCGGGGGCGCAACGTGCGCGGCGAACGCGGGAGTTAATGACCGTTGTTGGAAACGGCATGGTCGCTGGAAGAGCGAAAATAGTAAGGATAGATATGTCTGTGACTCCTTGGAGAGGAGACTGAGTGTGTCTAAGGCTCTGGCGTTATAAATAGAGGCATTTTCATTCTCAAATAGTATTGTGATTTTAAATTTAAAAAAATCCCACCAGCCCGCTCTTTTCGTTTTCTAAACGTCTCGTCTGTTATTGCAAACATGAGTTTGTTGTTTTTTAAGGTGAAACAGAAGTGAAGTAAAGACTTTTTATTTCACGCGTTTCGATAGTATAGCGTGAAATATTTGTGTTGCGCGTAACGTGACTGTTTTACAGTAATAAATTGATTGGTCAGTCTTGCACGAGGATCTCAAACGTACAATTATGTTATGTAGAGTTCATTCTACCAGGCGTCTTCAGTCAGTGCAGTCCGGTTTTATTTTAATTTCATGTGCTAAGAAAAGTTGTTTTTTTATTGTGTTTGTATATGTTTTGATTTGAATATGAAACCAGACACATGAATGAGGCTCGACATTCGTATTGTGTTCCGATAATTGGCAAACGAGCACAGGTTTCCAGCGTTAACCGTCTCTGGTTTTTCCTGGCCGGTCGGTTCACATTTTGTAGTCATAATCTTGCCATTTATGTATCGAATGTTGAATGTGGCTGCACAGTGTCCCGTCAATAAACGTCTCGTCAAGTATTGCAAACATGAGTTAGTTGTTTTTTAAGGTGAAACAGAAGTGTAGTAAAGACGTGTACAAATCTGTATGGTGCCCCTGTGCTGTGGGGATGGTCATTAGACGCGAGAACTGACATTTCATTGACGGGAATGTTATGTAAACATTAGGCAGTGTAGCGTAAAATTTCATTGATGGATGTGTTGGACTGTTTGTAAACGTAATAGAGTGGAACTTTTAAAAATGGCAATTGGGTTATTTCGTGCGTCATGGCGAGGTAAGTTTTTTATTATTATGTGGGTCATTAATTCTAAAGTATTAGAGGTATATTCTTCTCAAAGGAAGTAATATGTCTTTGGGTATGCAACTATTCAATCTACGAGCGCCGAAAGGCATTGATAAAGTGTTTCATAAATAAAGCTGTGTTTTTAAGTGTGACAGGATTGTTAGTGCACATTAAAGCATGGCATTAAATGACGTTTGGGCGGAGCGTATAATTAGAAGGGATTAATTGTGTTCTCTTTTATTTGAAGTGAGGAAATAATGAAAGGTAATGCATTTCGTCCCCAATATCGTTTGTATTACAGAGGTTACATTTTCGATTCATATAAACAAGCCACTGAATCTATGTCGCATACAAAAATGAGAATATAATTTAGCACTTTAAACATAAAAATACATAATTAAATGACATCAATATTTGAGAAAAAAAATCAAAACTTTCACAATATGTATACATACAATAGATTGTTAAGATTATCACTAGACTCATAAATGTTGTTCGCTTATGTAACGATTTATCTTTCATGTTAAGAATAAATTTCAATATTTGATGGGCTGTTTTGTCGTTCCAAATTAATATACTGCTTTGATATTTACTTTCATTCTGATTTACTGGACGTTAATAAATTCACATAAACTCAAACTCATCTTCTATGCAATCACATTCGTGTCTTTTAATGTCCATTATGCATTTAGTTGTTTTATCCCATCTTTTTTATTTTTATTTTACCTGCGTCAAATATGTTATAGCATGTTATACCCAATACAAAACAAACAAACATACACACCAAATGGAGCACATACTCTGCACAGTGTTCGACGTCGTCGATGACGTATCATAATATATGATAGACGAGGCGTCACTGATGCACACTCGGTACGTGATATGCCCATCTGCGGCGATGTTTTTCCGAAATTCGTACTTGGAAAGCACTGTGTCGCCGACCAAAAGCGTTATCTGGAGCAAGAATGCTTATCTCAGACTCGTCGAAGTCAATTTGCTCGCAAAGCAGCAGCTTCGAAACAAACATTGGTCGAGCAGGGAGCATTATGAACACACCGTTTCCAACTATATCTGAGTACGTGATGCCTTGATAAGGATGGCTACAACATGAGGTATTGTGCACCTCTGCTAGGTCCCATGCGGGAATGTATAGATTGTTACTGTTTCTTTTTAATTGCCAACGATCAAACGGATATAATGAGCAATAAAACACCTGCGCTTTACCATTCGCGTCATAGATCACCAACGGTTTCGTCATAAGCTGTGTTATGTTAAATATCAGATTCGAATAGTTAAGGCCTATAAACATGGTATTGAATGAGACGACAAAATGCACCGAGCCATTTCTGTCATAGGTGTTAGTTTTATCTTGCGTTGATAGTAATGCTGTCATTAAAGACCAGGTTTCAATCCAAGTGTTGTTTGGGAATTTAATTATTCCTTGTGTTTTCAGATATGTTACGATATTTTCCATAAATTGTTTATCCACTGTTTTCAGGTATGTTACGATATGTTCAATAAAGTTTGCATCAACGTTCACTGCTTGAAGTTTTAAAGCCAAAACCACGTTTACATTACCAAACTGCACGTTGTTACGAATGACGCACACTCCGTCATAACTATCAAATCCAAAGGGACACGTCACGAGCTTGCACTTCCTAAAGCCCTGAAAAAGTTTCATTTAAAAATATATAGTTCTTCAAATTTCAATTAAGTTTTTGTTGATCGTCAATTTGGATTAAAGAACAGTATATATGCATTTTGTCTCGTGTTTTATATGCTCTATACAGTTCTAGCAAACCTAGAGTATATACACATCCTTTTATTTAGACAATCGGTTTATGCAAATGAATTTGAGGGTTTGTCGGTATTTTCAAGTTCTATCGAAATACTGAACATCTGCAAGCCCACATTATACTAATCTTTCTACTTTATTTACAGTGTCATAAGTGGCACTGTATATATAAAATGTTAATTCATATTGAGTAAACATGATTATTATAAATGTTAGTTTAGTTATTAAGTTTTACATTCAGCACTCTGCATTATAACGCGTAAGAAAAAGTATCTATATCAAATGATAATAGTAGTTCAAAGAACAACAATTTTTACCAAACCAGCTAACCAACAAACAAACCAATTAACTGTGATGGTGACTCGAGTCACCCATCCCGATTACAATTGTGTTTGTGGGGGTATAATGCGGGAGGGGTTCGGAAGTAGAAATCCTCACATTCTAAAAGAAAAAAATACAACATCTGAACATTTAACATAACTTTAAAAATAGTATTATCTTACATGTTTAGCTTTTATGCAAACCAGTGTATTATCATCATCTTTGTCTTGTGAGTGGCGAACGTCTTTAAAATCCAGAACCACCAGGAGACTGTTGACAGGCGATCTGGTAATGGGTGATGGGATGTCTGGACGTGCACGCGTGGTAACTTCAATTTCGGCAGCATAGCTGCATCTGGCACATGCAATGTTCTTATAATCCCCAAAACGTGCGACTGGGCCTTGTTCACAACGCGCTCTATCGTCTGAGTGGTTATAGCGTTTCATTAACTGTGCGTCCGAAAACACACAAGAGTCTTTAAGCTTATAGTTTGTGTAGTCGAAACAAAGCAAAGGTTCAAGCTCATTTATTAAGCCCCTATACACAAAGATGGCATCACAGGCCTTATTGGTGGTAGATACAAAATAATTATCAATGGAATCGAACACGGATTCTGGTGATTCGTTTGCCCTTGGTAATCGACATGATATTGCAACCGACCAAGTCTGGCCATCAGAGAAATTGTGACACTTGCTGAAGTATTGCGACCTGTATATTCGACGTCGACTCGGTGACCACACTGGAACTAGGTCAGCCAAAGTCACATTGTCTAACGGAGTCTCCCCATGTACCTATATTGAATAAAACATAAAACATACTATTCACTGAACACGTTATATGGGAGTTACATGGGAACACCAGACTTCATATGTGTAAAGTCATCCCATTTCAACATGTGTCGTCTGCACCGCTCAATACAGGTGCATTTTTACACGACACGTTGCATATAAGTTTAACACGAACCTTAAAGAGGATTAGGATTGTTAGCATCGTATTGTTTAACAAAAGTGCCTTGAAATATTAATAAAGCCAAAACCTCTTACATTAAGGTGTAAACAAAATAAATGTTTAGTTATAAAACAAATGTGTATACAAATCTAACCATATCTAGTCTTAAAAAGCTAAGGTATCCGCTGAGACGATCATATCATCTGTTACTTCGGTAAACAACATTTCTTACTTATATGGAATTCTGCGACACAGACATGGTATATGACTCGTATCTTTAAAACAAATCCATATAGGCTTCTAACAACCCTTCACAGGGATATTTACAAGATGCCCACAATAACATGTTTGCCAAGGCCAACGACACAATAGTTTTGATTCCTGTCTCCTGCCAAAAAGAAAGTTCATTTTTTTATGACGGGACAATAGTGCTTTTAGTACATACACAACATACTATATAGATTAAGATGTTCGTAATGAATGCCGAATCTTTAACAGATCGAACACCATTGATTTTTTTAAACTGCCTTTTAAAGCCGTTTGCCATGTACTACATCGAAGGCCTTGTTAAGTTTACTGCAAACGATTTAAAGGATCGGCATTCAAAACTAACGGGACGATAGCGACACGTGAAACGGAGATTTTTTTGTTCTGAAAATGCCAGAAACAAAAACAGACAGCGGAAAAAAACAACACTAATTAATTATAAACGTCTCAAAATATTGAAATTGAAACAGACCACGTCTTTGACATCTTGCGGGCATTTGTCGATTATGTAAAACGACGGGCTCCCAATGTCGGTTTCCGTGTGTGTAGTCTTGTCTTGTCGTTTTGTCGTCGGCATCATGCAAGTCATCGTGTCGTCGTCAATATTGAGATCGACATCGCAGCAGGTGTTCGTGAAAATGCATCTTTTGTCTGCAAGTGTATTGAAACTAACGTGTCATTTTCGGATTAGCCGAAGTTCTATCTTAGTATGTTTAAATTATATTTGAGAGTATCGTTGTATTCACCAGTAACGTGGAATAAAAAGTTGCATTAAAGACAGAAACTGTTGATTAAAGTACATTGTTTATAGAAACAGTTTGAAAAAAAAACTATTTTTGTCACAGATTTTAAACTAACCTTGCATACATTGGATTGTAATAAAAATATGAATATCATATATTTTTTTTCCATTAGGAATATGCAATTTATAAAAACAAAGAGTTACATGTGCTAAATTATGAAGTAGATTGGGGTAATTCTGTTGTTTTCTTTACAATGTGTTGCCAACACGTTGGTCGATTACATACGCTAAACAAATGCAGGCAAAATATAGTATTTTGTATTACGGAGTTAAAAAATCAATACGCCCAAGCATCGAACTCTGATGTGAATTACTATTTTTTTATGTTTAAACCCTTTTCATTCCGTTATTTAAAACTGTCAAGCTAAGCAAAACAGGTATATAAAACAAATAATCCTAGATAAACCCTTTCTTTTTCAATAAACTGCATAAGGTGAATTAATTAAACTGATATTTCAATTTATAAGTACGCAGCTTTGCACGGTGAATGCAACGTGAAATATGCTATTTGGCGACTTAAAAAAAGCGACCATTTGATCGGCGTTAAAAGAACAGATAACTGTTTAATAAGACACGTTTTACACGCTTTAGTTTCAATTTCTTACATTTAGACTCCGTCATCTTGGCACGTTGATGAACAGGTACATTTCTAAAGAGTATGTTACAACTACTTGTTTTCTAATATATAACTTTCTCATGGCAAAATGATACAATCAGTACATTGTACGAATATAATCTTAATATAGTTTAACCCGCAAAAAAAGGATAATGCGTTGACAAAATAATTTAATCAAAGACTAAACAATAAAAGCATAGCTATAGTGAAATACATGTACATGTTCATAGTTTCTCGTGTTAAAATGGTTTTTATTTAACATAAAAACCACTTAAAAATATGAAAATATGCAACAAATAATAAATCATATCTTAATGAAAAAAATCCTACAATGGCGATTCGAAAATATTTTTAATAACAAAGGTCGCCGTGGCGTATATGATATGCTGTCCGCCTAGCGACCGGGAGGTCACGGGCTCGATCCCCACTATGGGAGCGTTCTTCTATGTCTCCCCCGAAAACACCAAGTTCTGGTTCTAGTCCCAGGAAACGGAATCGAGAGCGTTCAAATAAGCCTTCGATGCAATCGAGCTGAAATAAATTGGCTAACATAACACTAAGCAGACAATGTACACAACTTACCAGGGCAACACACGTCTCTCCCATCGTCCTTCAAGTGCATCGGCCGTCCCAACGCACATAATGCTAGCAGCAGCATTTTAAACCTCATGGCGCTGCTGTTTGTTGGATATCCGAGGTCAAATCTGCTACATTAGTTCAAGTTAGAAAATTGTTAATTACTATTGATATGGTATATTTTAGCTAAAATAATAGCTCGCTTTTTTACCCTTAGACTTCTAAATAATTAACTTTATAAATTTGTTTATAAGTAAAACATAACCAATAAACGTGTATTATAAAAGCAATCTCTTGTGCCTTCAACGCGCCCTGCTGTTCGATGCTTTCAATTATTTCACGCCATATAGATGGCATCTATGCGTTGAACACCACCAAGATAATTAACCGGACACGTGCATGGTTTTGTCAATACCTTTCACGGCTAAATAGAACTAGTAGCTTTCTATACTTAAACCATTTCCGGTTGTAACGAGTAGACATATTTGCACAGTGTCGTTAATTGAAGGTCGTTATTTATATGTCCTTTTTCTGTTATGTGCTGGTCATCTGTATTACTTTTTCGAAACGTAATTTAGAACTGATCGAGTGTTATTCGTCTAATCCTCGCATCCTTTTAACGCGTGATTACTTTAAGAGCATCCATACATATTTTGCAACAAACGCTATTACATTTGTTTAATGAATTATACGCTTTAACACGTATCCAACGCCTTTTTCATAGTATGCATAAGTGCATGAAGCTCGAGAAATTACAAATTAAATATCGTATGAATATAATAAATGTAGAGTGGACTAGAAAAGGCGTTTTCAAAATCGAAATTCGTGCTTCTAAAGACTGCTGTATTGTAGACTGCAAAGTTAAGCGTATTTAAATACCGGTAGGCGAAATTCGCACTCCTAAGACTGCTGTATAGTATATTGCAAAGTTAAGCGTATTCAGATAGGCGAAATTCGCACTTCTAAAGACTGATGTATTGAATACTATAAAGTTAAGCATATTCAGATAGGCGAAATCGCACTTCCAGGACGAACTGTTGTCTCCAAAGTAAAACGTTATTAACTTTGTAAATTCGCACAACTTAAAATAACTGTTTTGGTATATGTTGCACCTGTACAATAACCTTTTCGTAAATTAAAGGAAAACAGTTGTAATGGGGCATATCAAAAGTGAATATGGTATCTTATTTAAACAAAATATATTATCGTTTATAACTATGTTTTAAATGTTTGCTTAAAAGATATGTTTCTTTAAACGCCCATTAATATATTAATTTGCATAATTATAAAAAGTTGTACATGGACACTCTCAGAAGGCGCTGGAAAATCCGTAGAAGTAGTTTAATTGTTACGAATGAAATGAACATTGAGTGCTTGTGTGCACTTTCGAAAACGGGACTTAAGTGTTGAAAACTCTCATTTCAGTAGGTAGGCTTTTGATTGCCACTGGAGACGTATCGAACATATATGTGTGACATTGGTGTAGTTGTTTTCTCAATGATTTCATCCATCTAATATTGCTTCTAAATAAGTATCTGATTTAAAACATGGAACATGTACATGCATTATTTTAATACATGTGTTATTTTAGGACGAATTTTCGTCGATATGCCCCTACAGAGAAGCAAAATAATGACTTTTCTTATTTGTTATAACGATTTCATTTATTGATACTTACCTATTTACATCATCCAATCCGTTATCGTTTTCCTTACAACGTGACCGTCAAATATATATAGAATATATGGTTGGTGACCTTTGATATCCTGTGCTATCAGACGACTCTGATATGGCGCCGGAAAAGACAAAGCTTGCCGATCATTTTCACATGTCATATCGGACGAGTCTGATAGCACATGACCTTATAAACAATTGGGCGGAAAACTAGCATGTCTACAAAGAGGCACAGGCAGGATTCAGGCAAAATATGGGAACTGTTGATAACATTTTTGTATTGCAAGGTGTCATAATTTGTTTGTAAAGCGAACAAAAGAAAATGTGTGCCATATTTGTTGATTTAACAAAAGCGTTCGATTATTTGGTTAAGGATATAATTTGGTATAAACTGTTGAAGCTCGGCGCTAGAGGTAAAATACCTTATATCATCCAATTTATGTATACAAATATGAAATCAAGAAAACAATTAGGTAACACAATAAATAGTGAAGATTTTTCTTGTTGTTTTTTTTAGGTGTAAGACAAGGGAATCATTATCACCATTCCTAATTTCTATTTATTTGAATGACTTAAAAGAACATTATATGTTAAATGGTTTTAACGGAATTGATATTGGTTTCCTAAACTCAGTTTTGTTGTTATATGCAGATGACAGTGTAATCATTGCAGAAACAGAGGAAGAAATAATTAAAGTTTTGTCTTTGTTAAAGGAATATTGTGATAGGTGAAAATTATGTGTTAACGCAAATTAAACAAAGATTATAGTTTTTAAAAAGTGGGACAACTTAGGAGGGATAGATTTTTTGTTTACAAAGACCAAGCATTAGAAATTGCTAAATCATTTACATATATAGGATTTTTATTTACTACAGGAGGATCTTGTGCAAATAATTTTGAAACTCTTGCATGCCAAGCCTCGAAGGCTGTTTGTAAAATTAACTCATTTTTAGTAAATTTCCGAACAATGTCAATATATACCAAATAAGAGTTGTTTGATCAGCTTGTTTTACCAATTTTAAATTATGGGTCAGAAATATGGGGCCTAACTGAGTCAATGGCAATTGAAAGAGTCCACTTAAAGTTTTGCATAAAACTACTATGTGTGAACATTCAAACACAGAAAATATTTGTTTATGGGGAACGTGGAAGAACATATTTGATGACTTAAAGTTCCATTAATGTACTACGGTATTGGTTAAAAAATATTCAGTTAGAAGATCACAAGTATGGCAAGTGCAGTTATAGCCACATGTATGAGAATTTAATAAATAAACCAAATATACATTCTTGGGCAAAATCTGTTTGTTATCTTTTGCAGTGCTTAGGCGTACATTATGCATGGCTGACCCAAAGTTTATGTGATGCAAAGTGTTTTATTTCCTTGGAAAAGTCTAGATAAAATGATACATTTATCCAATATTGGATGTCATTACTTAATAATTCTTCAAGAGCAATCAGTTACAGTCAGTTTTGTTAATTTGAATTGCAACCTTATTTAAAATATGTAAGTATAAACAAGTTTAGATTTGATCTTTGTAAATTAAGAGTTTCATCTCATTGATTAGAAATTGAATCAGGCAGATGGCATATACCTGAATCTATACCTTTTCAAAAGAGAAAATGCCAATATTGCAATGTTCTTAAGGATGAATATCATTTTTTATTAGAATGTTTCGTATATGGTGATATTAGAAAATTGTATATAAATAAATATTAATGGAAAAGACCAAACATGATCATGTGTATTGAATTAATGCAAACTGATATTACAAGTACCAATATAAACTTAGTTATGTTTGTGCATAACGCATTTAGTCAAATAAATAAATATTATAATGATAAATTGTGTATAATGTATTACTCAAACTTGACATTGCTATTTTGATAGATTTTAAATACTGCAATTCAATTGTGCTAGGCCTTTTCATGTTTGATACTTTATTTAACAACTTATGAAATTCAAAACTAATCACTGTGTAATGCTTTTATATATGTTATTATGTTTTGAACATGTATAGTCATGGACTTTATGTCTATTGTATATTGAATAAACCATAAACCATATTACATCCGCTAGCGTCTGGGCATATTTACATTTAAGAAAACGTTCGCAATTAAACAACAAACAAAAACATTTTATCGCACATAATTGAACAAAAAAAAATAGTGTAGCGAGAAATCGTGACTTAAAATTACGATTTCTGCACTGCAAATCCGTTTACACTATTCTTATATTTACACATTTGACATGTAAGTCTACAACCTGTGTACCAGCCAAAGGCTGATTTTCGAAGCGAATGTCTAGTGTAAAAAAAATGAAACAACAAAACACGATAAGACAATAAAACGGATTTTAACGCAATGCGCACATTGGAAATTATAAGTGATTTATTTTTAAGGTATTAAATGTTTATGTTTTTCCCGAAAAACAGCCCTTCGAGTGTTGAGTCAAAGTGGATGGGGAATGTGACTGCTTTTGAATTTCGAGGTGCTGGGACTTCCTGAGGAAGCTGCTTGTTGTCGGGGTTCCGAGACGCTTCGTGCTGTGTGAGAGACGAAGACGTAGAAATGGAGATACTATTGTTGTGCATGCTGTTTTTGAGATTTGCTTAATGACATTAAGGATTCATTGATGTTTGAAATGTGACTGCCTGATATAATAATTGAACATGTTTATGTGTTTGGAGAGATATATTGCTGTAGTTAATTATGCTCTGTACGTTCGTGTGACAACTGAGCTGCATTATATTAGAGGGACCTGAATCCCGCAGCTTCTGCACCATGTGTTTACTGGCATATATTTGTGTAACTGCGTGTTTTCAGTGAAACGTATACACGTGTTTGTTTCCGGTGCACCAACCTGTCCTGAAATGTTGCCTCATCCAAGGGCATTATTGCGTTTGTCAATTATGTGTTGTTGTTGTTGTTGTTGTCATTGCATTGAATCCTTTGTCGAAAATCGCACTGCGATCTGCGTGTCCATTAAATGACCCGCCGCCGTAATTCTGGTTATGTATGTATATGTTCGCAACATAGCCGTATATATGCGCGCAATATATTTAGATAATTTGATCAAGGCGCTTTTAAAACTGAATCGTGGTGTTTGTGTCTGTTTGTGTGTGGTGTGTGTATGTATGCGTGCGTGCGTGTGTGTGGGTGCGTGCGTGCGTGCGCGTGCGTGCGTGCGTATGTGTGAGTGCGAGAGCGAGTGAGTGTGAGAGCGTACGTGCGTATGTGTGAGTGTGAGAGCGACTGAGTGTGAGAGCGTGCGTGCGTATGTGTGAGTGTGAGAGCGAGTGAGTGTGAGAGCGTGCGTGCGTATGTGTAAGTGTGAGAGCGAGCGAATGTGAGAGCGTGCGTGCGTATTTGTGAGTGTGAGAGCGAGTGAGTGCGCGTGCGTGCGTATGTGTGAGTGTGAGAGTGAGTGAGTGAGTGTGAGAGCGTGCGTGCGAGTATCTATGTGTGTGCGTGAAGGTGTCTTTAATAATCACTTATATTTCATCCTCAGCCTGGCTCAGGCCAAATAAAAAAATAGGTCCGTTTCCGGTCGCCCGACCGTGTCTCCAGAATCGGCGCCGACCCTCAACTTTTTATTGGGGTCGCCAAAAAAAAAATGTGTTCATTTTCGTTTATTTCAGTTCATTTCTCCATTCTAGTACCCTAAAGAAAAAAAATCCCTACCTACCGACTCTGTTTTTTTCCAAGGAGACCGAAACGGACCTATTTTATTTTTTTGCCTCAGGACATGTTGGGTTCTTAAACAGTGTACAATCGCTCCTTGTATATACGTATGGTGAACTCTGTATGTAAGCCCTATCAAATGAGCTGAGATTGTTCGCATTATTTGACAAAGTCTCGAGCTAAGTATGGTTCGTTAAGATCTCGTTTCAAATAAGTATAATCAAAACAAAAGCGACAACATTACCCGCCTTCATCTGTCCACTTATAAGCCTAATTAAGTACTACATTAGTAAAATAAGAATGTCTGCGGAAGTTCAATTAAACGTATGTCTCACGATAATGTCAGTCCTTTTTACTGATGTGCTTTGAAGGGGGTAATTACCGATGAAAGATTCGGAGACTAACAACCGTGTTGAAGCGGTTGGGTTCGTTGTAAGTTTAATACGCTATAATATATCAATTAGTTTAATGTTAAAGGGTATTTACCCGATACGTAAACTTATTCAAGGGTCATTCACATGATCTGCTTCTTTTCATATACATATTATTTATCTTTATATTTCTTTATTGCCTCCACTGTCTAAAGATGTACATGATGATGATACAACAACGATACAAACATAGCACAAACACAAATGACAGTCAAGGCAAATAAGTAAAGATTTATTTAAATGGTAATACATGTATACATAAATTAATATATAGTTTCTGAGCGTGACCCTTAGTTATCCCAAAGATGTTCTTCATTTAGACAAGCGTACCAAACTTACTGAACTAACTGATTAATAAACTAATAACTAACTTAGTAACTTTCTAACTAACTTACTGCTAACTAAGTAACGAAAATGCCGAGTACTAAATAATTAACAAATTAACTAAATAACTGTTTACTAAATAACCAACTTAATACTAACTAACCAATTTTGGACTTGGACTTGGGGCTTGGAACTAACTAACTAACTGCTAACTAACTAACTTCCAACTAACTAACTAACTGACAAACTAACTAACTATCTAACTGCTAACTAACTAACTGCTAACTAACTAACTGCTAACTAACTTACTAACTGCTTACTAAATAACCAACTTAATACTTACTAACCAATTTTGGACTTGGGGCTTGGAACTAACTAACTAACTGCTAACTAACTAACTGCTAACTTACTAACTAAGTGACAAACTAACTGCTTGCTAACTAACTAACTGACAAACTAACTAACTAACTTACTGCTAACTAACACTAACTGCTAACTAACTAACTGCTAACTAATTAACTAACTAACTTACTGACAAACTAACTGCTAACTAACTAACTGACTGACAAACTAACTGCTAACTAACTAACTAACTGACAAACTAACTAACTAACTAACTACTAACTAACTAACTGCTAACTAACTTACTGCTAACTAACTAACTACTAACTAACCAACTGCTAACTAGCTAACTAACTGACAAACTAACTACTAACTAACTAACTAACTTACTGCTAACTAACTTACTGCTAACTGCTTACTAACTACTAACTAACTAACTAACTGCTTTTGTACGGGTCTTAAATTCTGCCCTCAACTATTCGATTTTGGAATTCTCTTCCAACGCCCACACGAGACGTCACAACGGTAACTGCCTTCGAACATATTCTCACAGTCAAACAAAGCACCCGATCGGCTATTCATTACAATATCGGCAATCGAAAATCGCAGATTTACCACTGCCGTCTACGGCTAGGTTGCAGTGCATTGAACTATGAGTTGCACCGTAGAAACATCACTAATAGTCCTCTTTGCGCCTGTGGTACAGAAGAAACGCAATCCCACTACTTATTGCAGTGCCCGAATTTTGATAACATACGCAACTCCTTCCTTTCAAATCTGCCGTGCCCATTGACTTTAAAACAATCTACTATTTGGAGATTATCAGTTCACTTGAACGCAACATTTATCTATTTCAGCGTGTCCACGGCTTTATTGCAGCAATAAAACGCTTTGACATATAGAAATATAGATTCGGATCGATCCCTCTCCCATTGATCCCATATAGGTATGTGACAACACGAACTTCTTTGTTTTGCATATATAAATGATTTAGAATGACTGTAAACGTAGCGAAAATTCCTCGAGATCATTCTACTTGGATATTACGATGAACTGTCTTATAAGGTATTCTATAAAGATATGTAAAAGATACGAAACAAAACAATGGCCCTCTTACAAAAGCAACCTTAACTACCTGATACATATTGCATTTTCTTCTCTAGTAACTCCAGCTAGGACCAGAACTCAAATACGCATCGTAAATGCTTATTTTCTTATCAATGAAAGGTTATATTATTTTTTTACATGCACATGAATGTTATGTATAATACTCTTAACAAATAATATGTTTTACCTAACTGCTAACTTACTTACTAAATGCTAACTTACTAACTCATAACTAACTGCAAACTAACTGACTAACAGCATAACAAAGTGGAATGTTTTATTGCAAGAAATGATTCACCAAACATTGGATATCTTTCTTATTTCTTCTCTTTTTTACATCTTCCCATATGGTAAAAATGTATATGCTGTTGGCCACATTAAATATTGAGACTAAACATTTATTGCTGGTCCTTTTTACGGCTGGATACAAGTATTAAATCCGCCATTGTCTTGTCTTTAATCGGTTTTAACGACTCCGTAGTAAAGTATCGAACCTATATATGTTGTACACGTGTTGTAAGTTTCTAATTTATCCTTAAAATAAGAACGGCTTGAACTGTTGTTTTTTTCGTATTCTACCGAGAAAAAGGGAACTGGTTTATCATTAAAAAAAGGAGTAAAAACGTGTTGCAATGAATCGCCAAAATAAAGGCTTCCAAATAAGGGGCTAACCAGTTCCTGATTCGGAGGCCATACTTTCGGATATTTAAATTCGGATCATAGACTTCTACCATAGCGCAGTTTAATCTCCTTTATTATTGGCTTTGTTCAATGTAAGATTTTTTATTTACTTTATCACTGATACAATTCTTGAAGTGTTTTCATAATAGCCATAATAACCTACAAGAGTTCCATTGTTTCGATGGTGATAAGTCCTGCGCCGAAGTTACCTCAACAGGTTCATATTCCTTATTCACACAGCTGCGAAAAAAATATTGGGTTATCATTTTTAAGTCCACAATTGACAGTTCTTTATTCCTTTATTAATCCGAATAAGGAAATGGGTTATCATTAAATAAAACAAATTAGAAATGTACTGCAATCAATATTGTTGATACCAAACCTATATTTACATTAATTTAGAATAGTTGTCATTGATGGATTGGTATCTTTGGTACATTTTTATGTTTAAGTAAGAAATTGTCAGTTCTTTATTCGATTTGAATAAGGAATAAGAAACCAGTTCCTTATAACAAACCTACACATACTATGACATGAATTTATATGTGATACACATTGGTTCATTTAAAGTTTTAACTTATCTTTTAAGTAAGAAAAAGCTAGTTTAATATTTGGCTTGAATAACGAATAAGGAACTGGTTCCCATACTATTGCTATACTAATTATATTCGATTTGTGTCAGTTGTTGAAAAGAAAAAAGATTGACATTTCAGGAGCAACTAAAGTTTTCCCTCTGGACCAATTTTCAAAGTTCAAAATAAGATTCATCCAATAATCTAAAATCCAGTTGCGATGTCATACAAAACAACGAATCCATTTGATAAAGATACTATTATTGTAATCATATGCATTATAATAAACAACCTGACGTCGCCTTGCCAACCTCATAGCAACTCGTTTGGAATGTGTGCTCGTGGACGGTTTAAATATATATGTCAATAGTGTCACTCACGTTGTTCCATTTTGAATTTGCAAGAATTAAATAAAGCGTCATGTAGTGTTTATGTATTAAAGATAAACGACACAGCATCATTATTGTATTAACCTATAATACTTTCATTGATGGTAGAAGAACATTTTTCTTAAGCTGTCAATGTCGGGAACGTAAATGACGATATACTTTCAAATCACTCTTTGAATATCCAATGACAAAAATAGAACAGGCATGCGTTTAACCTCATCCATAAAAAGGCTGTATTAAAAGATTGTAATGCATTTCTGCAACATAATCGACAGTTTTCTTAGGTTGCAAATGGTACGTGACACGTTCATAACTTTATCTAGCTATTGTTTACATCGCAATGGTTCCAACTCAAGTTAAATTCTGTGAAATACGTGCCACAGAAACTGTATTTATGTTTTCATTTTATTCAAAAGTAACATTACTTGTGCTCGTTATGTTTAGAACGGCGTTTAGAAGAGTATTTGAATTTTGAAAATGATAAAATATATTAATAAATCAATGCAATAAAAAA
This sequence comes from Dreissena rostriformis, assembly GCA_007657795.1. Lineage (NCBI taxonomy): Eukaryota > Metazoa > Mollusca > Bivalvia > Myida > Dreissenidae > Dreissena > Dreissena rostriformis. The sequence goes on along the minus strand of VMBQ01000060.1, from coordinate 285,408 downwards.
ATATGGAGATTGATTTTTAGAATGGGCATAGCAAAAATGTGCACAATGTCCTTGTCTGCTCAGTTTGCTCTACTATGTTCTTGATTTAATTATATTAACGTTGCATTCATATGTTTTAAGACGAACCGCAAACACCTATATCGCTGAAGAATAAATTTACATATATTTACAATTTCCGTTCGCTTAATAATCGCTAAAATTTATTCAATGCCATAGTTTTTTAACCGAATCTGCTGGGGCTGCTTCTGGCCCTACCTTTAAACCTATGCTACAAAAAGACGATTTTATATTTTGTAAAATCTATGTTACCAGTCCACATCTGCGTTCAAATTTTGGCTATTGCTATAAGGAACATTGATGTTAGTTTATGTGTTAATTTTATTTTAACAAAATATTTCACGAAATATTCGTTGATTTCGAGCATTAAAGGAGCTTTACCATGTTAAATTATATAATATCGCACGCCATACATTGTAACTTTGCTGCCAGACAAGGGGACGTAAGCACTACGATCATCTTTATTTTGTAAATAAACGAGTTACTTCCCTCTCTGATCATAAATGTACATAGACAAATATTTTAAAATGAACGACATAATATGTAGTCTGTTAGCAGACGATGTAAGCTGTGCTGACACTGCAATCGAATAGCAATTACAACTGGATCCTATCTCTGACTTTTCATTTAAAACTGTTATGGAAAAAAATCAGAAGAAAACAGAAATTATTGTTCCTCAAAATTGTGGCTCATTTCGCTCGTATAAATAATAGACCATTAATGCTTACTCGGTTAGGGTAACTTTAATATAAAAAAAGTGTGTCCTTTTTCATCCAAACAATCCTCGTCTAAAGCAAAAGCAAAATAAGCAGCACAAGCCCTTAAGTCTATTTTCGTTATTATGTTAACCAAAGAATATATGGTTATTTTAGTCATTCTTAAAAGTCAAACCTTTTAAAAAGTATAATAAAACCGATACTAACATACGGGGAACAGATTCATATTTGGAAGTTATAGAAAAAGTTCAAAAACAGTTATGTAAAGAATGTTAAGGTGCTAATATCTACGTAAATTATTGCATTGCTTTATGATACTGTGGTCGTTTGCCTTAATGTGTTGATCATCATAAAGCATGTGTAAAATATTTGTGTCGATTATTACGTATGGATGACGAACAATATGTTTCACAGACCGGGAAGAAATTGCGACGATACAAATAGAACACACTATAACGAGTGTTTAACCATGAAAAACTGTTAGTAATACAACAATTGAACCTGAGAATGTAGATTGCATTGAGAAATAACACGGATAGTAATATTAACGATATACAGCATACAACTGTGACAATATTTGGAATACTAAACTTTAGTAAACTTTAAAACTTCATATAATTATGTAATAAAAAATCGAGTAAATAATAATCATATCACAATCCAACAACACCGTGATGCAATATTAGTCATTAAATGAAACATTTCACAAAGCTTCTGAGAGGTTGTCGCTATTTCATCTGATGACACAAGAAATTCAACCAGTGCGTCATTTAAATGGATATGACATGACCACAGAGACATTCAAAAATGGATCCCATGCCATACGCGGCCAGCATAGCTCCAGAGCAGCCTAAGTATCCGCGCAGTCTGGTCATGAGCTACCCCCCTGCCCACTTATGAGAGCTAGAAATCCAGAGTTATTTTATATCGGACAGCCTACTGAACAAAATATTTGTTTGCAAATATCATTTTCTTATTTTAAAAAAAGCGTCATCACAATGTTAAAGGTATTTATAATACTTGTAATTCTTTTATAAAATCATTCTGATACTTCAAGAAAAGAAGCTAAAATGAAACCAGCAATCAATGTTGGAGTATTCTTTAGAATTTAACGACGTATTTTCACTTTTTATATGTGAGCAATATACACATTTTTCAAATCATCGATGAAAAGCGTTAAAAACGCCATATATGTTATAACTGTTTCGATGGATGATTGTCCATAATTGTTTCGTGTTCTGAGAAAACTGGGCATAATGTATGTGCGTAAAGTGTCATCCCAGACTAGCCTGTGCAGTCCGAACAGGCTAATCAGGGACGACACTTTCCGCCTTAACTGGATTTTCGCTAAGAAGAGACATAATTTAAACGAAAATTTCCATAAAAGCGGAAATTGTCGTCCCTGATTAGCCTGTGCGGACTGCACAGGCTAATCTGGGATGACAATTCACGCACAAGCATTATGCCCAGTTTTCTCAGAACACGACAAAATTGACATGATGATTGTATACACTAATAAGGCATGAGTGTTCCTTCGCTTGTTTGAATCTGTTAAAGTTCTTTTTGAAATTAATAGAATATTTGGGAAATTGTAATTTTGCCAAGGACATATCCTTTTAATGACACTATAAATGCAATTATCAACAGAATTATCTGCGTATACATGGCATACACTATAATTACTACTATTCTGTTTTGGTGACTTATCGGGTCGGGTGCAAAACTTATTTGTATATATAAATTAATATAATGTTTTATATTGCACATGTCACTATAATAAACAATTTACGTATTTACTTACTTTTACATGGCATAGAGAATGATATAATCTCAAATTTTAACAATGTTGTTAGTGCACACAAAATATGCGACAGCATCAAGGCATACAAATAATAAAAATGCTGAAATACTATAAACGCACTTTGCTTTTACAAAGAATTTTAATTTTAAATCAAGCGAAATATGTCACTGTGGTATGGATGGAAAAAAATGTACATGAATGTGTTGTAACACTCTGAATTTAACATCGGAACGTTAAATTAAATGCAAAAACATGGTGTACAGACTTGATTTTACATGTTTTATCTTCATGTCTACAATTTAAATGCGTAACAGTGAACGCTAATTGATTTTAAGATATATCATCCGGGAAAAAAATCAATTAAATCTTCTTCATAAAATAGCAAGAATACAAAATATTCAAATCAAACAAATCAACTCGTTAAAGATTAAGTACAGTAATCGAATTAACAGCATTATAAAAAATAAAGCGACTTAAGAAAAGTAACACTATTGTAGGAGTCAACAAACACATTACAACTTAGCGCGGACGCTAGGAAAGTTTGTAGACCGTTATTTTGTCCGACATCCACCAAGTCACGACCAGTCGATCGTCCGTCTTCCGGTGACAGATGTTTAAAGGCTGAGAGAGCCCATCTTTCTCCGTCAGAAGTATTCTTATCAAGGACCCTGCCGGAGAGAGCTGATGGATCGTGTTCGAGTCCCTACTGCAGATGTACAGATTGCCGTCGGGATCGTGCGTTACCCCTAAAGGTCCAACAAGAAGACTGTGTCTGTATTTCTCACACTGCGTTCCTGTTGTGGTCAGACAATTCACGGTATACGTTCCCCAGTCCGAGACGTAGAGCGTTTCGTTGTGGAACGCAATAAACCAAGGCGTGTGAAACGGAACACCGCCCACCGTCGTGATCTGTCGAGTTGGAGCGCCGTGCCCGTCTATCACAACAATCGACGTGGCCTCGCGTGACCAGCAAGTGACAAACAGCGTCTCCTTATTGCACGTGACACCCCAGCAATTGTGCTCGAGAGTTATCGTTTCCTTATGCGACAGTTTCCGGTCCTGTATCTGAAGAAACTGAAGCTGTTTCTTGTCCGGTATCGTGACCACGGCTTTGCTGTCGTCTATCACTGCGATATCCCAGGGCAAGGCGGACAGGCTAAGAATGGATACACATTTGAATTTCTTACTGAACAGTTTCAACTTCTTGTTCGCGTTATCACATAGTAGCAGTTTCCCGTTGTTCAAAAACTCACAGGCAGTAATGCAACACCGTTCGCGATCGAAGGACCACCCGGAAAGACGAACGGACACTTCTTTCTCTTTCGACGCCATCTTTTTTTCGTATGGTTTGTCACAACTACAGGGCATTGGACACCTGCAGCATTCTTCTGATGATTTAGATACTTTCCACTGCTCATCGAAACCTGCTAACCGTTCTAGAATGTCGTTTGATCCCTCGAAGATGAATTCAGTGTGGTGTGTCAGTTTGTGGTTAGTTCGAATGATGGTTTCGTCTTTATGCAGTTGACTTAGGGCCTTTTGGACATTGAGCACCACCGTATTTCCATCAGAAAACGCATGTCCTTTCAACGCAGTTAAATGACTCTCAAGATTCCTGATTTCGATCTCCAGATTTTGGATATTAGTTTGTATTTTAGCACTTTCGTTTGAAAATATTGTATCCATCTCCAGCAGAGCTTCTTTCTCCATTCTATCTACAACTGCTATAATACTATTCTTATACTTCATTAAAGATTTTATAAAAGCTTTCTTTGATACTTTCAATTTCTCGTGAAGCTCTTCGTTTTCCTCTTTAACTCTCATAAACCTGCGTTTCATGACGACCAGTTCCTCTGTCGCATCTGCACAGTATTTTACCCGGAACTCAGGCGGTATATCCGGGATAAACTTCACTTTCTCTCGACAATGAACATTATGGACCTCTACACACACAGAACAATATATTTCATTGTCTTTCACACATATGAAGCAAGGGTCTTCCAAATGTTCCCGTCCACAAACAGTCCCTGGAGGATTAGAACCACGAGGAATATTATCAACCCTATCATCGTTTGACTCAAACGAAAAATTAAGGTCAGACGAATCACCGGTCTTATTAAACTCATCACAGACTATATCAGGATCGTTAATGTGATCGATATTGTCAATATCGAGTATATCCGGCAACGAACGAGAATATCTGTTACTCAGTTGTCTCTTGACGCCCAATAGCGTCCACATATCGACATCCTTTCGCCTTAAGTATCCATCTGTAGATATCCGATTCTTTGTCCTTGTGGCTCTGTCGCTAATCGAATCAACAACCGTATCCATGATAACGTATTCCTGTTGCTGAACGATTTGCTCTGGAGTAGAACAACTAAAACCGCTATCAGAGGATACGGTAAGAGTTGAAATCTTTCTCTCTTGGTTTGTTTTCCCTGTCAGCTCTTCCAAACTCATGGTTCAGAAAGTTTCAATAGCCCTTAAGCACCAATTCAGTAATGCTTTACCTCTATGTAAGCCTTTGTTTGCCTCCTTTTAACACAAAATGTCAATAACCACCAGTTAGTGAATGTTTACATTTCCTATACTCCTAAAAATGTTTATAGTACGCCGATTTCAACAACCGCAAACAACCAACGGGCAATTACTCAAACAATCAACTTAAATACTTTATGTATGCAGCGTTCAGTCTGTTAAAGTAGAAATACAAAGTATTATAACGCGGACAAAATACTGTAAAGTGGTAAACACACAGAAAATCGACCTTAAGCTGAGCTGTAAAATTTCAATACACGTCTTTTCTTCCTGAATGTCACTCTTTCGTAATCCATTTTCAAGATGATGCATACTCTAGACAATATCATATTGCATTCACAGTGTCATCGTAATCGACTTTGAACGCCATATGTCCTTTATACAACGTGTAAAGTAACATAAAACCTAGCCGTTGTTGAAAGCTATAGATGGAAATCCAAACTGTTGATATAAAGTTTTATACCAGTATTATGTTATGAAACTGGTAGATTTTAGATAAATTTCTTTTCAGTAGATAAAAGATGTCTATCATGTGTCTTATTTCGTAACAAAGCACAAGTGTTATACTAGACATCCCTAATTTTGGAAATAAATTGATCCAATTTAGAAGGATGGGAGAGTCCACTAGGCATAACAGTGTTAATGCACGTGGCGTTGTCTTCAGCGGTCAATAACCAGCTGTTCTGTTCTTCGAATAATTCCTTATATGAGGCTTAATAGAACAAGCATTCCGTTATTAAATATTCCATTCACAAATCATTTAGAATCCAGACCATTTGATTCGTGAAGCACAAAGTTCACTGCCTAGCTTACAAAATGCCGGTCACATGACATACATATTTATATAAGTCATTGATGCCGGTCCTTGGCTGTTATCGTCGCAAATGATTGGATAGTATGGCTCATCTAATTGTCATTCCAAATCATGAATGAATCACTCCCGTGCTATCTCTTTTAATTCACAATTATTTCCTCACACATCAGACTGGTGTGTCTATTTATGAAGTAAATATCGTCGAAAGTAAACATAACTTTCCTCAACACTTTGCATTAGTTGAAATGTAAAGCAGATGTTGAATTGTGAAGAATGTATTACACGGTAGTACGCTGCTCCTATTTCCTTTCTCAGTTCATACTAGCAAAGCATAGTTCGCCAGTTTATGTCGGTATGTTAAGTACCACTTAACTCGTATTGTGGTCATCGCTGTGACAAAATTGTTTGTGAAATATCGCCATTTAACCATTTATTCAACCATTTTTTTAAGTTTGAAGTTGAATATTGCCATGTATAAGTTTGCATTCAAAGTCCACTACTTAACCCTTTCAGACGAACATGCAAAGTGGTAATATGACAAGTTTAAGAGCAAAAGCGTGTCCAATGCAATATTTACAACAAAAACACACACATATCCTCATCCACGGGTAATTAACCCACTCTTCAACCGGACTATCGGTACAACAAATAAATAAGGAAGCGGGTCAGACAGCTTTCAGCAACCTCTCATGAACGATGTACACGATACTGAATGAACGCGTTAATGATATCGTTGAATTAATAAATGGTTTATTAGTTCATAGCATTTTCTGTCGATGTGTACATAGTACATACGACTTATTATTAAGAACGCATCCATGAATTGAAACTGGCGTTTTTCTTTTCGCTCACTGAATATATTGGAGCATTCAACTTGAATCCGGTGGTTTGTTTCCCCATAATTCGCGGTCTCTGCTTAAATGGGATTGATTCAATGCACTTACTGCGAAAATAATAAATTATGAGTTGTTTGTTGATGACTAAGCAGCTCCGTTGGCAGGCGTTTATAAATGTGTGACCTTTCTTATCAGACTTCCATTATAGCTATACGTAAACCACCAGATACGTCTTCTTAACTTACATGTATATTGGTAAAGGGTATAGTCAATTAGTAAATGTGCAACGGGTAAGACATTCGCATGTACCTAGCACATACCCCCGATTATATTGTTAGCATAATATGCCACATTTCTTTCATACGAATAAGGCCAATATAAAGTAGGCCATTAAAGTGTCAAAATAAAAACGCTTCAGTCGTTTTGCGATATGATAAAAATAAAAGTTTTGTGTAGATTTTATTAACCATCTGCATTCATGTTTTTTCTAAAGACCTAGCGGAAATTCCATTGCACGATTTACACAAAGCCGAGAGCGATTTGAGTGTTAGCAAGTGGACATAAGATGGTATTGCTTTTGACGTTCCCACGATTGCTCATATTAATATTGGCGTCTTTATTTGACAGTTGCAAGTGGCCAATGACTAAATCTCCCTCAACCGGCGTTAATCCGCAACAAAAATATGCAAACACGTTTGCATGTAACATTTTTTAAATGTCCATGCTGAGTCGATTTAGTTTTGAACGTGTTCCTTAGTAGTGCCGATTAGACTTACACTTGAATTAGTATAAGTAAACGAGGAACTAGTTTTTTGAAAAACAGTTATGCAAACTACTTGGGAACAAATATCCGTTTATATTTTTAGGATATGCATGCGTGTATTACGGCTAGTTTACAAATGACTATTAAACTGTAAAATTTCACCTGAACTGCGCTGGAAGCCCCTCACATTACTTCGAGATATCCGAGGTTCACAAATTAATTTCCATTCATATATATTTATGCATTATATATATATCTATTATATATTTGATCCTCGTGAGTAAAGTGTCGTCCCATATTAGCCTGTGCAGTCCGCACAGGATACTCAGGGAAAATGCTTACGCCTTTATAATATTTTTCGTTAAAAGAAAGTCCGTTCTTAGCAAAAATCCAGTTTAGGCGGAAAGTGGGTTGTATCTGAACAGTTCTCTGTGTTGTTGTAGGTGCAATTCGTGCTGGTAAAGGAAAATGTAGAGATAAGTGTCTCTTACAGCGCAAGTATGCCATTTTATGAGAAAACCTGGACAAAATGCATGTGCGTAAATTGTCATCCCAGATTAGCCTGTGCAGTCCGCACAGGCTAATCAGGGACGACAATTTCTGCTTTTATGGAATTTTTCGTTTAAGTGATGTCTCTTCTTAGCGAAAATCAAGTTTAGGCGGAAAGTGTCGTCCCGGATTAGCCTGTGCGGACTACACAGGCTAATCTGGAATGACAATTTACGCACACGCATTATGCCCAGTTTTCTCAGAACGCGACACATATATGCATTTCAGCTGTGATTACATAGCGATGTGGATTCACGCACGAGTTAAACTGTTCAATTCAAGATCGGAAGAACATATTATAATAAAATATCCTCCAACATTAAGAGGGATTTAATACTAGTATATTATTTCAGGAAACAATACGTGAAATTTGTATTACGTTAATATATCAATAACGTGTTTTTTTATGAATTCTGTCCTTGGAATTCGCAGAATGTTGGGATATTCTACAAACCCATCGAAAGAAATTAAAAGACAATTACAGTTTGCGGAAGTCTATAACGCACCCACTTGCCCCTTCTACAGACGTAACTGTGGTTATGAGTCTTCAGGTGGGAGTTTCAATGGGAACGACTATCCACACTTCCGATAAGTATGAAGAAGAGGCAAGTGGGTGCGTTACAGACTTCCACAAACTGTATTTGTCTCTTAATTTCTTTAATGGGTTTGAAGAAAATCCCAACCTTCTGCGAATTCCCAGGACAGCATATATATAAAAACATGTAATTGATAGATAAATGTAATTAAAATGTCAAGTTTTTTTCCTGAAATAATTTACTTGTATAAAACCCGTCTTAATGTTGGTGGATATTTTATTAGAATATGTTGTTCCGATCTTCAAATGAACCATTTAACTCGTTCGTGAATCCACATCGCTATGTAATCACAGCTGCTATGCATATATTTGCGCTGCAAGAGAAACTTATCTCTCCATTTTCTTTACCAGCTCGAATTGCACTTACAACAACACATATAACTGTTCAGAAACAACCCACTTAAACTCTTACATTATAACGACAAACAGCACATAAAAATATATAATGTGTATATGTATATGTATGGAAATTCATTTGTGAACTTCGGATATCTCGAAGTCGTGAGAGGGGCTTCCAGCGAAGCTCATGTGAAATTTAACAGTTAATAGCCATTGTAAACAAGCCGCTATACACACGTGTATACCCTAAAAATATAAATTAGTTTGCATAACTGTTTTTCTCAAATTAGTTCCTCGTTAACTAATGCTAATTATAGTGTTACTCTAATTGCGACAACTTATGAACATGTTCAAACGTAAATCGTCTGCGCATGGGCATTTAAAAAGTGTACGAGCACACGATTGTGAGTGTATTTTTGCTGCGAGTTAACGCCAGTTGTGGGAGGTTAAGTCATTAACCACTTGTATTAACTCTCAAATAAAGACGCCAATATTAATATGAGCAATCGTGGGAACGTCAAAAGCAATACCCTTTTATGTCCAATTGCTTTCACTTCAATCGCTCTCGGCTTTGTGTAAATCGTGCAATGGAATTTCCGCTTTTTCTTGAAAAAAAAAACAACAACAACATGAATGCAGCTGGTTTATAAAACCTACACAATACGTTTTATTTGTATCATATCGCACAACGACTGAAGCTTTTCTAATTTGACAATATAGCAGCCTACTATATTAATGCTCTATTCATATGAAAGAAATGTCGTATATTATGCTAAGACTATCTATGGGGGATAGTACACGTACACCGTACATAATTGTATATGTTATGTACATGCGCATATCCTACCCGTAACCCATTTACAAATGGACAATACCGTTAACCAATATACATGTAAGTTCAGAAGACGTATCTGGTGGTCACAGTTAACTTTCCGCGACGAAGTTCTGTGTTGGCCATACAATATATCAAAACGGAACATTATTACATGATTTACGTGTAATTATTCTGGAAGTCTGATAAGAGAGGTCACACATTTATAACCGCCTGCCAAGGGAACAAAAACTCATAATGTCTTATTTTCGCAGTAATTAATTATCAATCCAATTTAGGCAGAGGCAGCTTATTAGGGGGAAACACGCCGTAATCTTCGAGTGGAATGCTTCAATAATGAGTTAGCGAAAACGCAAATAAACAGCTTTATGGATGCTTTCTTAATATCAAGTTGTTTGCACTTTGTTCACATCGACAGCAAATGCTATGCACTAATAAACAATTTATAAATTCAACTGTGTCATGTACGCGTACATTCAATAGTGTGTACATCGCTCATGAGAGGTTGTTGTAAGCTGTCTGACCCGCTGGGTTATTTATTTGTTGTACCGATAGTCCGGTTGAAACGTGGGTTATTTTCCTGTGGTAGTGGATATATGTGTGTTTTTGTTGTAAGTATTTAATTGGACAAGCTATTTAATACTTTAAGGAATTGCGTTTGCTCTTAAACTTGCCATATTAAGAGTTTGTACGTTCGTATCGTAGGGTTAAGTAGCGGATTTTGAATGAAAACTTATTCATGCACAATTCAAATTTAAACTTATATAATTATTATTCCCATGCACATATGGTTTTACAATACGTAATATCAGGAGCAATATTTCAAATTGTAATACTTCACAGGCAATTTTGTCACAGCGATGACCCCAATACGAGTATAGCGGTACTTAACATACCGACATAATCTGGTGAAATACGCTTTGCTAGTATGAAATGAGAAATGAAATAGGAGCAGCGTTTTACTGTTAAATACATTCTTCACAAAACCCAAATTCAACATCTGCTTTACATTTCAGCTAATGTAAAATGTGGAAGAAAGCCACGACGATGTGTACTTCATAAATAGACACGCCAGTCTGTTGTTTGAGGAAATTATTGCGAATTTAAATAGATAACACGGGAGTGATTCATACATGATTTGGAATGGAAATTAGGTGAGTCTTACGATCTAATCATTTGCAACGATAACAGCAAAGGACCGGCATCAATGACTTCTATATATATTGATGTCAAATGATCGGCATTTTGTAAGGTAGTCAGTGAACTCTGTGATGCGCGAAACATTGAAGTGGTCTGGATTCTAAATGATTTGTCAATGGAATATTTAATAAAGCAGTGTTTGCACTATTCAGCTTGATATCAGGAATTATTCGAAGAACAGCGCAAGTATCAGTTCCTGAGCGGATCAAAATGTATCTGTTGTTCATGGTTAACTTTCCGCGATGAAGTACTGTGTTGGTGATACAATATATTAAAACGGAACATATAATTAGATGATTGACGTATAATTATTCTTCTGGTACGATAAGAGAGGTCACACATTTATAAACGCCTGCCAACGGAGCTGTTAAGTCACGAAGGAACAAACAACTCATAATTTCTTATTTGCGCAGTAAGTAATTATCAATCTCATAGCGACCGCAAATTATGGAGAAACACACCACCAGATTCAAGTGGAATGCTTCACTAATCAGTCAGCGAAAGAGAAAATCGCCAGATGCAATTCATGGATGCATTCGTAAATAATAAGTCTTTAGCGCTTTGTTCACATCGACAGAAAATGCTATGAGCTAATAAACCATTTATTAATTCAACTGTATCATTAACGCGTACATTCAGTAGTGTGTACATCGCTCATGAGAGATTGCTGAAAGCTGTGTGACCCGCTGCGTTATTTATTTGTTGTACCGATAGTCCGGTTGAAACGTGGGTTAATTACCTGTGGTAGTGGATATGTGTGTGTTTTTGTTGTAAATATTCAATTGGACAAGCTATTTAATACTTTAAGGAATTGCTTTTGCTCTTAAACTTGCCATATTAAGACTTTGTATGTTCGTATCATAGGGTTTAGTAGCGGAATTTGAATAAAAACTTATATGACAACATCCAACTTTGAACTTATAAAAATGTTTACGAGTATCTTTAGAATATTTTATCATAATTATTATTCCCATACACATATAGTTTAACAATACGCAATATCCTTTTTCAGGTGTTAGTTTGTATCGATGTCATATACTGTGGTAGATACAAACGTGTGTGCACATGTTTAACCGAAATTGTATGTCTAACCTCAAGGAAGCAATATTTCAAATTGTGATACTTCACAGGCTATTTTGTCACAGTGATGACCCCAATACGTACGAGTATTGCGATACTTAACATACCGACATAAAGTGGCGAAATACGCTGTGCTAGTATGAAATGAGAAATGAAGTAGATGCAGCGTATTACTGTTAAATACATTCTTCACAAAAACCTTAATTCAACATCTGCTTTACATTTGAGCTAATGTAAAGTGTGGAAGAAAGCCACGACGATGTGAACTTCATAAATAGACACACCAGTCTGTTGTTTGAGGAAATAATTGTGAGATAGCAGGGGAGTGATTCATTCGTGATTTGGAATGAAAATTATGTGAACCTTGCTATCCAATCATTTGCAACGATAACAGCCAAGGACCGGCATCAATGACTTATTTACATGCGTATGTCATGTGACCGGCATTTTGTAAGCTAGGCCGTGGACTTTGTGATGCACGAATCATTGCAGTGGTCTGGATTCTTACTGATTTGTCAATGGAATATGTAATAAGGAAGTGCGTATAATATTGAGCTTCATATCAGGAATTATTCAAATAACATCGCAAGTATCAGTTTCTGAGCGGATGACAATGTAACATAAAATATTGTCGGATTGAAAATGAACTGATTTTAAATCAAAACATTATTAAATCTATATTGCGACGGACGGCACAAAGAGATAGTATTTGCTTCTTCACGATTTTTTTCAAACAAATACAACGATAATAATTAATAATTAATATCTTTGAATACTAAGAACATACATTAATTGTAGTTCATACCATGACATAAATAAAAACATGTGTTCATATATATGAGCTATGGCACATGATAAACATCTGTTATCTACTGGAAAGAAATTAATTTAAACTCTACCAGTTTGGGAACATAATGCTGGTATAACATGTAATATTAACATTCATATTCATCTTAAGCTTTTAACAAGGGCTAGGTTTTATGTTAGTTTAGAAGTTGTATTAAGTGGAGTACGATGACACGGTGAATGCAATATGATATTGTCTAGAGTATTCATCATCTTGAAAATGGATTACGACAGAGTGACATTCAGGAAGAAAAGACGTGTATTGTGATTTTAAAGCGCACTTTTATAAGGTCGATTTTCTGTGTATTTACCACTTTACAGTATCTTGTCCTCGTTGTAATACTGTGTTTACGTATTTCTACTTTAACAGACTGTTAACTGCATACATAAAGTATTTAAATTGATTGTTTAAAGAATTGCGAATTGGTTGTTTGTTTTCGGTTGTTGAAGTCGGCGTACTGTTAACATTTAAAGGAGTAAGGTAATATCATGTAAACATTGACTAACTGGTGGTTATGGACATTTTGTGTAAAAAGGAGGCAAACAAAGGCTTATGTAGTGGTAAACCATTATTGAATTGGTACTTAAAGGTTAGTGAAACTTTCTGAAAAATGAGTTTGGAAGAGCTAAGAGGAGAAACAAACCAAGAGAGAAAGATTTCATCTCTTACCGTAGCCTCTGATAGCGGAATCAGTTGCTCTACCCCCGAGGAAATCGTTCAGCAACAGGAATTCGTTACCATGGATACGGTTGTTGATTCGATTAGCGACAGAGTCGTTAAGACAAAGAATCGGGTATCTACGGATGGATACTTAAGGCAAAAGGATGTCGATATGAGGACGATATTGGGCGTCCAGAGACAACTAAGTAACAGATATTCGCGTTCGTTGCCGGATATACTCGATATTGACAATATTGATCACATTAACGATCCTGATATAGTCTGTAATGAGTTAAATAAGACCGGTGATTCGTCTGACCTTAATGTTTCGTTTGAGGCAAACGATGAAAGAGTGGATAATAGTCCACGTGGTTCTAATCCTCCAGGGACTGTTTGTGGACGGGAACATTTGGAAGACCCTTGCTTCATATGTGTGAAAGACAATGAAATATATTGTTCTGTGTGTGTAGAGGTTCATAATGTTCATTGCCGAGAGAAAGTGAAGTTTATCCCGGATATACCGACTGAGTTCCGGGTAAAATACTGTGCAGATGCGTGCGAGGAACTGGTCGTCATGAAACGCAGGTTTATGAAGATTAAAGAGGAAAACGAAGAGCTTCACGAGAAATTGAAAGTATCGAAGAAGTCTTTTATACAATCTGTAATGAAGTATAAGAATTGTATTATAGAAATTGTAGATAGAATGGAGAAAGAAGCTTTGCTGGAGATGGATAATATATTTTCAAAAGAAAGTTCAAAAATACAAACTAATATCCAAAATCTCGAGAGAGAAATCAGGAATCTGGAGAGTCATTTAACTGCGTTGAAAGGAAACAACTTTTCTGATGGTAAAACGGTGGTGCTTAATGTCCAAGAGGCTCTAAGTCAACTGCATAAAGACGAAACCATCATTCGAAACAACCACAAACTGACAAACGACACTGAATTCATTTTCGAGGGACCCAAAGACTTCATAAAACGGCTGGCAGGTTTCGATGAGCAGTGGAAAGTATCTATATCGTCACAGGAACTCTGCAGGGTTCCTATGCCTTGTAATTGTGACAAATCATACGAAAAAAAGTTGGCGGCGAAAGATAAAGAAGTGTCCGTTCGTCTGTCCGGGTGGTCTTTCGATCGCGAACGGTGCTGCATTACTGCCTGTGAGTTTTTGAACAACGGGAAACTGCTACTATGTGATAACGCGAACAAGAAGTTGAAGTTGTTCAGTAAGAAATTCAAATGTGTATCCATTCTTAGCCTGTCCGCCTTGCCCTGGGATATCGCAGTGATAGACGACTGCAAAGCCGTGGTCACGATTCCGGACAAGAAACAGCTCCAGTTTCTTCAGATACAAGACCGGAAACTGTCGCATAAAGAAACGATAACTCTGGAGCACAATTGCTGGGGTGTCACGTGCAATAAGGAGACGCTGTTTGTCACTTGCTGGTCACGCGAGGCCACGTCGATCGTTGTGATAGACGCGCACGGCGCTCCAACTCGACAGATCACGACGGTGGGCGGCGTTCCGTTTCACACGCCGTGGTTTATTGCGTTCCACAACGAAACGCTCTACGTCTCGGACTGGGGAACGTACACCGTGAATTGTCTAACCACAACCGGAACGCAGTGTGAGAAATACAGACACAGTCTCCTTGTTGGACCTTTAGGGGTAACGCATGACCCTGACGGAAACCTGTACATCTGCAGTCGGGACTCGAACACGATCCATCAGCTCTCTCCGGCAGGGTCCTTGATAAAAATACTTCTGACGGAGAAAGATGGGATCTCTCAGCCTTTAAACATCTGCCACCGGAAGACGGACGATCGACTCGTCGTTACCTCGTGGATGTCGGACAAAATAACGGTCTACAAACTTTCTTAGCGTTCATGTCAAGTTGCTATGTGTTTGTTACATGTAGCTAATACAATATTGATATTTTCTTAAATCGCTCTATTTAATATTGTAGTTAATTCGATAACTTTACTAAATCTTACAAACAGCTGTGTTTGTTTAAATGCAATTTAGTTGAGATAATTTAATTAACCTTTGATTCTTGTTATTTTCTAAAGAAGATTTAATTGATACTTGCCCGGATGATATACCTTAAAATCAATTAGCGTTCACAGTTACGCATTCAAAATTGTAGACACAAAGATAAAATCAAGTCAATGCACCGTACCGTGAATTTGCATTTAATTTAACGTTTCGCTGTTGAATTCAGAGTGTAACAATACATACATGTAAAACTTTTTTCCATCCATACTACAGTGACCTAATTCGCTTGATTTAAACTTCCAACTATTTGTAAAAGCAAATTGCGTGTATAGTATATTAATAGTATACGTGTGTGTATGCCTCGTTTCTGTCTCCAACAGTTTCAGGGGACTTATACACATATTTTCTTTTTTTAAGTGTTTAGGTGCTTACAACACTGTTAAATTTGGAATAATCTATAATAACTATAATAGCAAGAACAAAGAGGAATACAATCTTACAGGCTACCATTTGGGCCATTCAGGCTTCAGAACTCATAAGCGTATAGCAAACGCTGTAAGTAATACACGTACTGTCAACAAATCGATAAAAAGCGTTATGAACGCATTTTATCGAATGCAATTGATATTTAATTATTTATCCATAAACAAAACAATATTATAAACACTTTTCTAAGTCATTTTTTTTTCGTTTGTTCAAATATGATGTATGATTTTTTTCTTAGACATATTCTAATTGTCATTTTGCAAAACTGTGAACAAGTCCCTTTAATTGTTAACCTGTTTTGTCATACGGTATGCTACATGTATGTTTACGCATTTATATTGAACTGACAAATTATTAGCAAATTTACAATTGTCCAAAGATGTTATTAATTTCAAACAGATGTCAAACAGATTAAAACTAGCGCAATAACACTTATTACTTAAACATTTATTGAAATTATCATGTCAATTATGAATAATCATCCATCGAAAAAGATAATATAAAAGGCGTTTGTTACGCTTTTAATTGGAAAATGTGTTTATTACTAACATCAGGTATGTATATTTACATCCCTGCTTACATGTAGCGTTTAATTTCGTCGTTAAATTTCTGAAGCATACTTTTCCATGTGTGACTGGTTAGAGTTTATATTTTTTGTTGCAGTATAATTGTGATTATATTAGAGTATTCCAAGGAGTATAGATCGCAAATGAATGTGATGACATTTTTTTTAATACGAAAAGGAGCCTTGCCAACAAATATTGTTTACAGTAGGCAAAAACCTATGCAGCTAGTATGACATTGGTACATACAATCGTAACTGACACAATTTGCTGGTCATTCAAACTTATCTGAGAGCAGATAACAGCTTATTGATATTGGATTAACAGTTAAGCAATCAATGTGTTAAGTGTTAAGTTCCTTGCTGTTATATGACCGCGTCATGCGAAAATGGGTACCATTTGCGACCAGCGTAGCTCCGGACCAGTCTGCGCAGTCTCGCAGCCTGGTCAGGAGCTACACTGTCCGGTATAAAGTCACGCAATGTTTCTTGGTCTCATTAGCGGACATGAAAGCTCAAGACCAGACTGAGCGGATGCGAAGAATGCTCTGGAGTTACACTGGAAGCATATGCCATTAGACCCATTTTCGCATGACGCGGGTCATAGCATACCCATTTATTTAACAGACGCACTGGTTGTCTTTCTTGTGTCATCAAAAGAAATAGCGTCAACATCAGAAGCTTAGTTAAATTGTTCAAGTGGTGACTTATATTTTCATTGAATTGTGATATTATTATTATTTATCCGATTTTTATTACCGATGTATTACATGTTAACGTTTATATTTGGTAACGATGTACATGGAAAATTATGATATTGTTTATGCTGTCACAAACTTATGATGTCGATCTGTTGTTACTATCAGTGTTATTTGAACTTATTTCTCAATACAAACTACATTATCATGTTTGAGTGTTGTATTATACGTGGTAAACCAACAAACACTCCTTTCATTGTGTCCTAGTTGTATCGTCACAATTTCTTCCCCGGTCTGTGAAACATATTGTTTCCTGTATTTATTTTTGTGAGTTTTTTAGAAACACGAAAAAACATTGAAAAAAAAAATGTTGTTTAAATGTTCCCCTGTTGTGCAAGAATAACATTGCATGAAATTGTTTTTACGCTTCGTTGGTTACGTTTAACAATGTATATTTAAAAATAACCGAAAAATACGACAGAAAAATTACATGTAAATAACATGGTTTGTTCTGTTGTTTTTTTTCAGCGGATATTTAATGCCGACAAAGGAAGTTTTCAAAGATAATCAGTCGGAAACTAGAGAATAATAATAATAATGTGTGGCCGTTTTAACTACAGGTATTGAGTTTAGAAATGTCTAACAAATCTGTGTATAATCAATTTGGAATTTAAGTAAAAAAAACTAGGTCACCAAGTCAAATCTGAGAAAACACCTTTGACATACTCTTATGCCAAGAATCTTATTAACGCTATATGAGGTACCTATTTCAAATCATGAACGATTTAATGGAGAGCGGATGTTCTACATCCAAAAATAACACCATTGGATGTGTAAAGAATGTGCGGATAAAAAAACTCGATCCGAAAATGCGAAAAAAAAACGACCCGTTGTGGATCAGTGATTCTGGAAAATATTATTTAGAAATATTTACAAGAATTGAAAGTAAGATAAGACAAATTTACATTGAAAATATCTTATTTCATTGATTCAGATTTGAAAAAAAAAGAGTTAAAAATGCCAAGTTAGAACAGTTGTTGAGTGTAGTTGTTGAAGTTGATACACGGTTATGGACACAGGGGTACACAGCGTATTTAGGTGTATATCGTAATGTACGCATTTCAAGTAAATTTCATAATGATGTAATGTTTTTTGTTATTCAGTAATTGACCATCACAATGCGCGACTGGAATGTATAACTGCGGCAAAAAGTAAAACCCCATTGTTGGCTAAACACACGAGAAATAACAGCGGACATTATTTAATATCAAAGTGCAAATTCCATACATATTCAAAGAAAAAAAAACACAACGTTCACCAGCAGTTGTTTTGTTTAGGTCACACAACGATGACCACATTTCTTCGTAATAAGCACGAGTATGGACACAATTCAAACGAGAAATTCATGCTAATAGAAGTTCATACATATCAAGTCAATGTCGGCGAGTTATTTCGATACGGATGGCGTCCGAAACACTAGGTATGTCTCTCGTAATATTAATACCAATAAATGGCGTAGTTTCATGTTTGCGATAAGGTTTAAATGCCCTTATATCCCATGGCACAAGATGGTTGCACCCTTTTCAGACAGTCTGACAAACCATACGACCGGAAGATTAGTGACACACATGTAATGCCGAATCGTAATTTGCACTTTAGTGTATAGGGTACTCTAATAAACGAGACGTTCGATGCGAATTTGGTGATACTTTCTGTATGTTGCTTAATTCGCTATAATTTCGTAAATGAAAGTAATATGTATATTCATTTGGGCCTAACTGGTTACGGGGGGGAGCCAACACGCGCACGGGGATGGTGTGCCAACCGATAAGACACCCGTGGTCATGCATCACCTCAACCAAGACTTTGCACTGAGGCAGAACGAATTACGAACGATTTCCATCAGATGGCTGCTTAGACCGATAGTTATACGATGATGTGTAATGTCCAAGAGGCTCTAAGACAACTTCATAAAGACGAACCCGTCATTCGAACACACATTAGCTTTAGTTTGCATGGACCAAATTTGATGAAACTTTTGATATAGCAGATACTTAAAATAGAAAAAAAACGGTTTCGGCTTAATGCTGATTGTGCATGTNTAGAATTTGCGACATATGTCGGTCCTTGCGACATTTATCGTCAACGATGCGACAAATCTCGTAGCCTGCGACATTTAACGGCGATGCGACATTTGTAGGCGCTACAATGACTTAAATAAAACTTCAGTACGTGCTCTCGAAATATATATGTTACAACTGGTAAATAATCAGCGGATGTATTTCTTTTCAGCTGTTTGTAATGCACCACAAAACCAATGATGATGTGTTTCTGTTTAAGTTTTATCCATCAACGACAGCTATTATATGGTGCCAAATTTACCATATTATGTCACGATAATCAAAATTATCATGTTTCGTTTAATTAAATGAAGACATGTTTGAAAGCTAAGGCAAAATATACAATTCTTAAGCCAGCTCCTTTAATANGGAAAAAATGGACATCTACTGCAAACGTTATAAATGATGTGTGCTAATGAATTGTCTTCGTACTTTATTACATTCAGACACAAGTTTGGCTATCAAAAATATGTGCTTGTCATTTTCATCGGCCATTAACATATTGAACAAACGAACAGTTCTTATTTGATTCAACCACTGTGGAATAAACAAATCATGTCTAAGTGTGTTATACAATGGGCATTGCAGAAACATATTGTACTCATCTTCTACAACCTAGACATGTCGCATAAGACAAAATTTACAATATCTATGATTATGCTGTATGTTCTTGTGTCGGTCATTCTCAATCATGAGCTCGTGTCCGGAACATCGGAAATTTGAAAGACATCTTTTTAATGCGTAAGGCAACTCAATTGAAAGATATCGTTCAACATTAAGTAATGTCTTGAATTCCCGATAATATTTCGCCTTAGGCGAACTATCCATTTGAGCTTGGAGTTTTTGAAGAGCACAATCTTTAAGCCTGTTTTTGAATAAGAACATGAACATTCTAGCATTTCCGACTTCGTTTGCTAACCAAATATAGCCAAAACCATTCTCGAATACTACCGTTTTAACGTGTGTAACCCAATTGGTTCTGTCTAATGAATCGAGGCTTCGAAGGAGCATGTACATTTGTCTCGGGTATCTGTTTGTTGGCATCTGAAGAATCCTGACCCAGCTTGCAATGAGTTTACCCGGGTATGTCACAAACAAAGGCAGTCGTCCACATTCAGTCAAAGCAAAGACATTTGTCAAAGATTTGTTTAAACCACAAAGCCGTTTACAGTAGTTAATGTGCACACGTTCAATCCACTCTGCGTACTTGAAGCCCCATATTTCGGCCGAGTAGCAAAGAATCGGCGTAATCATAGCGTCAAAACGTTTGAACGCTTGTTTTGGGCTAAAATATCCAAAATGTTTTTCTGACACCTATGAATGCTTCCCAAAGCTTTCATGGCTTGTTTTGCTAGCGTCTCCTTCGTCATTGTCCATGATAACTTCGGCGTAAAGTACGCACCTAAATACTTATAGAAAGACACGACTTCTACATTTGCTCCTTTGTATGTCCAGTGTTCATATCGGCGTAGAGGACCACCATGTCTAAAAACCATGATCTTGGACTTGTCCATATTCACTTTCATTTTAACTTTATCGCAGAAAACTTCGATGTTCTTTATAAGTCGCTGCATTTGCACCGCTACATCTGCTAGCCCCGAAACATCATCAGCATACATTAAAACAAATAATCTATCGATTTCAGCAGAGAGATATATTCCATCGCCTTCTTTTGATCTCAAAAAGTTAACCAGATCATTCATGACCATGGCAAAAATAATCGGCGACGACAAACAGCCTTGTTTTGTACTAATTTTACAGTCAAAGAAGTATGTCAATCCATTTTTAACTTTTACACATGCTTTCATTTGACTAAACATAGATTTTAATATATTTAAAAAACGACTATTAACACCATTTCTCGATAGACATTGCCAAATCTTCATATGATTACAATTGTCAAAAGCCTTAAGGTAGTCAACATAGAATACGTAGAAACGGCCTCCTTGTTTTGTAATACACTTTTGAATGATAGCGTGTAAATTGAATATGTTATCAACAGTTCAGTACCCGACCTAAAACCAGCCTGTGATTCATCAAGGGCCATGTTTTCGTCACACCATGACGTAAGTCTTTTTTGTTAAAATATTGACAAACACTTTGCCTATACTATTCGATAGCGAAATTGCACTATAATTGTTTGGCTCTAATGTTGATCCTTTTTTGTGAAGGGGAGTATTGATACTGCCACTCCAGTTCTCTGGAAATACACCCGTTTCAAATATATGATTGAAAGTTCTTGTCAAAAATGGCACAATTCGTTCAGCAGTGACCTTAAACATTTCTATACAGAGACAATCGTAACCTGCTGCAATATTGCTTTTTAGATCTTTTAAGATCGTGCAATATAAAGAAGTGAAGTCTCTTCATCAGTTATATCTAGGTTTAAATAATCGGCATTTATCTCCCTTGCTAGTTCAGGAAGCGCGTCGATTTGGTCACCATCATCCATTTCCGCATTGTCAAATAACTTACGAAAATAATCATACCAATCATCACCAGAAATCAAATCACTCGAATCGTTTTTACTCATATTAGCCTTTTTTAATTGATCCCAATATTTCGTTGGATTGTTGCTTTTGTTACATAACTGTTCACGTTTCGATCGCTTTAACTCTGACTTTTTTGTGTCATATGTTCGCTTAAACTTATTTCTGTTTAATTTATATTGTTCGAAGTCACCACTTGTGTTTGTCGTACGAAACTTTCTTAAAGCTCGATACTTCTCTATTTAAGATTCGAACATTCTGCATCCCACCACTCAGGTTGAGTTACATTCTTTGATCTTTTTTTGCGGGCCGCAACGTTTCTTTGTCATACAGGCGCCTGTCTGTTCAAAAACATTCATGAATGCGTTTAATTTTTCAAATACGTTTCCGTGCGGTGGTAACCGTTCGAAGGCGATATAATACGTTTCTAAAAGTTCTTTAAATGTTTCACGACAGCCTTCATTCCATTTAAATGGTGTGCAGTTTTCAGGTTTGAATAATCAACTGAGTGCGTATTTTTGCTGTTCAACTTAACAAGCAGTTTTAACGGAAAGTGATCCGAAAATTCTTCGCTCCCAACCTCGAAGTGACTAACATGCTCAAAGAGCGTTGTTGGGATCACTATATAGTCAACTTTTAGTGTTAGTCTACACTTTTCCCGCCGTTTGCAGTACATGTGAATTCGCCTAATTTGTCACCATCTGATCGTCCGTTTAATGCATGAATTTCAAAAACAGAGCAAAGTGCACAGAGAGCAACACCAAACCTATTAAGCGTGACGTCTTTATTACTCCATGGCGCACAGAACGTGTCACTTGGATATGCAGTTTCACCGAATATAAAATTGACGTCATCGTTTGGTATATAGTCCAGTTTGTCACTAATCCTTGCGTTCAGGTCCCCGGCCACTACTAAGTGCGCTGATGGGAAGTCTGATACAATGGTAAGCAGTTTTTCCTGCAGGGTTTCAATGCCGTTTGTGGTGACGTCTTCGTAAATTGGTGATCTTTCTGGGGAAATATATGTAAAGTACAAGATTACATCCTGCGTAAGGCATAAAAACTCTTTCGATACATTTAATATTACACAATCATCAAATGTGTCGTATATTTGCTTAAAGTGCTGACTGAACGTATCCCGCACAAAAACTGTGACGCCCCCTGAGCCTCGCTTATTTCTACAAAACCTCATATTTGAGTAACACGTAAAGCCACTTACAAATTGATTAAATTCATCTGCACTTCTCTGCCAGGTTTCATACAAAGCGATTATATCGAACGATTTACAATATTTATCAAACAGTACATCATTTTCGTATTTCTTCAGACCTTGAATGTTCAATGAGCATATTTTTATATATGTACACCTTTTTACATTTACACTGCAGTATGGTCTTTGGCCGGACCCCAATTTAGGAAGCCTTGCTTGGGATTCTGTTTAAGAACAAGTGGACCAAGATCAAATTTAATGTTTCTAAAATTGGAAGAAAAAATTTTTCCTCTCATTTATTTGACTTTTTATATGGGTATAATCTTAAATTGTGTATCACGGTGGATAAACTGTACATGTAGACCTAATTTGGGATTGCATTTGGGACCAGTTGAATCAAGATTATGGTCACTGTTACTTAAAATAGAAAAGAAAAAATACCGCACAATAACTCGAATTGGGTGAAGGTAGCTTACTTGCAGACCTTGGGTGGGATTGCACAATTATTTCAATTGATATCTTGAAGTTTGAAAACCTGGTTTCATGACGTTGCCATGTTTGTTGTTGTATGAAACTTGTCTAATGTTTTGGGAATAAATGCTCACTGTTTGTATAGTGCATCTATGTATTAATATTGATTCCCTCGATGCCATTTGAAAATATGCCACGATCTTCTACCTACCTACCTACCTACCTACCTACCTACCTACCTACCTANGAACGTGTCACTTGGATATGCAGTTTCGCCGAATATAAAATTGACGTCATCGTTTGGTTTATAGTCCAGTTTGTCACTAATCCTTGCGTTCAGGTCCCCGGCCACTACTAAGTGCGCTGATGAGAAGTCTGATACAATGGCAAGCAGTTTATCCTTCAGATTTTTAATGCCGTTTGTGGTGACGTCTTTGTAAATTGGTGATCTTTCTGGGGCAATGTATGTAAAGTACAAGATTACATCCTGCGTAAGGCGTAAAAACTCTTTCGATACATTTAATATTACACAATCATCAAATTTTTCGTATATACGCTTAAAGTGCTGACTAAAAGTATCCCGCACAAAAACTGTGACGCCCCCCTGAGCCTCGCTTATTTCCACAAAATCTCATATTTGAGTAACACGTATAGCCACTTAAAAATTAATTAAATGCATCTGCACTTCTCTGCCAGGTTTCGTACAAAGCGATAATATCGAACGATTTACACAATTTATCAAACAGTACATTATCTTCGTGTTTCTTCAAACCTTGAATGTTTAATGAGCATATTTTTATATATGTACACCTATTTACATTAACACTGCAGTTTGGGATTTGGGCATTTTAGTGTTGACATTGAACACGTAAGTGTCGCCGTCAACTATAAGTTTGTCCAACTTAAATCTCGCGGATTTGTCTCTGCTATACACTGTTGCAGAAACGGATACAGTCCGGTGCGNACGTGTCACTTGGATATGCAGTTTCGCCGAATATAAAATTGACGTCATCGTTTGGTATATAGTCCATTTTGTCACTCATCCTTGCGTTCAGGTCCCCGGTCACTACTAAGTGCGCTGATGGGAAGTCTGATACAATGGCAAGCAGTTTATCAGGCAGATTTTCAATGCCGTTTGTGGTGACGTCTTCGTAAATTGGTGATCTTTTTGGGGCAATGTATGTAAAGTACAAGATTACATCCTGCGTAAGGCATAACAACTCTTTCGTTACATTTAATATTACACAATCATCAAATTTGTCGTATATACGCTTAAAGTGCTGACTAAACGTATCCCGCACAAAAACTGTGACGCCCCCTGAGCCTCGCTTATTTCCACATAATCTCATATTTGAGTAACACGTATAGCCACTTAAAAATTGATTAAATTCATCTGCACTTATCTGCAGGGGTTTTGTACAAAGCGATAATATAGAACGATTTACACAATTTATCAAACAGTACATAATTTAAGTAAGTGTCGCCGTCAACAATAAGTTTGTCCAACTTAAATCTCGCGGATTTGTTCTCTGCTATACACTGTTGCAGAAATGGATACAGTCCGGTGCGCGCTTTTACGATCCTTTCCGGTAGATCTTCCACTACCCTACCGGTTACGTGCCCCTGTTTTCGCTTGTGTCGAAAAGCATTCAACACTGAGTCTCGACTCTTTAACGCACAAAATCTTGCTAATATAGGACTATCTTTTTTGTTTGAAAGTCTATATGCGTAGTCCAATAGTGGTTCATCCGAATTCAACGCTAATTCGGTCGAAAAATAAAAAAGTGTTTGTTCTGTTTGAGAAGCGGTTTCATTTTCAGAGAAGGCTATGCCGTTTATTTTAAGATTGTTTTTTCAAAGAGCCATATCCTGTTTTTCTTGTTTAAGTTCCGTTTCGCTAAGTTTTTCTTCATACAATTTCATTTGTTCTGATAGTTTTTTAACAGAGGATTTAAGCTCCACATTTTCCTTTCGTATTTCCTTGTTTTCCTCTTTTAATGAATTTACAGAATACCGAACAACCATCATCGTCGCCTTCGTTGGTTTGCTGACTTTCTCTAGTGAGCCAGTTGTTAAGGGATAGTTGATTCGTNGACGTTGAACACGTAAGTGTCGCCGTCAACTATAAGTTTGTCCAACTTAAATCTCGCGGATTTGTTCTTTGCTATACACTGTTGCAGAAACGGATACAGTCCGGTGCGCGCTTTTACGATCCTTTCCGGTAGATCTTCCACTACCCTACCGTTACGTGCCCCTGTTTTCGCTTGTGTCGAAAAGCATTTAACACTGCGTCTCGACTCTTTAACGCACAAAATCTAGCTAATATAGGACTTTCTTTTTTGTTTGAAAGTCTATATGCGTAGTTCAATAGTGGTTCATCCGGATTCAACGCCAATTCGGTCGAAAAATAATTACGAAGTTTTTGTTCTGTTTGAGAGGCGGTTTCATTTTCAGAGAAGGCTATGCCGTATATTTTTAGATTGTTTTTTTCTAAGAGCCATATCCTGTTTTTCTTGTTTCAGTTCCGTTTCGCTAAGTTTTTCTTCATACAGATTCATTTGTTCTGATAGTTTTTTAACAGAGGATTTTAGCTCTACATTTTCCTTTCGTATTTCATTGTTTTCCTCTTAAAATGAATTTACAGAATGTTCAAGACTATCAAATTGTTTGTTCATTGTCTTTACGTCGGAACGAATTTCTTATAAAATTGCGGCCACATTGACGTTGCTCGTGTCGACCTCGGTGTCCGATTGGTTGGAAAATACTCAACAACCATCATCGTCGCGTTCGTTGGTTTGCTGACTTTCTCTAGTGAGCCAGTTGTTAAGGGATAATTGATTCGTGGCGCGGTCTCGATCTGACGGCCCCGGTTGCTGTGAAGTACGCACATTAGTTAGGCATTCATGATCGGGTCGGATTCTGGTGTCTTTTGATGAGTCAACCACGTTAACGCTTTCGGTCGCAGTCTTTCCACTAACGGATGTATTATCGCGGTTCGAGCCTCTACCAAGAGACTTCTGGCGCAGTGCTCGACAGTGAACGACATAAATTAATTCATTGTCGAATTTCAGCTTTACAAATAAAAGAAGAAAATATATTGTTTAAATGTGGTATAGTTATGTATACATATACTGACAAGTGTAACAACAAATCGCTGCCATTAAAATGTCAGGCTTTACTTCGCTGTGCGACCGGAAACAAAAAAATTGTCAAGTGACTCACAGGCGAGTAATTCACACGCGTAAAAGTTAAATTTTATGACTTTTAACAGTAAATTGTCATTCACAATAAAGCCGTCCTTTGGATTGTGTAACGGATCAGTGCTCAATTTACACATAAAACAAACGAGAGATTGAGAGAAAGAGGAAATGGATATCCTAAAGTTCTTATCCATTGCAGTTGTTATGGTAACAAATGTTCATTCTTGCTCCGAGCTAGAGGGCGGCCTGACGACACCAATCCAACCTGAAATATCCGCACAGTCGGACTACGTTGTTGTGGGCGAGGTCACACAAATACTTCCACGGGACCCGTTACATGGCGACGAGGAGAAGAAGAACTCCACGTACGGCGCCATGGTTACCGTTCATTGCACATATAAAGGAGGGCCGCTACCCAATAGAATCAAGATCGGAGGTGCAGGTAGGTTTGTTGCTTTGAAATCATCGTCCCAATGCGGCTGTCTCGGTCGGCTTTGATCTTTTTTATGTTAAGTGTTTTTTGTATTGTATTGTATTACAATGCATTACATTTCATCAAATTGCATTTCATTTCATATCATTGCATTACATTGTAAATGTCAATTGACAACATGTATCTTATGTAAGAAATTCTATCCTGATATTGTTTCATTGCTTCTATATTTGTTTTGATAGAACGTGATGTAGTGTAATCTTCTTATTTGGTGCTTAAAATACTATCCAAAAGTGAATAAAGCAAATTCGTGACCATTTTAGGACTACCAATACAGGCATAATTCAAATTAATTATTCAAATTGCATTTTGTTTAAAAAAAAATAATCTAAGAGCTCGTAAGGGTCTAAAATTTGACAGCTATTAAAATTTTAGATTTTTCGTTAAAGTAGCTTCTGCCATCTAAGTAATAGAAAACTAAAACTGGTTTTGTAAATTGCAATTCCAGTTGTGTTTGTGAATTGCTTATAATCGGTGCGATATTTGTAAATCACTCGTCTTGGGAACGGTCGCGTAGGCGATACAATGGTTTACATAGCAAATCAATACAATCAAAGCCAATTTCATTTTGAATTGCTCGTAGGTCCTGTGCAAGATAAGTGTTTTCCAACGGATCTTGTTAAAAAGACGACCTACGTGATGTTCCTGCAACTGTCGGGTACGCAGCCAGACCTCCTCTACACACAGACCTACCCAGCGGAGCCTCGGTCAAGGCTGGACCAATACTTGGGCGTATGCAATCTCACCCTGCAGTACC
Organism: Dreissena rostriformis; assembly: GCA_007657795.1. Taxonomy (NCBI): domain Eukaryota; kingdom Metazoa; phylum Mollusca; class Bivalvia; order Myida; family Dreissenidae; genus Dreissena; species Dreissena rostriformis. Next base: position 257,297 of record VMBQ01000060.1, on the reverse strand, counting down.
CTCTACGTAAGAAATATAGCTTTAAGGATTTAATGAACTATTGAAATACGCATGAATAAGATGACGACTAAGATGTTTTTCTGGATTTTATTGGCATATTCCAAATTATTAAGGAATGAATGCAGTTAGTTACACTCATCAGGTAATAATTAAGCCAACTTTGGAAAGTGTGAGTGTGTCTTTCCCTTCAGCTTAGTGCTATTCCTTAACTTGGATACATCTATTTGTATTGTAATCAAGCTGCACTAAAGTGTGTAATCATACAATACTAAACTCATATCAATGTCAAACGTACAAACAGTACGCGTGTTGACTTACTATGTAACGTTGCCTTTACTATCTTGTTATATTATAATTATTTGTAGACGGTGGAATGGTCCTCAAGAAGTCAGAATGTCCACCTGTTGCCCCCGTTGGTGACTGTAACGATGGAAACAATGGGCCAGTTGGAATGCGCGGTACTTAAAGTGCAAATGTTAACAAAAAAACCATGTCATCTTCAAATTTAAATAACGCACAATTATTATCATTATGTTATAAATATTTCAGAAAGTGTTTCTCTTTTCAAAGATCGAGCATGACACTATCGTAACTGCTTGACAGTTATGTATAATATACATAATTTTGGCTCACAGGGCTATTTTCACTTGTTTCGGAGTCTAAGGAGGACATGATCACAAACAACGGAGCCATGACGCTGAATGTGCCACAGACCGTGCCTTTGGTGTTGGCATTCTGTCTTCTGTTTTGCATATAAGCGAGAGAAAGTCACCATCTAACTGGATTTTGTTTTTAGTCAGCCTTACGTTTGGTTCATGGTCGAAAGTAATGTAAATTGTACAAAAATCGTTTTTGGTTCACAGAAAAGGATAACAATCATAAAGTGAGAAGTGTGCCCTGTAATCGTCATCAATTCGCGGTTGGTGTTAAACAGATTGCTCGGTCGACATTTGAAAATTCAATATTATTTTTCCGTATATTAGTTTTCGGAATTTTTCAAACACAGTTTTATTGTCAAAATAAATAGTAATAGTATCTTGCAGTTTATCTATTTCATTAATATCAGTATTATCTATATTTCATAATTTGCCATATCTAACTCGCAAGATAATATGAGTTTCCGGATATCCACAGCTTTGGATTAACCCATCTAGCATGTGGGTACTATTTTGTTTTGAACAATTACACACACTATATTTCAGTTGTTACCAGGCGCAACGACAGGAATTGTGGTTATGTTGGGCTTAATATTTAACAATTAATAACCGTTTAAGACACAACAAACTGCATACAATATGTAATAGAGTTTAACTGGCACTTACTCATATTTACAAACAACTAAATGTGTAATTATTTTATATGTTCAACTTTATATAAAATACATTCTGACATTATGGGATAGGTATACATGTACTTAAACATGGTTAACTTTATATTAAATACATTCTGATATCAGGTGATATGCTATACTTGAACATGTTTTGTTTATAGTATATGCTGATATAGATATTACATTCACATTCAGTATACATACCATCCGGTATTGTGCCGATACTACATTAGTATGTGATTGGGGTTAAAACGTATAGTTTGTGCTCCTTCGAAATTATAATTATCGTTATATTTTACTGATTATAGATAATATGCTGCTATATGCTGATATACGTATTGCATATACACTAAGTATATTTATAATTTGTAATTGTGCCGTTGCTTCTTAAACAAGAGCTCCGCGGCCGGAGACACATGCNCACATGCCCCCCCCCCCCTAAAAACAGGGCATTGACACAGGATTGTTTAACCAATTTAACACTTAATGTCAGAGTGAACTTGACCTTTGAAGTATTTACCCCAATTTCAAAAGGGGTCATCTACTGTCCATGGCCAATGCATATGGGAAGTATCAAGTCAATCAGTCAATTCGTTGACGAGTTATTGATCGGAAACGATTTCACACTTAGTGTGACAGTGACCTTGACCTTTGACCTAGTGCCCCCAATTTCAATAGGGGCCATCTACTTTCCAAGACCAATGCACATGGGAAGTAGCAAGCCAATTGGTATATCCGTTCACAAGCTATTGATCGGAAATGAACTGGTCTACCGACCGACCTTCCGACATCCAGCAAAACAATATCCACTATTCTTCGAAGGGNATGGTCCGGACAAACTTTACGTTTAAAACGCACTAAGTCACCCCGTGACCTAGGTTTTGACCCAGCATGACCCATATTCAAAGTTGACCTAGACATCATCTAGATACAACTTGTGACCAAGTTTGGTGAAGATCGGATGAAATTTTGGGACAGACCGACCGACAGACAGACAGACTGACAAAGTTACTCCTATATAGCCCCCATTACCAATGGTAATGGGGGTATAATGACAAAGGGCCATAATTCCGCCAAAACTGACCGCAGTCACTATTCCTTCCTTTACGATCATCTCAACATTAGGGCCATTCAACTGTGAATTTCAGCAAGATTCAATGAGTAGTTAAAGAGGTGTTAACAACATAAAATTGTATGACTATATATTCTATAGTGGTAAAGCAGACAAATGTCCATAATTCTGCTAAAACATCAGTATATTTAATTTCTTAAAGATCATCTACACATTTAAGTATTTAAATGTGAACGTTTGATCAAGATCCAACCAGTATTTAAAGAGTAGTTGAAAACACATACTATTTGGACTATATATTCCATAATGAAATACCAGAAATAGGGGCATTATATAATTCATCCAAAAATTGTTGCAGGCAAAATTACTTTCTTAACGATCATCTACATATTATATTTATTCAACTGTTAAAGTTTGAAGCTAGTTCTACCATTAAAGACTTGAAAAAACAAGGATATCAGTAAAACTGATGGATGCTCCCCAATGATGCTTTGTCGATCTATGGGTTAATTGTGCGAAAAAGAAAAAAAAAGAATAAAAAAAATGTGACCTTGAGAAAATCTATTATAAGCCTCAGTGACCTTGACCTTGACCCCAGTGACCTCAAACCTCATCAATAGGTAGAGGTCCATGCAAGGTACCTACATGCCAAATATGGAAGAGATCGGAAAATATTGAAGGCACTATGAGAAACTGTAACAAAAGTGTGAGGAAAGGAAGTACAAACTGGCAACTATATGCTCCCCATATATATATATATGGGGAGCAATATGGGGAGCATAAAAAGCTTCAGGAAACTATATATAAAAAATTGTGGCACACCAAATTGCTTGCTAAACAATCATCTGCTCACTAAGGTCATTCAGCTGTGAAAATTTGAGTGAGATCAACCAAGCAGTTTAAGAGAAGTTCAAAACCCAAGCTTTGGGATGTATATGCAGACGTACAGATGGACACGTGCAATGCTTAATGCATCCCACTCCATCATCCATGGGAGCATTGTAATCCACCATTTAAAAAGACATTCGTGATAACACAATTAAATTATTTATTTATAATTGGTAGCAACTTGTATTAACTTTTATTTTTGCCATCATTGCTGTCACTAGATTTATCTTCACTGTCTGCCAAACTTTCATCACTCTTTCTTGCCCTATTTTTAGCATCAGTTGAATCCATTCTATTTTTAGAATCACTTTGCATGCTTTGCTCTGCCCCCTGTCCTTCAGTGGTGACATTACCATAAGATATCCCGCCTCCTAATGGCGACCGCTGACCCTGCTTGTAGGGAACAGTCACTGTCTGAGTATGTGACGAAACTTTAACTGATCCTGGGTCTTGAGTCCCAATGGCTTCTCTGTCTTTACTCTTTTCAGATGGTTGGAAGAACAATTCACTGTCATCATAGTTTTCATGCTCCGGTAAACTTGATACAGAGTCGAGGTGAGTTTCCATACGTTGACGCACAAATCCTGCGAGCTCGTTTGGCCGTTTAGGTTGCTCGGGTGGAATCAAGGCAGCCATAACCCAACGGTTGTCGGCTACTTGGAAGTTGAATGTGGCAACCGCAACCTCCTTTGAAAGAAGACAAAAGAGAGTCCATATGAACCTACTGGTAACTATACTAGGAATAGTTGTGTAACAGGTATACCTAATCATCAACGAAATTCACAATTATTAAATTTGAAAACAAGTAGAAAAATATTAAGTTATTTGATACATTGAAGTAGGAAAGTTGTTATTGATAAGTAAATTTGCTTATGTACTGTTCTACAGTTATGCCTCAAGAAACAGAGACTTGTTGCTACTCACTACATTTTATTTAATATGTTTTGGAATTTCACTCTGATATACAAAAAGACTCAAAATTTTGAGTTATTGTGAGATATCAGCAGAAAATTAATTTGGATCAATTAAAATCCTTGTCAGGCGAAAATAATTTAATGCATGCTAAAAAAAAGCATCAGTTCCTTTGAAGAAAAAAAAACAGTAACTTTTAAAAAATTTTAAAACAAGAGATGTGTTTGTCAGAAACTCAATGCCCCCTACTGCACCGCTTTGAAATAAAATTTCCATATTTTGACTTAAAGTTCCATATTTTGACCTTAAAATTCCATATTTTGGCCTTAAAGTTTTGGGACAGACAGACAGAATGACAGACAGACAGGCCAAAAACACTATACCCCCTCTTCTTTGAAGAAGGGGGCATAAAAAGTTCATTTGTTAGAATTTATGTTTATTTTCAAAAGCCTGTAGTACAAATGAAATATAAACGTTTTTAACTAATGTATTAACTTGACACACTCCAGAGGCATTACATAACAACATGTGTATAAAAAGTATAGTATAATACAGTTAATGCTTTCTAAACCTTCATTATTCAACTTATTTCAATGGTTCTTTTATGTTGGTGGGTAAAAGTTTATCAGAATCATTTTCTGCCAAAAAACTTTTTATGCCCCCAAAAGTGGGCATATAGTGATCCCACTGTCCGTCTGTCTGTCCGTCTGAAATTCCGTCACACTTTGCGTTTAGGTTTGAAAAATGTGGAAAAACACTTTGAGTTTAAGTTTACAAAAATGTGGAAAAAGGGGGCATATGTCATCCTATGGTGACAGCTCTTGTTCAATTGATTATGGACAGGTACTTAAGTGTTGGGTCAACAAACTTTCATTCTTATTTATTTATTTGCAAAGAAACAAACAAGGAACAGCAGCAATCATTCATCTTTTACTCATACAAACCTTATTTAAATATTAAAAACTTACGGTTGGGTGAACTTCATAAGAGATTTTGTGATCCTTCAAGAACTTTATAACATCTACAGACAATTTCTGTCTGCGCAACCCAGTGCCAATAATCAGATTTTCTGAAAGGGAAAACGAAACCTGAATAAACAGTGCAGTATATTGAGGAGGATAAGATTTAAGTGCTGTTGACGTGGTCAGAAAACCTAATAACATTTTTCCTGGGTATGCATCGCCCATCTAATTGTTTAAAACTTATAAAAACTTCATATTCTTATGCCAGTAACTGACAATTGCCATACTTGAATCAGAGTGGGAAAACTAATTATTTCATAGCAAATCCCAACAGTTATTGTGTGTGTGCTGGCTGGGAGTCAAATGATCCCCATATTGACTGTGCAGTGCTCTACCAACTGAGCTAGCTAAGGACACCAATAAAGAAATAATCAGATCATGAACTCTTATACTGGTAATAAAAATCTTCACGTCAAATTTCGAAACAATAAAGTTAACAAAATACTTCACAGTAATTAAGAATAATGTGATTCTTTTACTTATTAGCATATACAACGACAACAGAAGAATAGCTTGCATTGGCTTTGAAAAACGAGCTACGAATGGAAACAACATGAATGAAAATAACATCGGTCCAAGTTAGTCCAGTCATACATATATATTGTTTTCACAAAATGTAAAATATCACTTTGTAAAAAATGCTTCATTTGATAAAAATGTTATATAATGGAATTTAGACATTATTTATTATGGTTTACCTGGTTTTGGTTCCAGCATTGCAAAGAATGACAAGGATGCCTCATTTATATCCTCAATATCCTTAACCTGCAACAAAACAGCTTATGTACTTTCATTGTTACAAAATTCTTTGTAAACACCCAATCTCAGAATCTCTGCAGAAGTCAACACTCAGAGAAAGTAAAACTGTTAACGTGTCATGTTTTACAAGTATGATCTGGTGAAAATCTCCTTGAAGAAAACTATTTTGTTTAATCAGCAAACAAATATTGCAATTCAGGGCCCTCAATCCATTTTAGGGGAAGCGGGTCACTACCCATAGCAGGGGGAATTTTCGCGGCGTTTCCCTTTTGGGGGGATTTTTTACTTACTCTCTAATTATAACATTTGTACATGTTTGCACTATATTCATTGCTTTTTTCATAATTTAGTATGTTTGACAAGATTAAATTAAAATATGCGGCCGAATTTCGGCCGTGGATTTGACAGATTGAGGGCCCTGCAATTTATCGTAAAATTTAAACAGATATAAACAGATAGGACACTATGGATACACTACAGATATCAGATAAGAACAGACATAACAAAATACTATTTCTTATTGCCTGCATTTGTTAAGCAAATCTTTTAAATACAGTAACAGATAAAGCAGACTCAAAATAAGGAAAAAGGTGGCTTTTAAAAGTAACATTCATCATACAATGAATTTTAAAACAGTTTTGTACGGCAAACATACACAAATTATTTGTAACAGATCACATATAAATCTGTTTTTCTAAGTATTATAAAAACAAGCGAATTAGTTGAATTGATATCCCCGGTACCACTGAAGAAATTGTGTTTATTGATGGGTGCAGAACTTAAAGAAAAGGGCAATAACTGTTATTTAAGAAAGTGTTTGGTTATTGTTATTATCCCCGCCAAAATTTCGAACGGAGATATAGTAATAGTCTCCGTCTGTCCATCCGTCTGTGCATCCGTCCGTCCTTTCGTCCGAAACTTTGTCCAGAGCATAACTCCAAATCTGTTCAATGGATTAACTTTAAACTTAGAATATAAACAGATGGCAACTAGGAGAAGTACAGTGACCAAGAACCATAACTCTATCTACCTTAGATTTTGAATTATCTCCTTTTATATAATTTCATGGTAAATTTTTGTCCGGAGCATAACTCTAAATCTACTGAAGGGATTTACTTGAAACTTGAAATATTAACAGATGGCAAGTAGGAGAAGTGCATTTACTAAGAAATATAACTCTATCTATCTTAGTTTTTGAATTATCTCCCTTTATATAATTTCAAAGTAAATTTTTATCCGGAGCATAACACTAAATCTACTAAAGGGATTTACTTGAAAATTGATACTTAAAATATATCAAGGACAAGTATAGTGTCTCACAACCATAACTATCTTTTTTAGCTTTTTTATATATATCTCCCTTTATCTAATTTTACAATAATATTTTAATTTGAACACTGAAGTATTCACTGTAAAATAAATAGGTGAGTTTAAGGAAAAATACAGTGATCAAGAACAGTAACTGGTTATAGTCTTCTTTTTTAATTACCTCCCTTTCTTTCATTTCCATATATTTTATTCTCTACAGGATAACTCCAAAACTATATAACTAATTGATCCTTGAAATATAAATAGATAACACAGGTGCCATGTTTTACAAATATTATTTCACTCTCTAAAACAAATGTTTTCATACAAGCAAACACATTTCGGCGGAGAATTGGTACTACTACATGTGACAAGCTCTTGTTGTTCATAACTTCTCTGCATTGAAATCTAAATGAACTTTCATGTTGAAATCTTAAGTATCTGAGATATGCATATGATGTTTCATTTTAAAATCTTGTATAGAATCTGAGATATAGCCCTTAACAGTTAAATCAAACAAAAACAACAAAGAGCAATAACTCTTATTTAAGAAACTGTTGGGTTATGGCATGGCACGTGTATACACCCATGGAGTCGCATGTTGAAATCTTATATAGTTTCTGAAATATAGCCCTGAAAAGTTGGTGACAGTTGGACGGACAGACAACACCAAAACCAAAGGCGGAGGATAATAATGTATGAAAAATAAATGTTACCTTCCAACAAAAGCAATATTGAGGTAGAAATACGCATGGCCCATTCAATTTTATGTCTGAAGATAGAGTAAATCCATATGGGCTGAAAAAAAAGACTCCATGAAATTACTTTTTTCCTAGATTATACTCTTAATATTTATTATAATGAAGAAATTTATAACTCAAAATGTGATATTATGAAAATAATTGTAACAGTAATTTTTTACCAAATATATTTACTTGTATAAATACTTAAACATTAAGGATGTTCTTACATGTTCTATTGACATTTTCTTGAAAGTCAGCTATGTTTTTTCTAGTAGCTTAACCCATATTTGACTCAGAAGAAATAGCCTTTGCCGCAAATGATTTCATTTTTTTTTTCTTCTATGATACAGGCCTCTCATCATACATGTAATAGCATTTTAAAGGGACTGTAAACCACGAATGACAAAAAAAGAACAGTTCTAAAATACTGTATTTTTTTACAATTATTAGTTTATACTGATTAAAATATCATGACTGGTATATAACATTACTTGAAAAAAGTTGTTTTTTATTTTTACTGCAAGTAGATTGATCATCATCGTCACGTGGTAAACCCAGCAATGCAAATTGTGCATGCATAGTGAATTGTATATATTTTATATATAAAATATTCAAACTACTTGCGTTATTTATAGTGTGTATACCTTTTTTTCACCTATTTTGGCCATGTTCTTTCGATTTCACATCGCAAAATTTTGTTACCGAAAATATACTGAAAATATGAACTTTTTTCAAGTAATGTAATATACCAGTTGTGATATTTTAATCAATATAAACTAATAATTGTTAAAAAAATACGGTATTTTAGAACTTTTCTGTTTTCGTCATTCATGATTAACAGTCACTTTAAAGCATGCAGTTCTCATCAAAGATATTTAATTCCCCTGCTTTGATTATTTTTGCAATATGCAAAAAAGTTAAGGTTTTCCTCTAAATAAGGACAACAAGAGATGTGTTTGTCAGAAACACAATGCTCCCTACTGCGCCGCTTTTAATTAAAAAAAATATTTTTTGATTATATCCCTTTAAAAATTATGACTTCCCTTGTGAAAATGAGCTGTACCTGCCAAATGATAAATTGAAATTATCTCCCTTTAAAGCTTATTACTTCCCTTGGGTTTTGTTTTTTGACCTTTGACCTTGACCTTTCAGGACTAAAAATGTGCAGCTCCATGAGATACACATGCATGCCAAACATCAAGTTGCTATCTTCTATATTGCAAAAGTTATGGCCAATGTTAAAGTATTCGGACGGACAGGGGGGGACAGTCAGAAATGACCAAGGCAGTCATCGCTGACTATCAAGGCCTGTGGTTTAATTAAAGAGATCATAGCCACAGTTCATCGTGTATCTATTGACATAGGTCCACAGGTCAGTTATGAAACCTACCATTCACAAATTAGTACAGGAAAGAAATGATAGTTATATCATTAAAAAAAAAAAAACTTTAACAAAGTTATAAGTAAACAAAATACAAAATCTGTACAGTAACTGTGAAAAGAACTTAAATTCTTGGTAAGGAAATATATAATCTGAGATTTATAATTATATGAATTACTTCCCCTGAAAATAATTGTTCTTTAACAAATCTCTATTTTAGTAGCAAATAATTATAAGCCACTACCGTGTCTGTATATTCACAGGTAACCTTAAAGTACCTAAGATACTTGCATGCCCAAAAGTATCATTGTGTGCTTGGCTTGACCATAAAATGTCATTTTGATTATGCTCCAGTTGTATGGTTTCATATATAAAATTTCAATATATAATTTGGCAGGTTTAGAAATTATCTCCCTTTTTAAAGCTAATTACTTCCCTTGATTTTGTTTTTGACCTTTGACCTTGAAGGATGACCTTGACCTTGAACTTTTACCACTCAAAATGTGCAGCTTCGTGAGATACACATGCATACCAAATATCAAGTTGCTATCTTCAATATTGCAAAAGTAATGACCAACATTAAAGTTTTCGGACGGACACACAGACGGACGGACGAACTGACAGTTCAACTGCTTTATGCCACCCTACCGGGGGCATAAAAGCCTTGCAATCATTATATATTATTATAAATAATCAAAGAAAATCAATCCACTTGGGATTATCAGGAAAATTGATATAAAATAGCAGGAACCCTAGGCCCAGAACATTTGTGATTGGCCACTAAAATTTCTGGAGAATCTTCTATGTTCTCTATTCAGTTCTAAAAGAACAAAGGTGGGTAATTTAGTTTACAATCCTGAATTCATGATTGCAAACCTAGAAAAGAAACTATGATTGAGACCACAGTAAAAAACAAGGATACATAGCTTACCTAACTTTTGATATAATAACTCGGGGTTCTTTCATCTGACTAAGCAATGAAAATGTAGTTGCTTTGTCGGAGATTGTAGCACCAATTTCTGGATCCATTTCCTTCTCCATCTGCCTCATCTTGGGACCTTCCATCTGCTTATTCTTCGAACTTTTTTCCTGGTCTTTTGCTAATGGATGTGACTGTGTACTTATGGACCTAATTAATCAAATTACAGTTTAACTATGTTGTTTGATAAAATATTAAAACAATATTAAAAGAACACATTCTCATGGAGGCTTAGCAATACATGTAGTGAGATTCTTATTAACTTTGTATGAACATGTTATAGTAATATGATATAAATTTCAACATGCCTCAATTAACTGGAATTTATCTTACATAAACAAATTTAACCTTTAGTCTTATAGTAGTTAAATCTTTAACAGAAGATGTTGTCAACAGGGATAGAAACTATCTTTTTATTAGTTGTTGCCCATACAGACAACAATCTTCAGTATTTGATTTTCTATAAATAAAATAAAAGATAATAGAACAACACTGCTGACATGAAGAAATGTCAGTGCATTCAGTCCTAATATGAGCCTGAAGGCTGAATTGAATAATTTAATTGGCCTAAATTAATGAATATGAATACATTTATAATAGATCTATATTAATTTATATTCAAGGATTAATTGCAGGGAATTATTTCACGCTTTAAAACAGCAAGTTGCCGGGCCAGACTTCTAACTATGGAAATCGAGTGGCCTGGGCTCAACCTGAGGTAATGGGCAACCACTTATTTCTATCCCTGGTTAATGTGATTGTAGGACAAAGGGCACCCGGACAATCAGCACCCTGCATTTTTTTGCAATCCTGGACAATCGGCACCCAGAATATTTGTCAACCCGGACAATCTGCACGCGATTTAATTGTAAATCCGGACAAACAACACCCGATTTATATGTATTATTGACTGCAATTACATCTGCATGTGATACATAGTGAAAATCACAATGAGTTCGTATTGTTAGCAGACCTGACCACACTCATGTTAATACGAATAATAATTCCATTTTTGTTCTTTTATTTACTCTTATTTTCATTCGCAGTTGTTCGTTTTCGGGAAACATCATTAGTTAAGAAATGCTTTAATTATCTTTGATGGATGTAAATTTTTTACAGGTGTTATTAAACCAATAAGCAGATTACGTGAATAAATCCACACTGAAATTAGTTTGTTAAAACAGTTTGTTGACGGATTTATTAATCATCTCTTTTACAAAACGAACTAGAGCTTTGTCACTAAGGTGACAAATACCCCCACATGACGCATTGACACAGAACATGCTCAATGTTTAAAACGCACTAAGTGACCCCGTGACCTAGTTTTTTACCCGGCATGACCCATATTCGAACTTGACCTAGACATCATCTAGATACAACTTCTGACCAAGTTTGGTGAAGAATGGATGAAAATTACTTGAGTTAGAGAGTAGACAACCAATACGGACCGACATACTGACAGACAGACCGACAGACAGACCGGCAGACAAGTTCACTCCTTAATACCCCCCTAAACTTCGTATGTGGGGGTATAATTAGCGGATTAGACAAATTAGTCCAACAAGGGCTGACGGGTTTTATCAATAGCCTTAAATTGGGTGTCGATTGTCCGGGTTTACAATGTAATCGGTTGCCGATTGTCCTGGTCGACAAACTTACCCGGTGTTGATTGTCCGGGAAGGCAAAAAAAACACGCAGGGTGCCGATTGTACATGTGCCGTTTGTCCGGATACCCGTTAATGTGTATACAGTACCATGTAATATATATATATATATACATTTAAAGACACAATCAACATATAAAAGAATAAAATCATGCACTGCAAATGAAGGAAGTTTAAAGTCCTTTCTTGTCAAAAGAGATTTTTAGGTTTAAGGTTTAAAGAAAGTGCAATATTTCAAACTCTGGCCCTGCTTAACAGCTCTCTCAACACTTGAACAGGAATGAGTTTTAGTGCATTAGATGTCATCCACTATAATTCATACATATGTGATCGCATATATCTTGGAATGTATCAATTTACGCATGTATCTTAAGAAATTATACAGAAAAACAATAAACAGAAAAGTGTGGGGTGTAACCTTACATAATGTGTCCGAAAAATATTATCCGAACAATACAATAGGTCGCAATCATATAAGACTACGAATATGTATAAGCAATACTACAAACACAATTAAGAAATATATACATTCACACAAAATTCTTTATTTTACAAAGATCTTATCACCTAAATAAATCTCTTTTATTGAGAAATACTAGAAAACCGGTGCGGAGTCCCCGTGCTGTCATTTCTGCATCAAGGTTAATCGCGGAATTCTTCAAAAGGGAGGTAACGCGTGAAATTTGGCAGCACACTTTATTTAATAATTAAATTAAAAAGAGGTTATTAAAAACTAAATTCACGTTTTTGGTTCCATATATTGCATGTTTTTATGTTGTTGTTTCAAACTTGCTTAAATATAATTGATGTCAATAACTAACATGAATTATTCAAAGTTCATGTTTATACACATTTCATTTGATCACTGTGACTATCACAGGTGGTTAGTGTGTGGCTATGCTATTAATTAGTAAAATATCAAAATATTTCACAAGCAAATATATCTCATTTTATGTTAACCATGTTTTGTGTGCGCTTTTGTTAAAGACACAGGATTTAACACTCAATAAATGATTAATGTGCAAGTTATATCATCAAATCGAATATATAATCACAGATAACTTGCACCTTATTCAATTTTTAGCTCCACTGGCCAGAGGCCAGCGGGGCTTATGTCATGGTCCTGTGTCCGTCGTGCGTGCGTGTGTGTGTGCGTTAACTTTTTCTTTAAACATCCTCTTCTCCTAAACTACAAGTCCAATTCTGATCAAACTTATCACAAATGTTCCTGGGGTGAACCTCTTTCAAATTTGTTCAAATTATGCCCCTGGGATCAAATTTGAACCCGCCCCAGGGGTCAATAAATTGAACATATGCTTCAGGCCTTTTTCTGCCTATCTCACGGGTCCGATAGTCGGACCCATTCCCCATGCCAAATATGAATATTTTTTCCCCAATTCTCAAAAAAAATCCCCCCC